>JASCZW010000555.1:0-571652 GCA_034211315.2 Aedes japonicus | reverse complement strand
GTAGCGACGGAACCTTACCCTGCAGTGGGATGTTATGGCAAAGATTGACGTCCATGGTCTCGAGCACCAGCTGATACGTTCGCTCCAATTTCGCTCACCAAAAACATCTGTTAATTTTCCTACTCATTGCGACTCGACTTGGAACTTTCAACACTTTCTCTTCACAGATCTTTCATTCTAGCCAAAAACACTGTTGTTCACTTCCTGGTGCCTCATGGCGATGAGCGAACATCTCCTTCTACATCATAATCGTTACTCCTCGCACGGAGAATACATAACATAACAATTAATGCGATTCATCACCACCGCCATAACCATTCCTTTTTGCTCACTCTGAGTAGCTGATACTTTTGACTCACCAGTCAAACGTACCCACCTTTTTAATTTTGGATTGGTCTGGAAATAGCGTTCATGTTTAGCTGTTTGTTAATATGTTGGTACACTAAAAGAATCTGATGACGTTGTTTTCACGTGAAATTTCACGTAACTTCCACTCCGAACACGTGACCAAACCTCCTTCAGTAAGATCAGGTAAACATTTCGGCCAGTGAATTGTACGTGAAAAATCACCTAACATTTATGTGATTTTCACGTAGAATGTGATCATGTGGAATTCACGTAGCCCTTACGTGAATTATACGTGTTTATACTGGTTTTGCAGTAGACAAAAATAACGTGCGTGTCAGTGGATGCAACGTGTCGATTTTTTTGAGTGTAGAGTACACTCAAGATAAATTTTAAACATGTTCTTAGCATCCTAGCGCAGCAGTGAAATTATTCAGAATAGATTGTGGATCCAATACAACGATGGGTGAACAAATGTTCATACCGTTTATTTGAAATACTGGAATAAAAAACAACACCACTTAAATTTAAGATTGTGACAAGATGACGTTACGCTCAACATTCGGCTTTTAAATAAATTTTAAAAATTATTACTTCACGCACGGAGAATAAGAAATTAAACAATTAGAGTATAAAAAATTTTTTTTTCCAGTATACTAACTGCATCGCAAACTCACTAGTGAAAAACGAATACTAGCATGAAATGGAATGGAATGTTGATTTCAAGTTAAAGGGTAATAACTTTCGTTACACTGTTATATTTCACAACAACAAAAAACAGATAGAAAAACACGAACACGTGTAAGTCAGAACGGTTACTAATGTTTTAACCCGGACTGGAAGTCTTGTATCTGTAGGACTGCATAATTTGAAAATCGTCGCGTGGATGTTTGTGGGTTCCGATAAATAAATCTCACAAATTTTTTAAATTTATTCGCTACCTTCCACGTTTTTCAATCCAACCCCGTAGAACCGCATGAACCCGCAAGAAATTAGGGACTGGTAAAACGGAAAGTTGCATTGCCAACTTTGAGACGCATTTAAAATATTGACACATACTTCCTTGCGTAAACACTTCTAATTTCTTTTTTAAAAAAGTTATAAACTATCCTTTAACGCGTAAAATGATTAGTTACGATATCGTTTCGCCATTGAAAACTCTTGTTTGTATATTTTAAACTTTGCCAACTTCAATAAAACATATCATTATGTTATAAGCAAGCTGTTGGAAACATTCATATAACATAATGTTTATCTAATGGATGTTCTACAAACCATCTGGATCTAAGAGATGTTCAAAATGCTACATTTATTGCGCTTTTTCGGTTGTATGCGTGTATGAAATTTATGTCCTTGACGTTAGAAAAAACATGAGCTTTGTCTAAAAGGTGTATTTCTTAATATTAATACGAAAAGTGGTGTTACTGGGTAAGTAGACCATCATCGGACTCAACGAGGTGTAAAATCGGATTGTTGAGGCACTCTCTTTGAAAACATCCGCGTTCATTGTTCTATACGTCAAGGATGGTTCGATGGTTTTCTTGCCGGATAATCAGATTGAGACACGGGATTTCTTTAAAATCTGCTTTAGCGATATGTTTCGACTATCGATCATGGGACAATCAAGCTACATCATAACAAGGTCGCACAACTTACGCCAGGGAGTTCTTGCCACCGTTTGTTGTTTGAGTTGGGTTGTTTTTCTGTCTTGTGTAATGTTTAAAAGCTTCTCGAAGACGGATTTGCCGAACAGTGCAACGGTCAGCACTCAGATTTTTCGTCAAATCATAATCCGAGATGTTGATTTTTTCGGAAACGAACCCACCTTTTCAAATACTATCAGACAAGAAGTCTTGCCTGATATTGTGCAATAGTGCAATTTATGAACGTATTTCAAAGTGGGAAGTCTCTGAGAAAACGTCATTGTCGGATCATATGACACTTGTGTTCGGAAATGGGAGTGGTGGAAATCGGTCAACTTCACATTTCCAAAATCCGAGGAAAACAACTGGGATCAATATGCACAACATTTAAACTCGGAGTTATTTACAGAAGGTGGAAAGATTGATTCAGTTCAGAAATTGGAATCATTTTCCCAAAAGGTATACTGATACGATTTTAAATTCTTTCCATATTAGTTGTCCTATCAAGGAATCGTCCTCTAACAGGGATGTTCCGTGTGGAACTCTGGTTGGAACGTCTGCGTAAAACATCTCGGTAGGTAGTTTAATAAAGCGAAAAGGAACCTCAGATTGGACCCCTATAGGAGCGCACTTACTGAGTACAATAAAGAAATAAGAAAATCTAAACGAAGATCCCGGGTTCTAACGTGTGAAACATAAGCAATAGTCCAGAAGTCGCAAGACTTCAGAGGGCTCTTGCAAAAGAATCATCCGATTGAACTTGGGAATCTGAAAATGAGGATGGAGTTTTACAAAAACTCCTAGTGAAACGTTAAAGCTGATTATGGAAGCACATTTTCCTGGATCAGCTTTGTGTGTAGATACAATCAGAGATGGATCACTTGAAGGTGAAAAAGTTCTACAAGGACATCTCTATATGTCTGTTAGAGCTAAAATTGCTGCAAACGACTTGGCTGACAAAATCTTTAAGAAAAGCCAGGGTAGAAAATGCGTTGAGATCTTTTCAGCCTTACAAATCTGCAGGAATGGACGTGATGTTTCCAGCATTACCTCAAACGGCGAAGCCGTGTAGATCTCGCCATTATTTGAGATTTTTAAGGCAAGTCTAGTGACTCAACCATATTCTAACTTCATGGACACACGTTAAAGTTATCTTCATACCTAAAGTAGGAAACCGAGACAAGGCGTATCCTAAATCATACAGACCCATTAGTCTTTCATCAAGTCCTATTAAAGACTACGGAAAAAGTGTTGAATGATTATATCAATTCAAATTACATGAACAAGCATCCACTATCTGAGTTCCAGTTTGCTTACCAGTCTGGTAAGTCAACAGTTACGGCACTGCATAGTGTGGTTTCAAAGGTAGAAAAAGCTCTACCGGTAAAAGAAATAGCACTTTGTTCTTTCTTAGATATTGAAGGAGCTTTCGACAACGCTTCCTATTCATTCTATGGCTGCCATGAAGAAAAGGAACTTTGAAAATGACATGCTCGCAAAAGAGAAATCACTTCAGAGCTGGGAAGTTTGTCCATTAGCAATACAAGCAACGAAAGGTTGTCCTCAAGGAGGAGTCCTCTCACCACTTATGTGGTCCTTAGTTGTAGACGAGCTTCTAAGAAGCTAAGAGGGAAGAAGGTTTCAAGGTTGTAGGTTTTGCATGACAATGTGGATTTATACATCCATAATACGTCCTAAAGTATCGTATGCTTCTTTTGTGTGGTGGCCAAAAACAAAAGAGGCTACCGCACAGAAAAAGTTTTTCAAAACATCAACGGCTAGTATCCATTGCTATAACGGGAGCGATGCGCAGCACTCCATCAAATGCGTTGAATGCAATTATTAATCCGCTGCGCTTTGCACGAATACGTGCAACTAGAAGCGGAAAAGAGCATGCTTAGACTTAAACGGTTGAAAACTCTCACGTCTGGTGACTTAGTCGGTCACCTGAGCATTTCACAAAGTTTTCAAAATGACGGCCAGTGATGTATATGAATGGAGACTGGATGAAACCAGGTGAAAACCATGACATCCCTTACAACATATGTGAAACGTCACGTATGGATTGGAAAAGTCAGAGGTCCCACTGTTCACCATGGCTCCATAAAATTCTTCACAGATGGCTCAAAAGTAGGAACAAAAACGGGAGCAGGAATCTTCGGCTCCTGGGATAGAAATCCAGTGGCGATGGAAAACTATCCAACGGTTTTCCAAGCGGAGATCTTTGCTATAATAAAATGTGTTAACGTTTGTCTGAAGAGAAAATACAGATATGCAAATATTTGTATTTTTACAGACACAAGCTGGCACTCCAAAGCGTTAAGTAATTATAAATGTACATCCAAACTTGTCTGGGGATGCATTCTTTCATTGGTGAAAGGTGTGCCAAGAGAACTCGGTAAATTTATTCTGGGTTCCGGGACACTGTGGCATTGAAGGCAATAAAAGGTTAGACGAGCTTGCTAAACAAGGTTCAAATGCACAGTTTATTGGCCCAGAACCATTCTGCGGTATATCATACTGTGCCATAAAAATGAAATTAAAATCTTGGAAAGAGCAAAGGGTGATGACCAATTGGTTGATCACCACAAAGTGTTCTCAAGCGAAAAGGTTTATAATTCCAAATGTTACAATTAGTAAAAAGCTTGTGGAGCTCAATAAGAGAGTTCTCTGTACCTATACTGGCCTAGTAACCGGACAGTGCCCGAGTAGATAACATTTGAAAAACATTGGCCAGGTTCAGAATGATATCTGGCGTTTCTGTAACATGGAACATGAAACCTCGGAACATCTGCTTTGCAGTTGTGATGCTGTGTACAAGAGCAGACTTAAATTTCTTTACAGTGGCTATATGCAACCTAAAGAAATTTGGACTGCAAATCCTGGGAAGGTGGTGGGTTTTATACACTCAATTTTGCCTGACTGGGAGACGCGTCTGTGGCTGGTCACTTGACAAATGGTGATCTAGCTTTAAGATGCGAATTAGTATAGTAAACAGGGGTATACCACAAAAGTTCAACTCAGTGGACGCAGTGGTTCTACGCCCCAAAAAAAAAAAACATAAAACTGCGGGATAGGTCAAGGTACGGACGAATCCGCCACCTCAACAGGCAAAAGTAACTTGTGGGATCGCACTCATGTACCATTGATAGCTTTGTGATAGTTTCTAGCGGTAGTTTGTATGCACTCTGTTTTTAATGCGCACATGGGAGAGGAACCCTCTTCTTTTTAGGTTTGTTTAGGAGTGAAAAATTTCGCCACATAGGAGTGCTTCAACCGGGTGCCCTGGTAGTCTCTCCCGTTCCCATGAAATATTTTTATAATAGTGTATATATTTATGTAAATGAAAAATACTCCAAGAATTCGTATTTATTATGTATGATCTTTATTCGGTTGATCCTGAAATGCAAGAAATGTTGTTAAGTGTTAAAGTGTAGAGTTCTGTGGTTCCACGCTTACGCACGTGTTCATTCGTTTTCAACGATATCAGCAATGAACCCAAATCTTGATATGAGGTATCCTGAAAAAGTTTGTTAAATCTTTTGATATTTTACAAAACTAACATTTATACCTTCTAATTTCCTGTTGCCTCGGTCACTATTTGCTGCTTGATGCTGATTTTATAACAGCAGTACGCTTTTATTTTTTCTGGCTCCATAGTTATTGCTGCTGAGTTAGGAAAACAGGCAAGATTTAATTAAGAGGTGTCGTGACCTGGCATCTCGTCCGCAGAGTTCCCGCAAAAGATGTCCATCCTTGGGTAGTATAGTCACTGGAATTCCGGAACCGAACACACTTCTCTACAAGAGGAGTTAAGGACAAATAAACATAATAAAATTAAGTAATGTTTTAATTATCTATGAAGTAAAATCAATTAAACAATATGATCACATATTATGATATTGTGAGTTATGATGAAGTAATGACAAAGGTTGAACTGTAAAATCTGACACTAGCCAAATGGCTTACAGCACTTTGTTAATCCTATCAACTCAGATTTGGTAAAAAGTTCACTTGCAAACCGGGAATGAAAAATACATTATACTTAAGTGCAAAAGCCTACCACAGATTCAGTTGCCTGTTGTATTCAGGGCACTAGGATACTTCTTAATCGTAAGAGAAGAAGAAAATTCTATAGACACTCAAATAATAGACCGGACATAGGCCGCCATGTTTTATCCAAAACGAGCATTTCCCATACGATTTGACAGTTTACGATTTACATCCATTGTGCCAAAATCACGTTGTCCGGTCTATTACTTGAGTGTCTGTAACCCATTCAACATCGCATTCTCGCCCGTTCGAGCGAAAATATGTAGCGCAACTGGCACAACTTCAGCCTCGGCTGTTGGCGTCAGCGTTGCCAGGTAGATTTACACAATATCGGTATTGCTTATTAAAAAATATCGGTATTTATCGGTATAAAGTAAAGTAAAATTCAGATTTTTTTTCAAGTGAACTATAGTTTAATTTTGATATAAGATTACTTTATATTTTTGCAATCATTTTTCTTCTATTTTCAAATTTTATATGAACAAAGTTTGACGTTAACATAGAAAATAAAATAAAAAAAATGCATTAGCCATTTTTTATTTTTACCATCTCGAGGTTGCATATGTATACTTTAAATAAATAAACTTTAGGGCATCTTCAACGGCGATCCAGTTCCTGGATTCGATTTATTTTTTTAGACCAAACGCAAATACATCGCTGCACCGGTGTTGTAAATTTTGTTTTATACTGGATCTTATTTTGCATCATTTTAAAACTGGTATATGTTTTCATCTATTCTTGCAGCAATTTGAAACATGAAAAATACCGGTCCAAAACACTACACGCTACCTGATAATACCAATTATTGAGTAAAATTTCAGCTTTTACTAAACAATAACTCAATTTTATTGAGTATATTCTGAGGTATATTTGTGCACCGGTGGACAAAAAGTTGTGTTGCTCGCTTCGGATGCTGATAATTACCTCTAGTTGCTCCCAGTGCTAGTGAATTGCCTTTTCGTTTCATTCCTAAATAACGAATGCTTGTCTTAGTTTTATTTACAGCCACTGCATTTTCCGGAAAAAAGGTGACTAAATTCCGAGATTCCGAATAGTTTTTCGGTTGCTAGGAAATGAAAAGTAATGAAGTCTTCAAAGTAAACAATCTGTTTAATGATAGATTGGTCATGATAAACACTTGCAAATAGCTCATACAGATAAATTTTGGAGAAGCCTCTAGTTGACTCTAGTTTTTGTATAATATCCAGGAACACCTCCCTTGGCATGCGGAAACGCAGAAATTGCTTCTCGTTGTAGGTTTACGTGTCGCTAAAGTAGTCCTGGAACAGCTTCTGATGACTGGAACGGAAATCACGGTCGACGTTGGGGCGTCATTCAGGATGTGATCCTCTCCGTTTCGCCTCTTGTTTATCCGCTGCCAAACTATAAATCATGATTTTCTTTGATCGTTTTAATGAAATGCATGCATTCATACACTCACCTTCAGCCAAACGAAAGAACAATTATTCCTTGTCGTCAGCTAACGACGCGCTACTGGCATTAAAAATTATTTGGTCACACCAATCACTGGAAAAATGTTTGTGAAAAATTTGCGATCTTCGAAAAAAAACTTCTGATTTCTGAAGATCGACAGGATGACAGGTGTTGGCGGGTTTAACGACAAGAAATACAACACCGGTGCGGGGAACGAAAAGTTGGTCTATTTCAGCTAGTTCTATTCAAATTTCGCTGATGCAAATCAGGTATGAAGTTGATCTAAAAATAGACCGCCGCTGAAGATGCCCTTACAATATATATTTTTTAGAATACACACTTCTTTAGATGTTATTAAGATAACAAAAATCATGTATAGCGATAAGGTTTTTGAGCCAACTCCCTTATTTTTTTTAATCCCTTATTCCCTTATAAAGTGCTTAACAGTGGCAGTATTTCAATCGGTCGTACCGTAAAATACTAATGTTATAGAGTTCTTTGTTCGCGTGTGCCTTTGTCGAGTGAACAATCCGCGCCTGAAGTATGGCTGTCCTGGAAACATTAAATGTTAAATGCTTGATTTCTCTCGGTTTCTCGCGATGCACACTGGGGTTGCTGCCTGGCAAAAATTGTGGACTAAAAACACAACGTAGGAATAAGTTTCAAACAATAACCTATTAGGTTAACAATTATAAAATTATTTTTATGTTGTTACATAAATCACAAGTAATGATAAAAATGGTAATGATGAAGATAAAGATGAATTGTAATGGTAATGAAAACACAATATCATATAAGATAGTTTTTTTTATATAAAGTGAAGGGATATTATAATAGGAACTGAAAATAACATGTGTGCTGATTGCTGTTTTGTTGCAATTGTAGAAAAACTTGCGCATCCATCAGAACATGAAAAGACAATAAATGACAGCCATGAGAAAAAAGATGAATTTTAAATTTTAAATTATTTTACAATACCTAATGACTTGGAAGACCCGTAATACACCATGCAAAAGACCGTACATCTCAAATTTTGATAACCTGAAACCAATTTATATGCAATATTATACGAGCAAAAAATGGAACAACTACTTGATGTGATATTTTCACAATAGAACTAACCCTTAGCTTTGGACCTTGACCGAGAATCCCTTCTGAGATTTTGTGGCACGACAAGCCGGCCAGTTCAGCGCGAGGGACCGAAAGCTGAAGAGGATATTGAAGGAAAACCAGAATCTCTCTATTTGACTGGTGGATGGTTAAATCCGAATTTCCTCTTTTTTTTTCTCCAAAAGTCTAAACAGCGTATGTAATATAAAAGTAGTATCAAATAAAAACAGTTCCAAATCGCAACAAAAAAAAACAGAACTTGACAGCAAAATCACGAGCTTGACGTTTTTACTGCGAACACTCGACGAAGTTTTCATGCGTTGTTATGAACGATGAAACTGAGGTCCTGGAGGATTTCAATCAGCTTCCAAATCTAGTAAGACGAAGAAAGCATCAACATTTTTCAAAATATACATTGCTTGGCAAGCAATTTGCAAGTGTATCCAAATGAGCAAGTCTTTCGTCACAACAGGCACAATCAATAATGTAATTTACCAGAAAGAGGGCCTGCAAAAGTGATTGCTACCCTTAATCATAAACTACAAAGAAAAACCTTTGTTTTGGTCCGATTTGGCCAGAATATTGTACCAAAACCCTCTAATCCGTCAAATTGTCCAGAGTAACAATCGAATGATTTTGGGCTCTGATTAAATGGACGCTTTTTTGTAAAGCAACAAGGAACAAAACAATTCCAACAAATTTGGACAAAGAAGGCCACCATGGTATCTCAAGAGTCTGTACAAACCCTAATGAATTCGGATTATTGTGTATTCGACTACAACATATATGATAATTTCATCTTCTAGATGACTTGGCTCAGTATTTTTGTCTTCTAGATGAATTGGTTTCCATGTCCGATATTCATCAGATAGATTTGTCAGATATGTGTGTGGATAAAATTAGTTATGGTAGCAATAGCCCAATTTTCATGCAAATTATTCACAATCAGCAGTAAAATTGCTATTTTCTGCAACAGTCTATCACCATTACATTTACGACGTTTTCCCATTTTAAGGAATCAGTCTAGTAAACGTAAATACATCCCCACCCCTAGTTCTCACAGAATAAACAAAAACGATCCTGACCCAGAAAAATCAAAGTAGGGCTGAAAGAAAAAAAGCAGGTCTTTAGGTTGGGATTTTTGAATAGTCTTTCTAGAAAGTGCATTATTAATGCTGGTATAAAGGTACGATTCATGAATCAAGTACAGCTTCCCATTGTGGTAAGCGGTTCATTGATTCCTTGGGAAAGGCTATTTCTGAATACAATTGTGTTCGCTCAAGTAGAACAAGTTAATCCATACAAGGCTTTCATTTTTTGATTCCTTTACATTGTGGATGGAGATTATGCACTTTCTCTGATAGTAGCAAAATATGAGCCAAATTAAACTGAACCTAACAAAAAGAGATACACTTCAGTCTAGAAGTGTTATTTTAATCTAAGTAAAAATTTGTTTGTTATTTTTTAGATTTTCTTCAGAAAGTTTTACAATGCTCAATATATGTTCAAAGGTATTACTTCTACTTATACAAAGAGTATTGGCTAAAATAGCTCTAAACTACCAACTGAACCGAGAACAGCCTCTCATCCTGCTGAATATCTTATTTATACAAAATATTGTAATTTTCATATGTATTTATTTTATCTCCAAGTCAACCAACCAGCTTAAAATATAATACGTCACTTTATTGAACGAAACAAAAATAACGTCCACTGTCTTTGCAACGTACCGTTTGTCCTTCCTACAACAAGAAAAAACAATCAAACTGAAGGTGTTCCAGAATAAGCAAAAAAAACGATGAAAAAAAAAACAGGAATGGTCTTCCAAGCGGAAGAAGGACGTTTGCATGCTTGTTGTGTTCATGTTTAATGCACGAATTAAAATTTCATCTCGGACGAGACTTGCGGGAGAAATAATTTAATTTCTTAATTTGTTATAAATTCATTAGGCGGACTCTTCGTGTTGCCTCGCAAGACGACCAAAGTGTTATTATGAAACACGTGTTCCTTTTCAGATGTGCCATGATTTCAGCCAAGATAAAATCAACATATTTGTTTTATGTAAATCAAGATGAACCCCATTAGAGCAGCTAAGTATATTCCATAACACTGCAAGCTGACCTCATTTTCCGTTCATATCTGCATCGAGATTAGCTTGCTTCTTATTTGAATAACTAAATAAATCATTTTAAAGTTCAACAATACGTTATCAAGTTCTAATTTGGCACACTATTTCCTTACTAAGTCGAAACAATTTATATTGTTTGTTCATCAACAATTTTTATTATCAACTCGTTTATAAGAATGACTCAAATGCTACAAAAATAACTCTTCGGAACCGAGACGCAATTTTCCGGTGGCTTGTTTACAAATAGCAATGATGATCAGAAGAACAATTCATGTCTTTAAATCAACGAATATTTTGGATCTAATTTTAAACCGCAGTATTTTTCCAGTTTCTTCTAGCAAAAAAATGGTGAAAATGGTTTATTTTATTCTTTGTCACTCATTTATTTTTGTGATAAATTGAATTACCACAGTTAATTAATTAAGAAACTTCCATGTACGCTTTGTCATAAATAAAATTGATACCAATATTGTTTGTTTGATCCGAATTGATTTTTCTTTGAATTGAACATTAATTTATCTGTTTGTTATGAAATAAATGTAAAAAGAAATAATTTGCAAGTATATTGTGTAGGTTTTGACAGTTTTAGAATAAAACTATTCTAAGGTCTCGTAAACTATCTCTAAGTCTCGTTCAATATGCAAACAAATCAGTTTATAAGTGTGCTAATCTTCATTCCGCACATAACTTCTGATCTTGCACTGATAGGTAAAGCAGAAGTCGTATGTCAAAAATATACCCAAAAGGAGCGGGAGATAGTTTCTCTCCCATGTAGGGGATTTGGGAGTACAAATAAACAGTTCGTTAGTAAAAATTTTGTGTTCCTGTTTCGTAAAATTTTGTGTTCCTGTTTCGAAATACTACCTCACAATGCCCTCCGCTCAATTTCAAACTACTTCTATTCAATTTTCGCCGCCTGCCGTGAGCTAACGGAACTATCAATACTTTCTCTTAACAACTTTGTTCTAGCAAAAATTGCTGTCTACTCCTAGAGCCTCATGGTGATGAGAAATTATTTCCTTCTCAAAACAACATCATTCTGATCTTGATTGGGATAAGCATGTTTATAGTATGTGTTGCAATGTGTATAATATACTCCGACATCTTTGACTAGAGGGTGTTTTGATCAAATTTGGTCGACTTAAACTTGACGCATTTCCTTTCATGGTACATTAAAACAATTTGCACACCCCTCATTTTGAAGATGTGTGGATGTAGCATTATGCCTTTTGATTTCGAGATTAGCTTTAGATCAGTTAGATCAGTTATCAAAATGTTTTTTTTCCCACTATTAAAGACCCTTTAATAATTTATTAGGGACTTATCAGTTATCAAAATGTTGTCGAAGGAAGAGAAACAACGCATCAAAATTTTGAAATTGATGAATATGACTAAATTAACTGTTACCAACGTATCAAAACTGTTCGATGAACGTTTGTCGACAGCCAGGAAAGCTGGATCGAGGGAAAGCCGGAGGTCACAGCGACGACAAAAACAGTTGCCCGCTGTTTCGAGCGGAACCCCAACCTCTCCGTCCGATATGTCGCAAAGAAGCTGTGAGTTGCTCCTTCAACCGTGGTAGAGCTAAACACGAGCTGGACCGTCGACTTAGAGGAAAGTGGTGACTCCAAATCGCGACGATAAGCAAAACACGTCAGCCAAAGCACGATCGCGAAAGTCGTGCACGACGATGCTGACGAAGTTTGATTGCGTGGTACAGAACGATGAAACTTACGTCAACGCCGACTTTAAACCGGACGGAGAAAGGTGGCAGATATTTTCAAGCACATTAAACTGTCAAAGTTCGCAAAGACATATCTGATGTGACATGCTATCTGTACCTGTATCTTGAAGAGCAACGTTTGCTTTGCCGTTGACCGGAACCGTCAACCAGGAAATTTGTCTGAGCGAGTGGCTACAAAAACATCTACTGCCTTTACTGAAGCGACACAATTGTTCCGGATTTGGCATCTTACCATTACGGAAAAAAAGGCCATGGAGTGGTATGCTTCCAACAACGTTCAAGTGGTGCCCAAGGACAAGAACCGTCGTAGCACGCCAGAGCTCCACCCAATCGAACAATACTGGGCCATCGTCAAGCGGAACCTTAAGAAGACTCAAAAAGCTGTTGTGAGTGAGAAACAGTTCAAAGCAAACTGGCCTTCTGCGGCGAATAAAGTGGACTGTACAAAATTGTATGGCAGGTGTTAAACGAAAGCAATCAATTAGCGTAACACAATGCTTGAGGTAGCTGGGCTGCATTCTAGGCCTCGTTTTGATTTTTTTGATTTATCAAAGGACAGTTTTTCGACTCGCTAGGATGTGCTTGTAAAATGACACTAAATCATCATGATGTAAAAATTGTACCTGATATCGCAAATTGTAACTTAAGAAGTGCATTTCAACACTAAATAAGCAATAATCTATTTGTTGCATTGATGCGATAAGGTTGGAATGCTACAGAAGCAGTGAAATGTTCAACTGTGTATATTTTGCCGTTATGAGGAAGCGGAACCTATGCTCACCATAGTACATATATTCATCACATTCTGCAGTCATCCAACTTCAAACGTAAAAAGATGTTTAATTTCTCCAATAAATGGGCGCAGTAACCAAGAATACATAATCCTGGCAATTAAAATTACTTCTTGAAGATTATTAAAAGCTACAAAAACGTTTCGGAGACTTACATTTCGTAAAACTAATGAGCAGTCAGATTTTCAACACAATTTCTCACCTTTTCACTACAAATTCGTCGTATTGATCTATTCGTAGTAGGGAATATACTCGAGCCAGACTCCAAGTTTTCTTTTTAATTGCACTATATCCTCACACATTTTCGTTGCGTAATTGCACAAACCATAAAAATCACACTTCACCTACTACACTTGCCACACGAGAATCTACGAATACGTGATAAAATACTAGAAAACCATGGGAATAATTTTCACAATAATTTAAATACGCTTGCACCTATTCTGTACCGTGTTTACAATCGACGTAATCGCTTGATGTTACCAAACTATTGTATTATGACTCTTATTCGAATAAAATGGGTTTGGCAGTACTTCAATATCATCTTTTTTGTGGGAGTGCTACAAATCGCTCAAAGTTGAAGATTTTTTCAATATTAACCGAGTAATAAAATTCCACATTTAATAAAATTTTTCCATCTCTGTTGAATTTGGCGGCACTGCTCAAATATGGTATAGCATACACATCAACGCTTGTGTACGTGTTCAATCATTTATAGAGCATTCTATGCCAACGTTATGGTGAGTCTTGTTGTCAATATTCTCATCGAAGAATAACAAACAAACCCTTTCATCTTGTCTTGGTTATATGCATGCTATCCAACACACGTGAAGTGCTGTCAAATGATCTACATCAAGTTTGGTTGTACTTGTGGAGAGCGTTGACTTGTTCATAGTTTTTCTTGGTTAAAATCAGTACGATTAACATGTGTACACAGATGGGATCAATGTTTTTCGTGATATTATTATAATATATACATAGCAGTGGCAACTTTTCCGTATTAAATTGGGAGAAAATTTTCAGAATCGAATGTTTTGCGTGTTGCTAAACGATTAACGGCAAGTAAACGAATAAATTGTGAAAAACTTGAGTACTCAGTGTTCGGTATTTAGTGCATTTTCACCGATCTCCACTGGAGGTCTGCTTATTGAGTTCAAGATAGGTTCCGCTTCCCTATTACGTCGTTTTTTTTCTAAACTGATATACAATGAAAACATCGAGTTGTCAGGATTTGATGGTGAATATCTCAGTCGTTTCTCATAAGCTTGATAAAAAATTTGCACCAATCGATCGGAAATATTTCTACGCATCGATTGATCCCGAACTAAGGCAACATCGGCACGGACCTCTCCCAAAAGTAGGTCAAATAAGCAAAGGGTAGAATTATGTTGACGTGATATTCGCTTTATTGGAATATATGACAGAAAAATTGGATTTTTAATGTGAGATATATCTCGGATAAACTCTTCTATCTGAGGATGCAAATTATTAAAAAGAGAACATCCATGAATTATGTCACGCAAAAAAGTAACATTTTCGAACACCTTCCCCCCCCCTTGTCACGTTTTTGTATGGAATTTTTTGGTATGGATTCTCACGGATTCCCAAGCCCTCCCTTCTTCTTAACTGTTTTACATAATATATGGAACTTTATTAAGTGGGTTCGATGTCCGGATTAATCTTAAACATTTTTGTAAAGGGAACACGGTCGTGTTTGGTGTTTTTCAATTTGATTACATTTGTTGATTACATTTTAAATAGTGTAATTCCGTAAAACTATTTGTGTTTTTCATCAGATAAGCCACACGCACTTGACAATGCTGCTGTGTGTGTATCTATTACCTACAATAGAATGATATTTTTCAAAAGCAGTTTAAATGTTTCTCAACGAATAGAATAGGGGCTAGTGACAATATTGCAACTATTTAGTTACAGTCACTTGAGCAGCTCAGTGCCTTACAAAAACACTTCCAAGCAGTTCTGAATAATTCTGTCGATTGCTATACAGAAAGGAGCAAGTAGCAAATCAAGCTGAACAATGCATTAGGTCCTTAGTAACATTGAGAGATTCTCTTCGTCGACTTTCTCTTTAGTTAACAGCTTGTCTATTAAACGATTTGCTGAGGTTGTCGGCGTATTGGTTCTTTAATCACACTTTATACTACCGTACGTGGGAACTAAAAGAGAAAGTCAACAGAACGAGTTTCCCAATGTTACTTATGACCTAATGCATTGTTTAGCTTGAAATGTACTATATGTAATTAAATAAAAAAGTCAGGCATCTGCACGACGTTGAGAAGAACGGATAGCAGGTGAATTTAAAAGTGATGGATTCTTTGTGTGCATGCTTGCTAACAAAGGTTCAATTCTAATACACTACACGCTGCCATCACATATCACAAATAGGGTAACGGGATGTAATGTTAGCCTAGCTCCTTGATTCGGCCTATGTACCAAATATGTCATTATTTCTTTGATAATCAACAAAATCATGTTGCTATTAGCATGACCTATTTATTTCAAAGCAATTGAGACATGATCAATCAATTTATAGTAGTTCACTTCCGCGTAATTTTCGATTTCCTTGACTTTTTAGACACCATGCCTTTACTGGTTAAGCTGAACAGAATATCTGTACGATCTTCAAATGATCTAAATTTGCCGAAATTAAACCTATAAACCGAATAATGCAGCCAAGATGTACAGAATATAGTCACATGTTATAAACTAACAGGTCACATTGGTAAAATAACAATGATTTAACCAGCAAACGGTAGACCCAATGTTAGGGACAAAATTGTTTCTAGGTTCCCAAATATGGCCTGTTGTATGGAAAGCGTAGTAAACATGTTGTTATTGGTAACATTAACAATAAAAATGTCTGAGTTCCGGTAAAATGTTGTTCATATGACTCATCTTAACACAAATTAAAGGAACAAAATCTGTATAGAGTGAATTATAATGTTTTGATCGTCGAATGATCGCTAAATTATATGTAAAACTCACTTAAGTGTTTTTTAGCAGTTTAAGTATAGTTTGATTTGTGAAATTGTTTGTTGGGTAGAGCGAATACAGCTGGGAAAGCCTTGAATCAGAAAATCAGGAAGAAACCCGTACGAAGATTGCATTTAATAGAAAATCAATCAAATGGGACGAACTTGCATCCATGATTAGACCCAATTTGGTACCCATAGACCAAAATTACATCCATATCCCTCGAAAGTTTATGACTTTATAAAACGAGTTGTGTAGCTTTTTGTGATACATTTTACCAGATGGCTTATTAAACATTTCTTAGGAAGTGTATAGCTAGTTAAATTTTGTTTCCAGCTCAAATACTATATGAGTTACAATGAAAAATGTAAACGATTGTTGCATATTAGGCTGAGTCAAGGGACACATACCCTACTTTTTTGAATTTTTAACAACTTTTACGCAAATGAGAAAAAAGTTCCATCAAATATTCAATTGTACACTTATAAACTTCTCCGCTGGGGCTCCAAGCTGTATGACCCCTCCTAAAACAAACAATTTCCTTGCTCACCATAGAGGGGAATCGGTTGTGGAGAGAGAGAGAGAGAGAAGAAAAAAATAACCAAATGGCAACTGCATAGTTTCCACTAAGCAACGACCAACGAGCGCATAAGGTTTACCCTCCACAACTGGAGCGGAACGTTGTGGGTTGTGCAGCATCCTCAAAAAAGCGTTGCCATGCCATTTTCACCCTCGCGCGCACTCTGTTTGCTCACTGTATCCGAGTTTAGCAGAACACATTGCTCGGTGTCCCAATTCTCAACCACTGTAGCTCACAAATCAAGCGAAACTGCAGTTGCAACATTATGCACAACTTTTATGTGTACATTTCAGTTAATGAAAACAATTTGTGATTATACATAATTCCCATCCCTGGTATAGAAAGGCACTGAGAGAGAGAGAGAGAGAGAGAGAGAGAGAGAGAGAGAGAGAGAGAGAGAGATACGAGAGACGCATAGACAGAAAGAGTGAAACATACTGCAAGAATGAGTCTTCCATTTTACCATGTACATTTTTCCCCGAGCTCTTAGTTTCCGGAAGTGTAATTTTTTTTGTGAGATACTGCGATGCGGCGTCAAAGGAAGGAAAACTCTCAAGCATAGATATTTCGTCGCAACGTGGCTTGGTATTTCGAACAAGGTTCCGCATTTGTTTTGATGATGATGTTTGGAACGCTTCAGAACTATACGGCGGGGACAAATTTAATTCAAGGACATTCAAATAAAACTGTCATCCGGTCGATGTTCTCAAAAGTTAAGTGGCGGTAGCCTCAGAGGTCATACTGGCATTGTTGCTGCAGGGTACCAATGGATCCTTGTCGTTTAGTGCAGAAAATGAAAATTCGTACAAAACCAATTCTAATTTCCACCTCAAACAGTGCTCCAAATTTGGAATTCAAGAGATTATTTAATTCTCTACCGTTGTTGTATTTAATAGCAAATGGGTTTGATAAAAACAGTCCAGGTTACGCCATCTTTAGAACTTGCACAATAAACCAGCAAACGACAGCTCAAATCATATGAAGATTTGAAAATAAGTTCAATAATGATTACATACACAGATAAAAAGAAACACTGAATTTTCTGCGTTATCTAATGCACATAAAGGGAATGCTAGATTTAGCAGAACATAATGGGATATTTCATGTAAATTTAAGCCAGATAACGCCTGAATCGAGCCTGTTGTATGAAAGATTGCAAACAATATCGTTGTTTACGCTCCTTTGGCTTGGAATTACACGAGGGGAAATTTTACGCGCTTGTTAAAATTAATTATTTTTTTCTGTGTACAGCACCCTAGACCACATATCTGTTCTAGTTCCAGGTACCACACACAGAAAAATTAATTAATTTTAACAAGCGTGTAAAATTTCCTCTCGTTTAATTTCAACCTAGAGGAGGCGTAAACAGCGAAGTTGTATGCAATCATCCATACAACATACAAAAATGTTTGTAATCTGTCATTCAAAAGGCTAGATGCAGGCGTTATCTGACCTCAATTTACATGAAATATCCCATTAATTTCTGCCAAATCTAGCATTCCATTTATGTGCATTAGAAAACGCATAAAATTCAATGTTTCTTTTTATCTGTGCAGGGATCATCACATAAGAATCACATGAGAACCCAGTAATTTGTTCATTAGCTGCAAACACGATTCAACAAAAACGATTGTTTATTTCAGTGTAATAGAGTTTAACATACAGTAAAAACAGTTGATCGAGATGTTAATAATTTTTTGTGTAAAATTCTCGAACTTTCAGTGTTTATCTCTTGAAATCGTCGATCTCGTTTGGTTTCGTCTTAGATTCCAAGAGTTTCCACGTATCCAGAGCCCAGTATTCTTACATCGGGTGGAAACTGAATTGACTTCTTGTGCCTAATACCATTCCAGGACGAATTTTGCATAGTAACAAGACGCCAATTAGGCCCTGGCGAGTACTGGCTTCTAAAATCCATCAAAACCAAGTTTGGAGAACACTGTTCTTTGGATGAACTGACAGGAAGAGGCAGAAAAAATGAAACTTCCAACTTAAATTAGTGCCGAAATTTCTAGCTATGATTCGGAAGAACAAATTAAGGTCGAACCAAGTGGAGATGTTTGGCTGAAAAGTGGTTGTATGGCAAGCAATATGTTCGTGCGGTATGAAGTGTACCATTTTTTACACTACCACATTGATTGTTCCATGCGGAAATCTATCGATCTGAGTGTCTGCAGAAGAGGTTGCTGCTCTTATATTAGAAGCATAGTGTTGTACCTTACGCGTACCCGCAACGGTGCGTATCCGATGTTCAAATGAACGTCAAACTCCGCCGAGCTTCGGGCGATAGGTTCGTAAGCCTACGATGCTTGCTAGGAGATGGAAAGATGAAATATAGTGAAGACTGTTTTGTGACTCAAACCAAGTGGATCTATTTTTTAATCCTATCACAGACTGAAGTCGTTTTTACAACAATAGGAAGAATATATAAAAGTGGCGACGAGGGAAAATTTTCATTTCGATCCTCTTGCGGCGCACCAGCACGACGAAAGGCGTTGACCTCCAGAGAAGCGACGGATAACTTTGAAGTCTGAGACAATAGGAGCATAATTATCCCGGAACTCAATTGTGGCAAGCAAGTGTCCAAGTTGTTTTTCGCATTCAACCTACGGTTTGAAGAATCAGTGGTTGAAGGTTTTCAATCATTCCAGCGTGTGTTCAAAACAATTACCGAGTGATTGTACCACAATATCTTTGGAACTGTAGATCGAGGAGTCGAAATTTAACTTTGGTTGGGCACATTAGGACTGATTCAGTTAAAAGGAGCTAGTCGACGTTACTGATACTTCACAGCACGGTTCAACAATGAGCCTAGTATCCAACTGCATTTCGGCAGCAGTTTTAGGCAAAGTGGAAGACAAGAGGTCAGTACTGGCTGGAGATTCCAATTGGTAGAGGTGTAATCGTAGAAAGTCAAAGGACATATCGGTGAGTCGGACATTTTCTTTACTATTTTGTGAAAAAGTTTAAGACTGTGGTTTTTTTTTCTCCATATTTTACCTTTTCAATTCACACAAACTATTTGACTTCATTTCGTTTATTTGGTTTTACCACCGTTTGATTTTACTAGACGAAGACAAAATGGCATACAGTCCGGGTCCTTCGGCCGATCGTCACATTACTGACCTTATGGAGAGCATGCGTGCAAATGATTTGGACGTGGACGATAGTGGTACAGGTGAATAAGCATGTATGTTGGTCTCGTCTATCAACAAGATGAATGATCCGTGTATAGTTGAAGTCCCCATTGAAGGAAATCATCTGGAAATGGAAGTTGATTGTGGATCATCTGTCTCTGTAATCAGTAAAAATCGATATATTTCTGAAATCGTCAAACCATTACGGAAAAGTGACAAAAAGTTGATTGTTGTCAACGGTTCTAAGCTCAAAATTGAGGGAGAAGCAATGGTTCGGGTAAAACTCAGGGGTAAAGAAGAATTAATGCAAATACTAGTTCTGGATTGTGAAAATGACTTTGGCCGAACTTGGCTAAATGTTTTTTTATCCTAATTGGAGACATTTTTTTATGAACTCTATGGCTATCAACAATTTAAAAAATAAGTGCACCGAAACTGCTGTAGTTGATTTGAAGCAGCGATACAAACAAGTGTTTGAAAAGAATTTGTCAACCCAGTTAGTGGATTCAAGGCGGAATTAGTGATGAGGGATGAAACTTCAATATTCGAAAAGGTTTATGATGTACCATACAGGTTGAAAGATAAAAAAAGCTGATTATTTAGACAGATTAGAAAATGAGAAAGTTATTTCACCAATAGATACCAGCTAACGGGCACTGCCGATAATAATAGTTTTATAAAAGAATATCGATATTCGTTTGGTAATAGATTGAATCAATTTTGCCTAGTACATATCCATTGCCTACAGCGCAGGGTATTTTTGCAAATTTGGCAGGTTGCAAGATTTTTTGTGCCCTCGATTTTGAAGGTGCTTATATTCAATTAGAGTTGACGGAAACGTCCAAGAAATTTGTTGTTATTAATACCATGAAAGGGGTATACACATTAGGCTGATGCAAATTTCAAAATTTTTGCTCCCCTGAGCTTAATCGACGCCAATTCGGGTCTTGATAGTCCCCAAAAAATTTGAACACATTTGGTTTTAATTTGGCTTTGCACACGCTATTCAAAGTTTGTATGGGAATTAGTATGGAGAATCTCAAACTTTCATTTCCAGATCCCTAACATCTTGATAATATGTCCTTAAACCAAATCTAATTAAGATTCATATAGTGTAAGTTGCCCACCATCAAAATGCCAAAGATACCTGATATGTAAATTTTATACAAAAATAGTTATTCAAAAAATAAAATAATAAGAAATAAAAACATATAATATACATATAAAATATATAAATATAAAATATATAAAATATATAATATAATTTATATAAAATCATAAATAAAATATATAAAAATAAAATAAATAAAATACATAAAATATATAAAATAATAAGATAACAAAAATAAGAACAAAACATCATACCTAAAGTTTGTATTTTATGTTTTATTGAAAAACTATTTTTGTATAAAATCTACATGTCAGGTATCTTCGGCATTTTGATAGTTGACAACTTACACTATATGAATCTATATTAGATTTGGTTTAAAGATATAATATAAAGATGTTAGGGATCTGGAAATGTAAGTTTGAGATTCTTCATACTAATTCCCATACAAACTTTGAATAGCGTGTGCAAAGCCAAATTAAAACCAAATGTGTTCAAATTTGTTGGGGACTATCAGGACCCAAATTGGCGTCGATTAAGCTTAGGGGAGCAGAAATTTCAAAATTTGCATCAGCCTAATACACATATAACAGGCTACCTCAAGGAGCGTCTTCAAGTGCTTCTATTTTTCAACACGTGATGGATAAGGTTCTAGGTGCACGATAACCAATGTCATCAGTTCACCAGTATTAGGGACATTTTTTGAGCGAGAGGTTACTAATGCCTTGCCCTGATAAAATATCAACTATTGAAAGGGCGAATGCGCCTAAAAATGAGTCGGAGTTAAAATCTTTTCTAGGGTTGTTAAATTATTACCATAAATGTATACCACATTTGTCTTATACATTAGATTATCTGTATAATTCACTCAAGAATAATGTCAAGTATACTTGGGATTATAATTGCCAGAAGGCTTTTGAAGAAAGCAAAAATATTTTAGTTAAATCGAGGTTCTTAGAATTCCACGATCCAGCCTATTGTTGTTATTTCAGATGCATCCAGTTATGGCCTCGGTGGTTTAATCGCTCATGTAGTGGATAATACGGAAAACCGATTAGTTTCACATCCTTCTCATTAAACCAAGCCCAGAAAAAGTACCCAATTTTACATTTGGAAGCTTTAGCACTAGTTTGCACCATATTTTTTTCATAAGTACCTTTATGGACAACATTCCACAATTTACACTAATCATAAGCCACTAGTAGGAATTTTCGGGAAAACGGGTAAAAATTCAATTTATGTTACTTGACTCCAAAGATTTATCTTGGACTTATCGGTATACGACTTTGATTTAATTTATAAACCTTCACATTTGCTAGGAAATGCGGATTTTTATTCGAGATGCCCCTTGAAGCAGGATGTTCTTGAATATCTGGGCGCAGAAGTGATTAAAAGCATAACTTATAGCAAAAACATTCCAATTGATTTCAAAATGATTCAGCTATCACAAAAAATGATGCATTTTTGCAAAAAATCAAAGGGTTTATGCACAATGGTTGGCCAGAAACAGTAAACAAACGTTTTAGTGAAGTTTTCGCAAAACCAACAAGAACTGGAATCAGTTGACGATTGGCTGCTTTACAAAGACAGGGTAATTGTATTAGAAACATCAAAAACAATTTTTGAAGCTATTGCCCAATAATCATGCAGGTGTAATGAGAATGAAGCAAATGGCGAGAAGCATGGTTTATTGGTTTGGAATAAATACCTCCATAGAGAAATTTGTAACACTTTGTGACGCTTGTAGTGGTATGGCGATTGTCCATAAGCCAGAGACATCGTCCAAATGGATACCGATAACTAAACCATTTAGCAGAATACATGTGGATTTCTTTTATTTTGCGAATCCTACTTATTTACTGGTTGTTGATAGCTTCTTCAAATGGGTTGAAACCGAATGGATGAGACAGGGCACTGATTGCAATGAAAGATTAAAAAAGTTAATAGCGTTTTTTTGAACGTTTTGGTTTGCCGGATGTTGTAGTTTCGGACAACGGTCCACCTTTTAACTCCTATGATTTTAATGTCTTTCTTGAGAGGCAAGGTATTAAGGTGATGAAAAGTCCACCTTACAATCCTTCAAGTAACGGGCAAGCAGAAAGATTAGTTAGAACAGTGGAACAGGTTTTGAAGAGATTCTTACTGGAACCGGTGATCAGGGAGTTAGATCTGGAAGACCAGATAAATTTGTTTTTGTTTAACTTTAGAAACAACAACATGACGAGAGATGGACATTATCCATCTGGAAGGATATATTCATATACACCAAACACTATTTTAGATCTTAATAATCAAAAGAAATAGTACAAACACCAATTAGAAGAACCACAACCAAATAGAGAGATCATTATAAAACCACTCTTCAGGAAAATCCCGAAGCACTCGAATGATGCCATAGATGATCTAATGGTGGGGGATGAATTGTGGTACAAAAATCACAATCCACATCATCATGCAAGATGGATAGAAGTAACCTTCACTAAACAATATTCTCGCAATACTCTCCAGTATTGGAAGTATACGTATTGGAAACGTAGAGGCAATGGCACAAAGAAACCAAATCACGATTCGTGAGGACGATTTAGCCTGGCAAAAGCCAAATGTTCTCGTCACTCGAAACGGTCCAGACGAAACAGCAAACGATTTTCCAGGGGTTCTACAAGAGACAGAGGAAGTTTGCGAAGGCGAAAAGAGGAGCTTCCGAAGAGGAGTACTCAGAGTAGAAAAAGGAAACGCGCGGTGACGGAAGCTGAGCTACAGGAACCTAGGAGATCGAAGCGCAACAAGAAGTCAAATCGAAGTGATGGTTACTGTTATGATTAAGTTTTTGATTTTAACGTCATCTCGAATTAGTTTTAAATGACTTCAAATTTGGATTTAGATACTTTCTTTATTAGATAAATAAGTATGTAAAAAGAATTTAACATACGTGAACGAAGGAGGTCAATTCAAAGATACTACCCATTTCTTTCAAAAATGGGGAGAATTATTATACCTTACGCGCACCCTGCGCATTCGATATATCCAATGTCCAAATGAACGTCAAACTCCGCCGAGCTTCGGGCGATAGGTTCGTACGCAACGGACTATGGAAAAGATCCATCTCCTAGGAGATGGAAAGATGAAATATAGTGAAGACTGTTTTGTGACTTGAAACCAAACGGATCTATTTTTCAATCCTATCACAGACTGAAGTCGCTGGATTTATCGTCGGTGCAGTACGCCAACACAACTATCAATTGACTCGTGGAAGAGGGAATAGATTTCGTTGAGAACGACGTCAATCCCTCAAATTACCCTCAGCCCATCGAAAGCTATTAGGATTTTGAAAAGAGTCTTCAAAAAGACTGGTAAAGCAGCTGCGAATATGCAGGAGCTCAAAATAAAAATTAAGGCTAAGTCATCCAAAAAATGTAATGAAACACTTATCCGAAATTTGATGAGAAGTGTTAGATCGGAAATTCGCAAATTCTTGTAAGAAAACCATTAATTTCATAAGGTCTTTACAATGTTCAAGTTCAATCCCATACAATAAAGAATCATCCGTTTATTTGAATAAAACATCATGAAAGCAACATGATTTTTGCTCAATAATCGATATCATCTTCTTGTCTATTTGGAGGGAGCATACTTTTCGATCCACAGTCAATTGCTGGTCAAAAATTTGAAAACACTAAGAACTGTACTTTTTAATAGTTTTTTTTTTTGCAAGATCACCTAACGACATCGTCGAATTTAGCTGCCGTTCGTGCGAAACGCGTTTACGCATTTCCACGTGATTCGACGCCATTTAAGCAAATGCATCAAGAATGCCCCAGAAAGTACACGCTCTTTCGGATTTACCCAAAATTGAATAAGTTTTACCATGCGTAAGGCGATTTATGAAAGTGAGTTAATCTTACTCAGTTCTTCATAAATTTGGTTCAATCCTTAAACTGTTAGTTTACTGTTTGTACAGGAGACAATTTGTACTTTTTTAAGCGGTGATTTCCATATTTTTAAAAATATCAGTCCTTTCAGAAGCCGGACTTGGTAACTCTGTTGGAGAAATTGCTCTTTCTTCTGAAAGGCGAAGGAATGCACCCTAACTATCTCGGTTTTAGAAGTGCCGATGATAGCCAAATTTCTGCCGAATCAGAATACTGTCAGTAAACCCTAGTAAACACATCCAACAGAGCGCCTACGTTCCTACAGCGTTCCATCGAAGCTTGCAAACGCTTCCCGAAAGCTAATTAGGAGATTTTCGATTGTTTTCCGGATGCTTATCAAGAACTCAACTCGTTTGAAAGCATGTGAAAGCAAGATTGTTTGCGAGTCATCCAGGATCTATTGGTTAACAACTTCATAGATAAAACTTTATTTGACTTGAATCACGTGTAGACCTTTAGTTACAGTTATTTTTACATGTGTTGTCTATATAAATATATTTATAACAGCTCTTATCAAGTATTGCTTCAATTTATATTTTGTCGTAGTCAAGTCATTGTTGTCAGTCAAGTATACATATTGTAAGTTGCCATCATCCGATTTAAAGGCCCAAATTTAGCATAATTTGTATGATATTGTTGTCGTTAATGTCGTAGTTGTCGACTTGGTGTGTAAAAATTAAGTTTTGATAAAAGTTCTTCAGAATCAATACGATGCGAAACGATATCGTTTATATCTGAGACCATTGCAAATTCTCGTCGCTCTTTTAATGTTCAGATACTGATGAGCATACAACGAGATTTATGAGATGGTAAAGGAAATCTTATTCAACCTAATTTTCGAAGTGCAAACAGTATAAATTGCTTTTGAACTGATTCTATTCGTTGTTCGTGTGTGACTGAAAAAGATGACCAAACTACGCTAAAATACTCAAGTATTGACCTCACATATGCAACGTATAATGATGTTATTGTGTATGGGTCATGAAAGCTGTAACAAAATCGTTTTATGAATCCTAGCATGCTACTTGCTTCACTGATTATTGTGTTATAGTGGTCAATGAATGTTAGTTTCTTATCTTAAATAACACCTAAATCCTTAATTCTTCCACACTTTTCAACGATTTCCTAAAAAGATTGAACAGTCTAGTGTATTCCGCTTTCTTCTAAATGCTATTGGTTTACATTTTTGGAAGTTTTGCTGCAAAAGCCTTTTTCAGCCCCAATTATAAAATAACAGTGCGTCGTTTTTGGAAAGTCTTATATCGTCCTTGTTTGTATTTCTAAAAATACCTTTAAATCTTCGGCATAAATAAGATTGTTTACGTTTTTTAAAATAAGCGAAATATCGTTTACATATCGGCAATACTACGTATACACAAAAGAGGGCCAAGATGGGAACTCTTGAAGTTACTCGAATAGGATTTGAAGTCTTGCCTTTAGATCTGACTATTTGTTGTCGATCAGTAAGATAAGGCTCGAGCCATTTTAGAAAATTTAGCTCAATTCCCATTTCTTGCAGTTTGAATAGCTGCAATGCGATCAAATGCCTTGCTGAAGTCTGTATATAAAGCTTCAACATGGTTTCCGTTGTCCATTGCAACCAGCGAATAATTAACGTCCCTCTGGGTCCTCCCTTAGCCCAGTCAGTAAAGCCGCAGCTACAAAGCAACACCATGCTGGAGGTGGCTGGGTTCGATTCCCGGTCTGGTCTAGGATTTTTTTTGTTAAGGGAAATTTCTCGACTCCCTGGGCATAGCGTATGATTGTACTTGTTGAGAGCAAGCAATAAACTAATTGTGAAAGCAATAAGCTTGAAATGCTAAAGAAGAATAAGAAGAATAATAAACGAATTCGAGTAAATTTGTATTAGCTGAGCGTCCTTTGAAGAGTCCATGCTGCAAGGTAGAGATTTCATTTTTAATTTGACAAGATAGTTTTTCATCAACGATCACTTCAAAAAGTTTTGAAATACAAGAGATAATGGCAATACATACCAAACTGGGTTTTTTAAAAAGCTTTGTATCCTTATTCTTTTCAATGGTACAGGTTCAACTATAACATCGAAAAACAATTTGTAAAATGCATCAACAGAAGATTAGATATTTTCCTGGTTTATAAAAATCGTTTGCCAATTAATACTTCTTAGCCCATGCTCAATATTGTCAAAGTTTTCTAAATGATATTGAAAGACCTCTTCATATTCGCTGTCGTCGGGTGTTTGGTATTGGTGTTTAAATAAGGAAAAGTCAATTGCTGTGTGAAATGCTTCATTTTTCGGTCACACAGATTCGGTCATACAGAAGTCTTCTTGAATATTTGTTAATACAAAATCTAAAAAGCTATTCAACATCGCTCTGGAAGGTGAGATGCGACGAGCTGTGCTCAACAGCCGGGGTACGATTTTCACGAAATCTAGTCAATTTGTGTGCTTTGCGGACGACATGGACATTATCGCAAGAAGATTTGGAGCGGTGGCAGAGCTGTACACCCGCCTGAAATGCAAAGCAGTAAAGGTCGGACTGGTGGTGAATGCGTCGAAAACAAAGTACATGCTGGTAGGCGGAACCGAACACGACCGGATCCGCCTATGAAGTAATGCCACGATAGACGGGAATACCTTCGAGGTGGTCAAGGAATTTGTCCTTACTGACGGCTGACAACAATACGAGAAGGCGCATCATCAGTGGAAGTCGTGCCTACTACGGGCTTCAGGAGAAACTGCGGTCGAAAAAGATTCACCCCCGCACCAAATGTACCATGAGACGCTAATGAGATCGATGGTCCTCTACGGACACGAGACATGCTCGTGGAGGACCTGCAAGCACTCGGAGTTTTCGAGCGACGCGTGCTAAGGGCGATCTTTGGCGGTGTGCAGGAGAACGGTGTGTGGCGGAGAAAGATGAACCACGAGCTCGCTGCATTTTTACGGCGAACCCAGCATCCAGAAGGTGGTGAAAGCCGGAAGGATACGGTGGGCAGGGCATGTTGCAAGAATGCTGGACAACAAGCCTGCAAAGTTGGTGTTCGCTACTGATCCTGTGGGCACAAGAAGGCGTGGAGCGCAGAGAACACAATGGGTGGACCAGGTGGAGCGTGATCTGGCGAGCATTGGGCGTGACCGAGGTTGGAGAGCGGCAGCCGCAAACCGAGTATTGTGGCGTACTATTGTTGATTATGTCTTATCCTAAATGTGATGTTGACCAAATAAATGAATGTATGTATGTATGTAAATAGCAATTTTGCTGATTTTTTACATTATTGATTTGATTGAGTCAAAAACTGACAGTTTTTTAAATATAAACTGCAGTGTTTCATTTTCCCCAAGGACTGGAGATGCGGATCAGTGCCGTGTTCTTGACACCTTTAAGAGTTTTGCCGAGGATCAACTGCTTTGCCGAGAATCAACTTTCGTTGATCTCGATGGTGGGCGCCGTGCAGAGATTGAGCTACTGCCTGTCCAACTCCCTCGCTGTATTTACATATGAATGTGTGCACCAGTATTTATGAAAAATTTAGCAACTGAACTCACATCCCCCTTATTCTGGCTGTTCAATATGTCACTTGAATCGGGAAAATTTCCAAATGAATGGAAAAAGTCTTTTTTAGTACCCATCTACAAATCAGGAAAAAAAATCAGATATCAGAAATTACCGTGGGATTGCCATTATCTCGTGTATTCCTAAACTTTTCGAATCAATTATTAACAAAAATATGTTTAGTAAAATGAAGCATATAGTGACGACTGCTCAGCACGGTTTTTTCAAAGGCCGTTCAACTACTACAAACCTATTAGAATTTGTAAATTATTCAGTAACTGCAATGGACAGTGGTAATCACGTAGAAGCTCTTTACACCGACTTCAGCAAAGCGTTTGATAGAATTGATATTCCTATGTTGATTTTCAAGCTTGAAAAAATTGGAATTGATATGAGACTCCTCAAATGGATTGAGTCGTACTTAACTGACCGCCAGCAAATAGTACGATTCAATGAGAAAACTTCAAATACAATCCATGTCACCTCGGGAGTTCCCCAAGGCTCTCATTTAGGTCCTCTTCTTTTCATTTTATATGTTAACGATATTTCATTAATTTTAAAAAATCTCAAAGTTCTTATCTATGCCGATGACATGAAGCTATTCTTAGAAGTCAGTAATGAAGATGATATGTATGTTTTTCAGAATGAAATACAAGTTTTTCATAAGTGGTGTTGTAAAAGTCTATTAAAACTAAATGTTAAAAAATGTAATCACATAACTTACAGCAGAAAACATAGTACACCTAGTGTTGCAATTGTATTAGGTAATCAACATGTTGAAAAATGTGATCGAATAAGAGATTTAGGAATTATTTTAGACTCTAAATTAACATTTGTGGATCACTACAACACAATAGTTCATAAAGCAAGCAATATGTTAAATTTTATAAAACGTTTCAGCTATCATTTTCAAGATCCTTATACAATTAAAACACTTTATATTGCATATGTAAGGTCTATATTAGAATATTGTAGCGTTGTTTGGTCACCTTATATGAAAAAACATCAAGAACAAATAGAGTCAGTCCAAAAGCAGTTTTTATTATTTGCCTTACGTAAGTTAGGATGGACGGTGTTCCCTCTTCCATCATATGGAGCACGTTGCATGCTTATCAACATTCAAACCTTGAAAGATCGTCGGGAATATGCTATGGTTTCATTCGTAAATGACATCATTTCGCAACGTATTGACTCAAGTGATATATTATCAAAATTAAATTTTTATGCTCCTACTCGACAATTACGCAACAGAAATTTATTCGTGTTGGACCGTCAAACTATGCTAAATTTGGACCGCTAAATCAGATAAAAGCCGCGTACAATCAGCATTGTGAAATGATTGATCTAAATATGCCTAAGACAATATTAAAAAAATATTTCCAAAATCTGCGAAATCATAGAATGTAAGCTAAAATGTAAATGATATTATGTAGTCTACATGTGATTGACGAATGAATAAATAAATGGGTGTATACATGAAATAATTTATGAATGAATGAGAGGAAGGACGAAATTTTCCAAATTCGGCCCGATGTTGGTAACTAATACTTCCAGTAATTCATTTTTAATCAGTTTTAATCAAAAATGAACTATATTGAGCATAGAAACCATTCCACATATAACATATTGAACTTCAAAAGTTTGAAAATAAAAGGTATTGAATTAAAACTTGACTTCACGGGTGTTTTTTCAAAATGAGTTAGTAGAAGTAACCCAAAATCAAAACAATTGGGGGTTTACTCAAACTCGGGCTTAGACCCGGTTACCCAATTTTGAGCCGTTCCGATTTTCAGCCGTTCCGAATGAGCGTGTGAAGAGTTTTAGCTGTCATAAGTTGATATGTTTCAACGTTCCGTGAAATAATTTAAAAAACACACTGGAAGAAAAGTTTCTGAAATTTAACGTCGACGGGCTTTATATGAACAAATTACCGGACCCCTCCGTGATAACTTATAAGTGAATAGAAGCTTTGATTAAGTGCAAAAAGCTCTATATTGATGATCAAAGTATCCCAAAGGAAACATCTCACGAGAAGCCAAATGGAACAGCAGAGGAAGATACACTAAATTGTTCCCAACGGAATGCTAGGTGTGAAGTTGCATTCGCGGGTAAAATGAGCGAATTAATCCAAAACCGTGATGGTAATAAATTTTTGCAGCACTCTTGCACTCGTACCTCGTCGTGGTGAGAGGTGAATAAAATATCACTGCTTTAGAAACCGGTGTCGACCAAATTCTGGTGGTCCTTTTTTTTTCGTACACATATATATTACCCTTCAAGGTGGTTGAATTTCTTATGCGGTTTCCCTTTTATTTATGTAAGATTTAATGCCCGTTCTGTTGGGTTGGTCTCTCGGGTGCCGTTGAATCATTTTGTGGTCTGAAAGTTTTTGTTACATTGTTTTCGCGGTCTGAAACAGCATCATACCACGAAGTGATCAGAACATATATGTGGGCATTTACTTAGGTATTCTTTTGTTAATTGAGTGTGCTTAAAAACGAAAAACGAGGTATTGTTTCTCATTGAAAGATGTAAAGTGAAGTACGCAAAATTATGTAACGGAAGCACATCAAAACCAAAGAAGATACATTTCAATAATTCTTTCTAACAAGCTTGATATGAAACAAGCAACGTCTGTTATTTATTATCTTGCAGGCAAAAGTACAATTTAGATGGAAAAAAGATTAAAGAAGAGAAATGTTTGAACGTATACAACAACGATGCTCATTATATGGAAATAATTATGATGGCAATGAGAGACCTGCTTGAGGGTTAAAAAGAAAAGAGAAGTTTGAAAAAAAGACATGGTGGCTGGGGCGCGATTACTTCGGAGGACATTAAAGTGAACCTCGCGACGGCAGCGGTGGATAAACAATCTTTATTTTTAATTTATAAATGTTGTTTTAATGATGTTGGGTGTACTTTTCACAAGTCCCCAAGCTAAGCCATGCCATGCATTCAAGGACGCCTGAAACAGATATGAGAAAAATATAAGGGAAAGTAAAACACCGAAGAACATCACGCTGCCACATTCATGACAAACCATAAAGCCTCCGGGAATTATGAGTAAACTTTAGATTAAAATGAGCTGAACTTTGGTGAAAGCAGTTTAAATGCATCTTCCGAGAAACGCCCGAATCTGAGAAGAAGTTTTAAAGCAAAAATAAAATCTATTTAGAAGGCAAAGCGGACTCCCGATTTTTTGCCACACCTCGCTAGCTAGCAAATATAGAGATGTTTTTTTTTTGCTTCTGTGTTGAACATGACGGCATTAGGTTTTTAGGTGAGAAACAATTACTGATGAAACCATGGAAGGAGACAGGACTTTTTTTTTCATCTGCACCAGCACTGTCACTCATCGGAAATCGGTCCCATTCGAATTTTATATGACTGAGTTTTCCAATCCAAACCTAACTATAACTACTTGACTATAACTAATTATCTATTCTTTTAAATTACTGGATATACTCAATAATATTATATCAAGGTTGAAGGATAGTCTTCATTTTTCCGTCATCATCCAAAAATCTAAAGCAGTTTTGACGTAGGACTTACGTCTCTCCTGTATAGGGGTGCCGCTCTAAAATTTCTGAAATCGAAAACGTTACGCAGGTTTGGAGATTTTGAACGATAATATCTCCTATCCGGCCTACAGACATTTGACGATAAGTATTTTATTCGAAAGGTAGAGAGTCAAAGCTGAATCCCTGATGCTAACTTAATTGAAATATAAACTAATTAAAAAGTACTAATAAGAAAAAAATCTGAACGCACAAAGCTATTGGTCGAAAATGACATCATATTTGCGCCACGTTCTGATTGGTTCATACTGCCACAGCTACCGTGCCAGCGATTATAAAACATGTGGGGACGTCCCATAACTTACCTTACCAATCAGACTAAAGCCGGCCTCTGCTGTACACAGAAGTTGTCTCCATTCTATTCGGTCCATGGCTGTCACTCGCCAGCCTCGCTGTCTTTGGAGGATCCGCAGGTCGCCTTCTACTTGATCGATTCACCTTCAGAGCTCGAAAAAATTGGCACCCGTCGTGAACGATGAGTAAAAAAAATATTCAGTAGGTACAATTTTCCTTCTCTTCATTTCGTTCTATCAGTCACGCAATATATTCGTGTTTACTATTTTGCTATGCTCAGTCATTCCGTTGTCCTCGTGTTCCACACAACTCATTCACACCACAGAAAAGTACACGGCTATTCAAGCCTCACGAGATTTTGGTTGCTAGACTGAATGTTCTTGTAACCAGTCATTCATTTTCGCGTTGGTGAGTAATTTTTTTTTGCCACAGGATTTCAAGTATTCCCGAACATGGCTGAAGGCAAAGGAAGCCAAAACGCCAAAAGGCCGAAATCGCTACAGAGTTTTTGGGGCATTTGTTCGAGAAAAGGCATTTGTAGGATCGATTCGAGAAGTTTTGGTTTTTTTCACTTCATTGATGCTCCAAATGAATGACTGTTCTTTCGTCTTCACGGTAGAACGTTGAAATTGAATGAGTTTTTTTTCACTTACGTACATTCACTGCTTTCTGGAACGAATGAATGATCAAAGTAAAGCAAAACAAAACAAGTTGACTCATCTTGCACAAGAGATTCATGAAGGCAAATTTGCGTTTACTTCATGTACGCTAGGAACAGTGCGTGATGACTAATATTTTGACTCAGTCAGGGTGCAATTTGAGCATTGAATGTGATATTTTTAAGCTCTGTTCACCTTGGTCGTTGCGCGCCTCTTCTTCTTGTACCTGTCGGTTCGTTTTCGAGAACCATTTTCACAGGGCTGTTGTCCGACATTCTTACGACATGTCCAGCCCATGGGAGGTTCTCCCAGCAACTGGTACAATTCGTGCACGTCCCATTAACCATCAGTTATAGCTGTGCATTCGTAAAGCAAAGGTTAAGCCCAAGACGACAGAAGAAAATTTCAATCGCGAACCATGTTCCCTCCGTCAATAACTGAAATCCGTCCTTTTCAGGTCGATCAAATCAATTAACCGACGAGTATGTTTGATTGAAATTTATCTTGCGCTCATCGAAATTTTTATTACCACGCATCGGTTCAACATGGCTTTGCTTCCACGATGGACTAGAAGAATGCCACCTTGCTGCTGTTTAGGTACAGTGAGCGAACGAATCGAAAGAAATTCATTCGAATGCAAATTTGCCACAACATCAAATTAGGCAAGGCTACGATCTTTGTGTGCGGAATCTATCTTCGACCGAACTCGTCTCCGGAATTGTACTCAGCGCATTCCGCAGCAGTCCAGCAAATCTGTGAAAGTGCAACGGATTCTGATAATATTTTCATCGTTGGAGATTACAACCTACCTCGTTTGGTATGGTCCTAAGACGAAGAGATCAACAGCTTGCAGCCGTCCAACGCATCGACTGAACAAGAAATCGCTCTGATTGAATCAATGATTGCCTCCGGACTACATCAACTCAACAACCTGCTAAACTCGAACGGTCGTACACTTGACTTGGCATTTGTTAACGAACCAAACGATGTTGAACTTATCGAGCCTCCGTCATCCCTCCTCCGAATCGACAATCATCACAAGCCAGCCATTCGTTCTTCGCATTGAAGTGAATGCCTCCTACGCGCAACCAGCTAGTGACTCGAACTATATTGATGATTTCGGTTTTCGACGTTGCCACTTTCAGGAACTGAATAACACTCTCATGAACGTCAATTGGATTGCAATGTTTCGTGCAAAAGATATGGATGAAACGGTGCGTATGTTTTATGACAAATTGTACGACATTATGGAGGAATATGTTCCACGTCGAACAAGTAGGCCTCATTCGTTTAAGCAACCGTGGTGGACAACTGAGTTGCAGCATCTCCGTAACATTATGCGAAAAGCTCGTAAACGCTATTTTCGATCACGGACTACTGTGAACCGGATCAATCTACAGTCGCTCGAAACCCATTACGCAAATTGCCAGGACGCTGCTTTTTGTTGCTATATAAGACGATTGGAGCAGACAGCGAAGCAGAACCCGTCATCCTTTTGGTCGTATATTCGAAGCCGTAAGCAATCGAACCGGATCCCTACCGACATGACTTTTGAAGAAACTTCGGCCGATTTATTCGAAAATGTACACACTCAATCGTCACCAACTTTTTCCACTGAGAGTCTTGAATCCTGTTCTGCTTTCAATATGAATTGTCCTGCTCTAGTTGTGAGCCAACATGAAGTTTTATCAGCCCTGGAAAAGTGGATGTGTCGAAAGGGTCGGGCACAGACAAGATACCGCCGTTGTTTTTAAGAGAATGTGCTGACTCACTGCTGATGCCTTTGACGACTATTTTTAACAGGTCACTCAATGAAGGTACTTTTCCCGAAGCGTGGAAGTTAGAATCAATCAATCCGATTTTCAAAGCTGGTAACAAATATGCTGATGAAAATTACAGAGGTGTTTCGATTTTATGCTGTATGGCCAAGGGGTTTGAACAATTGGTTTACAAAGCTCTTCACTCTGTATATCGACCGCTGATTTCTGAATTTCAACATGGTTTTGTTAAGAAGCGATCCACGACAACGAATCTGATGTCTTACGTAAATTTCCTATCAACGGAAATTGAGAATCGTCACCAAGTTGATGCCATTTACTTCGATTTTTCAAAAGCGTTTGAGAAGGTTCCGCACACCCTTGCAATTGACAAGCTGAAGTATCTGGGCTTTCTAGATTGGATCACAAAGTGGTAGCACTTATCTGGTCGGAGCGCTTTCGTCAAATTAAACGGTAGTCCGTCATGCGTCTTCTCCGTCACGTCAGGTATACCGCAAGGAAGCGTTCTGGGACCACGGATTTTTATATTGTTCGTTAATGACTTGTGCTTTCGGCTGAAATCATGCTTTCTCCTCTACGCTGACGATCTAAAAATCTACAAGATTATATCATCGCATCTCGACAGTTGCGCTCTTCAGGCTGACATCGACGAGATTTTTTGTGGTGTTCTGAGAATGGAATGGAACTGAACATCAAGAAGTGCAAAGTTATTTCGTTCACCCACCGGCAATCCCGAACAGAGTTTGATTACTCCATCAGCTCAGAAGCTATAGAGCGTGTTCAAGCAATCCGTGACCTAGGGGTTACTGTAGATACAAAACTTCGGTTCAATGAGCATATTATCACAACTACCGCAAAGGCTTTCGCAGCATTGGGATTTATTCGTCGCAATACAAGTGGTTTCACCGATATTTATGCTCTCAAGGCGCTGTACTGTTCAATCGTTCGTAGCATCATGGAGTATGCAGTTAGCGTGTGGTCGCCGTATCACTCAGTTAAGATCATCCGGATGGAAAGGGTTCAACGCAATTTTGTACGGTATGCTCTTCGTCAACTTCCGTGGAATGACCCAGCAAATCTACCTGGATATCCGAGTCGTTGTAGACTGATCGATTTAGAAACTTTAATGCACAGACGTACTAACCTACATAGGTTATTTGTTTTTGACATTGTCGAAGGTGGTGTAGATTGCCCGTTGCAAAACATCTATTTTTATGCAGCTTCTCGCCAGCTTCGCGACCGTAGTTTACTTGTGATCAGTCGCCATAGAACTACGTATGGGCAAAACAACCCTTTCGATAACTCCCAAGTAACAATTTTGATTTTATAAGGGTTCTCAAGAGCATGAATTAGACTTCAAGAATGCTTTAAAGCCATGATAAAACCAGCAATGTTCCATGGGCTGTGTTAGATCGTTTAACAATGTGAGTGCTGTTTTTGATTTTAATATGTCTAAATGTGTGTTCAGGAATAGAATTAGAAACCTAGGTTAAGTCCAGTCTGGTGAGTTTTTTTTAAATTCGAGACGAAGAACAATAAATAAATATATAAAATAAATAAACATATTATTGCAAATTTCATACGATTCTCTATAATTGAAAGAAGTTCATAGGACGATCGTATGACAATTTTCCTTACAGAAAAGAAAAGTTTCCATTGGGATTCGAACAATGGACCTCGAGATCCAGAGGCGAGCCACAATCCCCGGGACTACACACTCTTGATAAGTGATGCCGATTGAAATGTATATGAGGCATTTTTTTCTCGACTAATGCAACAGTAATCATCTCATGCGATTTCGTATGGAATGAGTCTTGAACCCTTGCTTTGTGATTCTTATTACCGATTGTATGAAAATTGTACGGATAATTTAGATATAGTAAGCTTTTTTTGTTGAAAATTTGGGTTTCAATTATTATTCTCCTTATGAAATAGTTATGAAATTGCTAATCCTTGGTTGGTAAACTCCTACGGACAAATAGGTACAATTTCATTACAATAAATTGTACCTCTTTATCCTCCTTGTCCTTCTAAATTTTCATGCTTAGGCTTACTTGTTATACTTCGTGGAAGTGTACTCAATTATAGATATTATTAAAACGGTTGTAAATAAATGTAGCAAAAAATCCAGCTACTCAAGTGGAATATTGTTCTTCGCATCATACAATTCCTGAGGAACAGTCGTGTGTGACACTCGAGAGTAGAAGACAGCCAGTTTTGTTTATGTAAGCTTATAAAATTTTCTCAATTAGTCATTCTGTTACGATTCTCCAAGATATCTTTACGTTACGTGGATATCAAGTAAAAAGGTAATTATTTGAAAACGCAGTATTGCTAATGGAGTAGTCAGAACTAGCCTGGTGTAGATATGATATGATGTAGCGAATGATATATTACCAGCAAACCATATTTGCAAATAAATGTATTCAGCTCTGAAGAAAAATATTCCCTCTTTGAACATCCAAATGTTTCAAGCTATGTCTACCTCAAAGAACATCGCCAATTTCGAGGTTAATGAGAAAACTTATCAAAAAGAAAATAAAAAATATTGTCATAATTAACTCGAGGTCCAAATCAGTGAAAACTCACGTCCATTCACCCAATGGCAAAGCAACAAAATGAAATTGGAAAAGAACTTCTCGTAGAGATAGAGATGAAAAAACGACAACTATAAAAACCGGAATGGATTACTCTAGAGAGTTAGTGAGAAAATAATCTACAAAAAAATGAAAAATAGTTGCATTTGCAGGACATACTATTGGGAAGCGGACGAAGATAGACATACCGGACCGAAGAAAAAGAGACAGCTCAAACAAAAAGTTTATCCTGGAAAGCCAACAACTATTTCATTTTGACGTGACAATTAAAAACTTTCCCCTAGTTTTAACGTGACAAAACGGCAATAATGTCTCCCGCTGGGTGGTTCTATTGTACATTCCACGGTAGTTCAGTGAATTTGTGATAACGAAACTCTGTGAAACGATCAGATGGAACGAATTGCACTTACGTTCGGCAAAGTCCCTGACTTTTTGGAAGTTTGCTCTGCTGCGACAAGGTGACTATTGGTGGTTACTTGTGTTGATGGTTTATTTTTAATCAAAGCGATAACCATATATACACCACTTTTTCTCTACTTACAGTGAATGCCTGTAAAAAGTTTAGGTATCATTGCGCAGTTTGTAAACGCATCATGTACAATTAATCACACTGTTCATGACGCTAAGTTAACGGAATAGAATCTGTGATAAATTAAGGCATCATCAATCAATTCAGAGGGTTGCTCTGTATCTAACTCTTTCACTATTTTTCGGTACGAATTTGAAGCAATTGCCAACGGATTGTCTTGTTTCGCATTTTTTGAAAACTCTCGACATACAGGATGAATAGCAAATCTATTTTAATAACAAAGACAACAATAAGATTATTATACAGTAATTGTATGGTTGATTTCATACGGGTTATTAAGTTATTATTTTTAAGTAATCGCCTTGGATTACATCCGAAAAAATCTTGGTCACGTCTTCCTTCGGAAGGGAAGTAAAGCCGTTGGTCCCGGTTCATAGTCATGAGTCGTTAGGTAGGGTCCAGGTGGTGGAGTCGTCTTCCTGGCGTCGGTGATTGTCACCATGTGAGGAAATAGGCCGACGAAAAATAAATAAGTAAAAAAAAAATCGCCTTGGATTTGATTAATAATAGTCAATTCCATTAGTCAAAAGCATTTGTCAATCAGCAATTATGGAATGAATGGATCGAGTTATTTTAGGAGAGTGATTTTTTCGAAAATGTCTGAAACCACTGGGAAGAACTTATACCCTTCTTATAGAGTAGGGTAGAGTGATCAATTAAAAATCATACTTCTAATATTTTCGTACTATACAATTCATTCTTCAATGTAAGTCCTCCGAATATTTCAATGAGTTTCGGCCATACTAAATCAGTAGGCCAACTTTTAAATAAATCTCAAAAATTTGTGACTCCATAATAAATCTCAATCAGAGACCGAAATTTTCGCCTACTTGAGAAGAGAAACGTCCTTTTCCAGCTGCTTGGAAAACAGATGAGAATGTGAGAAGCGAGAGACTATTATACGCTCACAGCAGTTTTCGCGAGAAAAGCAACCGTGATTTATAATTTTCGGAGAGCATGAGTAGCTGATAAATCGTTTCATTTTCAGTGAACCTTAGATGCCGATAATTATTTTTCACTTACTTTTTAGAACCTGAAAATACACCAATCTTCATCATCTTGTTTTATTCTGACATTATAATTCGATAAAAACCCATTTTTCTTCATGTTGTGAGCAAACAACAATTTGTAAATTTGAAGCAAACTAAATAGAAGATACTTATGGTTCATAATGATGATGATGATGATGATGATGATACTCACTTTCGTCAAAAGTGGAGTCACTCAAATTTGAGTAAATGTTACTGGCATTGACAAGTCGACTAATTAAAAACATCCATCTGATTTGAGTCGATATTTTTGATATGCCGACTTGTCAATGCCAGTAACATTTACTCAAATTTGAGTGACTCCACTTTTGACGAATGTGAGTCAAAAACGACTCAAAACTGAGTTGAAACGGCTGGCCGTGTGAGTCAGAATTTCAATCTCTGATCTCAATGTTCGTGTAAAAAGGTCGATGAACGTGGAATCCGTCTTTAGCAGCACTTTTCTATATGCTCTTTAAGCCTTTGGCCGGCATAGAGCCTCTATGTGTTGCCAATGGATCGCATTATAATATACGAGGCAGGTATATGATAATGCGATCACAATCATGTATCTTTTGAAAATTTTAGAGCTATTTCATTCAACATTACTCTATAAAATAACTAGCCATTGCTATCCATTGCTGAAAATCTTTAATGAACGTTCATCGAACTGTAAAGACTTATTCGATAAAATTTGGACACACAAAATAGGCCACCAAAAATTTTCCTTGAGCCCGATTCTTTTCAAACTTTCTGGAAATAAAGTACTACTAAATGGTTAAGTTTTGACATCATTGGTTTATTGAACCTCTTCTCCCAACCCAAATGCCTGCACCTTAACCTTGACCCCTTTCATCAAATTTTGGGCAATGGAAGGACCGACTTGTTTACTTACTTTTAACCACACTTTCTTTAGTTCAAGTTCATTTTCTATCTGTTTTGGAGTTTTAACGAGCTTTGCCTTCATGATTGCACAAAATTTTGCAATTGGGCGAAGCTCCGGAGTGTTTGGAGGGTTGACGTCTTTTGGTACAAAAACTACATTATTATCTTTGTACCAGTCTAAGACGGGTCGGGCATAGCGGCAAGATGCCAAATCTGGCCAAAACAGTGTCGGGCCATCGTTAGATCTCAAGAAGGGCAGAAGTCGTTTTTGGAGGCATTCGTCCTTGTAGATTTGTCCATTAACGGTCCCAGAGGTGATGAAGGGCTGACTCGTTTTGCCACATCCGCAGATCGCTTGCCAGACAAGGAATTTTTTGGCGAATTTCGACAGTTTCTTGCACGAGTTTTGGCCACCGAGTACTGTTTATCGGTGCGGTTCGGTGCCTTCTGGACCTTGTACACATGTAATCCAGAACGTTTCATTGTTTTCTGCACAAAACAAACTGAAACTTTCGCCTTTTTCGCAACATCCCTGATCGAAATGTTGGGATAACGCTTAAATTCGGTTCAATACCATCCTGGCCTTCTCCGGATTTGATGTGCCACGTTTTTTGCCACTGCCATTTCTCCGCTTGGTTGTCTTACGGTCCTTGAACGTTTTGATCACATGAAATACGGTTGAATGTGCAATTCCGAGCTGTTTTCCGATCCATCGATGCGAAGCGTTTGAGTTTTCGAAGTGAGTGCCCAAAATTTGTTGGCGCACTATTTCTTCATTCGAAGCCATCACTGAAATAACTCGACCGATTTTCACGAAACTCACACAATTGACACAACACAATGAAATTCAGTTATCATTTCAATAATTTTTACCCACACGCTAAAAAGTTACGAAAAAAGTTACGAACACAGTTTGCTTCGAAAAACGGCTGTGAACGGTTGTGTCGATACGTTGTTGCGCACTATTTTGATATCGGGTATAGCAGTTAGCTATTGTTTCGATTGGCTATTGTTCGGTGGTGCGAGTGATTGCATAATAGGGTGGATCACACCTGACCCACGGTGATGCGGGACAAAACCGGCAGACAAAGGTAAGTGGTATTAATTGGTTTTGATGTAGTGTGGTGTTTTAACCCATTCTTTTTTGGGTGTATCTGAAGCTTCGCATTTGTGCGTATTTATAAGTTTCAGCTCACCAAACTTACGCTGTATGGAAACCATGTTGTTGCTGATTGTTGCTGAGTTCGGGTTTTTTAACTAATATCATTTTGATACCTAGCTGAAGCTACCGATTTATAGTCTTCCATCGTGAAATATCATGCACATATGATTATTTAACAAAGTTTTTTTTTTTTGTAGTTCCCATAATGTGTTAATAATATATTATTGCATTTAAATTTACCTTATCAATTGAAGTCACTTCAGAACACATGAGATCCACTACAAATGGTTATTGCAATGCAAGGAAACGGAACAGCACATCGAAACTTTAGATATACTTTTCCTTATATGTCATTCAATGTTGAACGATATTTCCTATCCTTTTTTCTTTCTCTTACGATTAGGAAGTATCTGGTGCCTTGACTACAAGAAGCTGAAACTGAATCTGCGTTACACTTTTGCACTTATTACTGAATTAATTTTTAAATTTTAGCAAACGCAAATAAACTTTCTACCAAATATGAGCTACCCTGACTCATGCAGCGCATTACTTAATCATTACTGTTGTTATCATTTGGTTTTTTATTATTATTGTACTAATTTCACTTAAGATAATTTATATAATCTTGTTTGTCCAATTATCCTTTAATTTCTTCTAAATGTTTCCTCTTATTTAGATGGATATAGTGCCTTCAAAACATGAGGCTTCAACTGAATCTGCGGCAAACATTTGTATTTATTACTGAAAATTAGGTTTACTTGTTGCTTTATTATTATTCTTCACAGCCTCGACAGTGAAAGTTACTATTTTAAATATTTTTAGCAAACAGCATTGACCAGCAATTTGATAGTAACTATTAACACAGATTGCTTCTGATTGTATTATGTTTGAAGTTCTGACAGCAACTGTTACATGTTATTGCTCCCTAGAACCAGCAGAAAGGAAAATAAGACACGCAAGGTACACTATTTCAGATTCATTATCCAGAACAGGCTACTCATTTTGTCGTATCAAACTACATACAGTTTATATATACTTACTTCCTTTACATATTCCATATTTGATATATTTATATATACTTACTTCCTTTACATATTCCATATTTGATATATTTAATTTACCGTATTATATTTCATTGATTTTAAACATTTAAATACTGGGATGGGAGGGTGCATCAGGGCATCATTGAAGTTGCAATTGGACAATGGAGTGGATGGCCAACCGGAGTCAAGGAGGGGATGTGTCTATCATTTATGATTGGTACATTCCACTCCAACAGTTGTAATGAATTTGACGCGCCTTTCTCAAACAAACCATCTAGTGGAAAGCTTAACTGAATTGCGTATTTTGTTATTCGTTTTATTGGATCATACTGCTGGAAGGAGATTCTCTTATTCCCGCAGGTTTCGCGTAAGTGTCTCTGCTTACGGGCCTGCCCAACCCTTTTTGGCCCTTCATACAGCAGTTTGTTGAATCTAGAACGGTAACAAAGTATGATCTTTCTGTTAAGTGGAACCGCATGCAGGGCAAGACCCACGCTACGATGGTGGCTTCCTACATACACATACATACATACACGCTAAAAAGTTACGAACAATTGCGTGTGTTCAAATTTCATCGAATACAGTCTTTATATTAAAATAAACAATATGGCTATCCGAAAAGATCAGATATATGATTACCTTTCTGTTATTTATCAGAAAATTTGTCAGTTTCAGTTCCAATCAGTTCAATTTTTTAAAAGATTATAAAATAACCGGTGGACTGTGGCGGACTCGAGAAAATTCCGGCTAACAATCTTAGCATGTTTAAAGAGATGTGTTTGAGGTATCCGTAAATTTAATCTCCGGTAGGATAATCCGATGGTAGTTTTCCGTTTCTGCTACATTGTGAGAAATTTATTTTACAATAGATCATTAAAAGTCTTTTAAAATTCTAACTTATTTGTGTTTAAGGTGATGCAATTTAAACTTTGTGAAATTTATATGAAAACCTACAGGTAACCAAAATTTCGTGTTTTCATCGCAATAATGATTCCCCCTGCCAATCTTCAAAAGTTACAAATTTGCTGAAGCACACATTTTGAAATCTGCAAATACAGTATATATAACTGTATAGGTTATTATTGGTGAAGAAAAACGAATCCTAGAGAGATGCAGCAGTCCGTCTTCCCAAAAGTCTACAAACCCTGAAACGAAATAAGAGTGTTTGTTTCATCTGTAGGAACTCCAGCCCATAAGCTAACAAAATGGCTAGCAAAAGAATTTCAAGGTTTTCTCCGAGCAATTCCCCACAAGCTCAGTTTGCAACTCTCAACAAGTTTTATAATAGCTACAGTCATCAGGTTATATAAATGATAATGAAGTAATAGTATCTTTTGACGTCACGGCCCTTTTGTCAGCGTACCGATCAAGGACGCAATTAACCTTCTAGAAGATTGGCTATTGAAACAAGGAGATGACACAACATGGAAGCAAACGGTGCGGAGGTACCTTAAGCTAACTCGACTTTGCATGGAAGAGAACTACTTCACTTTCAGAGGTTTATTCTATAAACAATCAAAAGGAGCCCCCATGGGAAACGCTCTATCCCCATTCCATGAACTGTTTATGGCGAATCTAGAAACAATCCTAAATGCGAAAGGATAACTTGAAGGTTAACTGGTTTGATTTGAGGTTAAACTTAAGAATTGGATTGACATTGATAGTATTCCAGGGCATCGAAGTTCTATGAAAATGTTTCGAAAATTTTTGAAGGTATGGCAAAAGAATGTAAGCAACTACATCCAGGTAACCAATAAGCAGTTCTAAAGCGTGTTTACGGCAGCCTATTAAGTCGCCTTAAATGCAACATAAATGCCGTTTTTGGCCCAATATACGGCTGCTTAACTGCAATGCTATGATAATGCTATTTTGCATTCGAAATGCTTATAACAGGCTACAAGCATTTAAATAGCATTTGAAATCCAACTTTACAACAGATAGCATTCAAGATGCCTATATAATGCTAATATATAGCTTGTAGCATCTGAAATGCAGATTTAGAGTTGGTTTACTGCATATGCTAATGCTTATTGGTTACTTGGGCTGTATAGGCGAACTTAACAAATGCATCAGATTTTTCTTGTTAAAAGGTTTGACAAAAATTTAGTTTTTGAATAATTTAAAATTGAAAAGTTCTACAAGAATGAATTTTTCGGCAAAATTATTCATTCTTATGGAATTTTTTTAATTTTGTAAAAAAAATTAATATTTTAAAAAAAATCTCAAATTGTGGAATATATGTAATTTAGAGTTTTTGAAAATATTATCGTTAATGAATAAACTTCTATCTCCATATTTAAATTAAATTTACCGAAAAAAATTAGGACAATCACTCAGGCGTCTTTTGAATGGGTTGGTATCAGAAAAGTAATTATTTCCTGAAAACAAGAAGGACTACTCTGGAGAATTGGTCAATGACATCTGGGAAACGGATTCCTGGAAATGGCGTCTGGGAAATAGCACCAGAAAAATAGTTCCTGGTAAACAATCAATTTACCGAAAAAAGAAGGACAGATATCCGCTCTGAAAAAATAGTAATTCCGGATAATGGCTTCTGGGAAATGGTACCCGGGGAATGAACTCTGGGAAAAGTCCCCTGGAAAATGATTTCAGGAAAGCATTCATTTTCCAAAAAACGAGGACAGAGATCCGTTTTGGAAAATTAGTCATTCCGGGAATTGGCCACCGGGAAATGGCTTTTGAAAAATGCCCCCTAGAAAATAGTCTACAACTAAAAACCGATATGCAATAGTTTGACATTTGGATAATTTCTATAGACCGGGGATCGATGCCCAACACAATTTTGAAATCCAAGATGGTGGCAGAATTCTGGAGGGGGTCTGCCCCCCCTAGGCACCCCCAGTAGTTACGCCAATCCTTATTTTTCATAATTTGAATCCTAGAGGGTTTGGGCTGTTTATTCCACTAAACTGTAACTAGAAATAAGAAGCAAAATTACGTAACGTAAGTCGAGTTTTTAGTACGAGACACTGAAGAAGTCTCACATTGTAGACGAAATACGCGTATCTGTCAAGATAAGCAAAGGTAGTTTGAATTAAAGGAAAAATACTAATTTTCCGTCTGATATCTAGTTATTAAGATTTGATTATTATTCCCCTATTTATTTATTTATTCAACTTATTTATTTATTTTGTCAATCATTGTAGACTACATATACATTTACATTGATATAAAGTAAGTATCTTGCTGTCAATATTTTTGCTTTAGGCATAGTACCATCAATTATTCCACAATATTCGTTATAGATGTTCATTATTCTATTGATTGATCTATTCTTAGCCTAAATTTTTCTCTGAGGCCTTACATAATATGAATTCCTAATTCTTTAAATGCGGGATGGTGCATTTCTAAAATGTTCGCCGAAATAATACGCTGCGAGATAACATAACTAACAAAAGAGATCATTGCAATTTCTCGTCTTTCCTTCAGTAATTCAATACCAATTAACATGCAACGAGACTCATATGAAGAAAGAGGAAATGAATTCCAGCCTAGTTTTCTAAGAGCAAATAACAAAAATTGTTTTTGTATAGATTTTTTACGACTAATGTGTGTTACTTGGAATGAAGCCCAAACAACAAAGCAATATTCGAGAATAGATTTTACGTACGCTACATAAAGTGGTACGATAGTGTTTGGGTCTTTCAAATGATAACTGACGCTTTTGAAGAATCCTAATATATCATTTTATTTGAGAATTGTTGTAATAAAACGATCTACAAAGGTCAATTCCGAATCCAGAATCACTTCTAAGTCTCTAATTTTGTTGCATCTTTTAATTAACTGATTTCCTAGAGTTCACGTGAAATCATGAGAAGTATATTTTTTCGAATATGATATGATATTACAATTTTTGATATTAATATCAAGCAGACTTGTAACACACCATTGGTATAGGAAATCAATTTCGCTCTGAAAATGTTGCAAATCGAACCTACTACAGATTTCCATGTACAGTTTCATATCATCAGCATAGATAATAACGTTAAGATGATTTAACAAAAGGAATAAATAAAAAAGGACCTAAATGAGATCCCTGTGGAACTACTGAGGTGACATTAATTGCCTTAGATATCTTTCCTTTGAAACGTACTTCCTGTGTTCTATCTGTCAAATAAGATTCAATCCATTTTAATAGTATCCCGGTTAAACCCACACGCTTAAGTTTGAAAAGTAGCAATAAAATGTCAACTCCATCAAACACTTTGCAGAAGTCAGTAAATAAAGCTTCCATAAAATTTAATCTATCTATTGCACCTAAAGAAAATTCCAATAGATAAGAAGATATCTGCTTTTGAAAAAACCATGTTGATTATTTGAAATCTGATATTTTACCTGTTTGAATAATTTTTGATTATTCAATCGCTTGATCGCTTGATGATCCAATCGCTTCAAACTTTTAAGTAATACTTTTAATACTGGTATTAATAATGTATTTTTCCAGAATAGTGGAAAGTCTCCTGATTCAAGTAAAAGATTAAAGAGCCAAAATAGGGGTTTTACAAACGAAGTTGCAATAGAATTGGCGGTTCTCCATCAGGTCAAGGGCCTTTCCAAGATTAAAAACCATTTAGTGTTCCCCGAAGTAATACTGAAAGGTGGTTCCGGGAAGGAGCCAGGACTTAAGGCACGGGTGGGTTTTTAGTGGGTCGAGGAGTCGGCATCATCATCTCCACACCATGAGTTATTCAGGTGTCTGGTTGCAGATTTTCCATCCCGTCTAACCAGACCATTTAGTGCCATTAACATTCCTTGAACTGTGATGTTTTTAATTGATACGTCATTTTCATGTTCGAGTAGAAAAATAGTTTAGGTCATGAATATCGTTGGATTTCTTGTAGATATTTTGGAAAAAGCGTGCAAACTGATAACAGATATCTCCGTTATCAGAACCATCAAACTCTTCAAACTGTATGCGCGATGGAAAGTTACACGTTTTCATTGTTTCCTTTCTGAAGTTAATGAACGCCTTTGGATCGTACATTATATTATTTTCTACTCTTGAATTGTACCTTTCATATGCTGCTAATATTTCTGCACCAAGTGCTTCACAAATATCTATGTATCTATCTTAATTTGGAAAATTTATGGCTTTTTTGTATGCTCCATGAGCTTTTTGTTTCTCTTTGTTTTGTCCTGTTTTTGAGATTTTTGATTTCACGTGTGTACCATACCGGTTGTTTATAGCTAGTTAGTATTCTCTTATTTTTCTTTGGCATATAGGTTTGATTATAAAGCCGAATCATTAATTACAGAAAATTATAGAAACCCAAGAAAATTTAATTGGGCTCTATATAGTTAACGCTAATGCAATTGATGATGCATCAATAAAAACTTGTTCACAATTAGAAAAAGTCTCTTTGGAAGTTATGATGAGAGCTCACTTCCCAGGGTCAACTTCTGTATTTGCTGAAACACAGGACTTAGATGAGTTAGGACGCTTATGGTTAGCAGATGCTTATCTTGTTGAATGGGCACTGAGTTCTTTTCAACCTTTAAAATCAGCTGGGAGAGATGAAATTTTCCCAGCACTGCTCCAGCAAGGAAAAGATTTGCTTACTCCATTGCTGACTGAATTATTCAGAGCTAGTGTTACTCTGAGTTATATACCAAAGACTTGGAGAAAGGTTTGGGTTGTCTTTATTCCAAAAGCGGGAAAAAGAGATAAAATGACCCCTAAAGCCATTAGACCTATCAGTCTTTCCTCTGTCCTACTAAAAACAATGGAAAAAATTGTGGACGACTTTATTAAGTCAACAAGCCTTACAGAGTCTCCCTTGAGCAAAAACCAATTTGCCTACCAATCAGGAAAATCTTCAATAACGGTGCTACAATCGCTAGTTCAAGCCAAAGAAAAAGCTTTGGTTACTTTTCTTGATATTGAAGGAGCTCAATAGCTCAATAGTCATTGCCCAGTGAACAAGCGAACGGTACAGTTCGTTCAGTCCGCTTTCCGTTGCTTTGAAAGCTTTTTACGAGTTGTTTACAGTCTTCAGTATCAGTTTTTATAAATCGCCAGTGAAATCGTCGTGAGTGAAATCAGTCTTGGTTTGCTGAAGAAGAGGACATTGTGTGATAAGTGGTGCAACAACGTCATTGATTGTAATTAGCAATATTGCCACGATCGAGAAGCCATATTGTTCCGCATCTATACGGCACGCATACCAGCAGCCCATCGTGTGTAGCGTGCATTCTTCCATCCCCAACTACCACCGATCAGCAACATCACCGTCATCGCTTAGACCAGTGCTTCCCAAACTGTGCGCCGCGGCGCCCTGGTGCGCCGCAAAGCTTTTGCAAGGGCGCCGCGAGTGAATTGAAAAAACTGGCTTAGAACACAGTCTAAGAATATTTAAATTTCCGTTTTAAATTTTTGATCAAATGATTAAAAATCAGTAGATATTAAATATACGGGAATCTTTTTTTATTCAATCGGCTTTCACGAAAGAATGAATTCATTGTAATGTGCTTTTCGCCAACAGAGCGCGAGAGAAAATATCTCAGCAAACACTGTGCACCAGGGATCTGGCGAACAGAGATGTTCCTGTAGTCAACATCTCTAACAACCAAACGTCAAAAGATTCATTGTTTGTAAACAATGCTGGCGTTCCTACCCGTAGTAACAAACGTCAGACGGGCGTAATTCAAATAAGGCCCGTGATATGTTGCATACTGTCAAACGCTAGCAAATAGGATAGGGTTGCCAGGCCCCTGCTGTGCACCGACGCTCGTTTGAATGGACGTTATGTGCCGCTCAGATGATTGATTATTTCTCGAGTACTTTTTCCAAAGGACGTAAGTCACAAAATGTAAACAAACGCGTTATTCATGGCATGTTATTAAAAAATCATGTATGTATGCCCATATTTAATGAACTGCGTGTTGAAAAGTAACTTGCAAATCATTGTAATACCGTTTGAATGCCCCTTAACGGCGCGTTTGTAAAAACCTTAATACTAGATGGTTAAAAATTTAGATTATTTTTTAGTAAAAATTGATTTTTTTCAGCAAAGATATTTTTACAACGTTTTGTTGCAGAAAAAAATAATACGTAGTTTTCATAAGTTCGACATATCTGTGTGAAATATGCCAACTTGACGTAAAATTCCGACGTATCAACATTGTCATTCGCAGACTGACGTTTCATTTTGACGCAAGTAACATGCCATATATCATACTGACTTATCGAAATGACGTATTATCTTTTTTATTGCAGACCGTTCTATTGCAGACCGTTGTTTCTCTAAATGAAACTTGAATTTTCACACCTAGTGTAGTTTTTAAGCACAGTAATGTAATATCTTTGACCAATGTGTCATTCAGTGGAATTTGATTGGGATAAACATGTCTGGTTCTCAAATAGGAATAAAAATAAACACAAAAAAGTTCAATTTTCGTTTTCTCATTTTCGTCAAAATGTTACTTACGTCCATTTGAAATAGTACTCGAGATTTTTCTCTCGCTGCGTTTGTGATTGAGAGAAGGAGAGAGCTGTAATGCCATCATTCATAGACTTCTCTGCCGTCGTTAGTATTAGTAAGCAGTTTCACTTATACAATCGTTTTGCTGGTTGAAAATAAAAAACAAACCGTTGTCAACCTGAACATTTTGACAGTTGATCTCGTGGTTGAAAACAATAAACAAATCGATCCTATACGTGTAAAGCAGCACGCTAGTGTTTGTGAGATCGCTCGGCGAAACCCTAATTAGGTTCTTGCCGAGCGATCTCACTAACACTAGCGTGCTGCTTTACACTTATAGCATCGATTTGTTTATTGTTTTCAACCACGAGATCAACTGTCAAAATGTTCAGGTTGACAACGGTTTGTTTTTATTTTCAACCAGCAATACGATTGTATCGATTGTGAAACTGCTTACTTATACTAACGGCGGCAGAGAAGTCTATGCTGTGGCTGAATAATAGTTAGCATTTGCACGCCAAATTTGTCACCGTTAGGTCTTTTTGTGGTTTTCGCTCGGGTTTTCGTTTCTGCTTTTCGACGTGGGTTAATTAAATTAAAAGAAAATCGATGGTTTCATGGAAAATTCGTTACGTAATCAATATTACGTCTCCAGCTTGATCATGAAGCGATTTCTGATTTCGAATCATTCTAAAGATGCCGAACAGGAGGAGGAACGCCAGAAACAGGATGAGAAAAGAAAGCTAAAATGCGCAAATATAATGACAGCTATCTCGAGTTTGGATTTACGCATAAGGTGGTAAATAGTGAAGACCGTCCACAATGTGTTGTGTGCCTCAAGATTCTTTCGGTGGAATCTATCCCAAGCAACACAGCTTGTATTAAGTAAGTTGAAAGTACTGTGAAATGAAAAAACCGCTTATAAATATAAGTGTATAATACTTTATTTCATACTTTTATATGACGTAAAGAGCGCAAAAGTGAAGCCTTCCCGAGCAGGAGACAACAACATATGAATACTTAATTTTGATCTTGATAACTGGACTTGGTATTAAGGAGCTCAGATTAAGAGGTAAAATACCTAAGCAAAATACCTAAGAATTGCAAGCAAAATATCTCGAATAACAGAGCTTGTTATTTCGGATACCTGGAAATACCTTGTAGGTACTTTTTCGGTATTGTCTTACCTTAATTTGATTTTCGCATAACATTGTGGGAACAATTTTATGGTATTATGCTCAGGTATTTTACCTCTTCATCTGAGCTCCTAAATACGAAGGCCAGTTATCAAGTTATTCGCTCCTGCTTGGGTTATAAAACATAGAATGGAGAAAAAAATAGCAAAAATATAACATCGCTTCGCATGAGATTTGAACACTGGTCCTTGCCGTGAGAGGTTTGTAGCGTCTCTGTTATGCCATCTCCGAGCCATCTCAAGAAAAAACTTGAACTGTGGAAAAATTGCACAAAAAATGAAGATTGGGCTTTGCTTTCCACAACTCAACTCTTTTCTGCAAGAAAATCAGCTTTCGTTGCCACAATACCTGAAATCGGCTTTTGCAGATTTCTGAGCCAAATTGTCTCTGGAATTGGATACATTTTTTCCAGTAAGTGAGATCGAAGCCGCCCGCATAATCACAAACCATTCCTGTACCCTTTCCCTTATTGTTGACGACTGTTTCCGTTATTTTTACGACATTTACCCTTATAGTTGTCAATTATAAACTAACAATCTCCTGTATAGTTTTAACAATATGTCATATGGTAAGAGGCCAAATAACAATATGTTGAATAGGCGGTTAAGTTAGGTTACTATTAAAAAATGGCAATTTTCACGAACGAAATTTTTGCTGTACTCTATGCCAAAAAGTTAGTATATAATCCAGACCGAGTACAGACAATAAAAACCTTCCAATGACAATATGGTATACATTAACAATATGTGTTAATGTAGAGGTTGTATGGTGAAAATGAGAATCAACTATTCGACAACAATAACATAAAATGTGATAATATATCTTACATTCGAAGCATAGTTTTAACAATATAGCAAATTGTTTTTCGTTATGCGGGCGAAGTTTGGGTAAGAAATCCATTTATTGACGAAGTTCCAGAGTACTTAATAAATTAAGCAGAACAGTTCGTTGATTTAGCAACCGACTCCAGCATGAAACTGAAATTTCAAGCTTTATCGCTGATTGAATTTTGGACTCATGCACACACAGCATATCCACTGATCGGCATTAAAGAGTTGCGTGTTTTGATTCCATTCGCAACTTCATATTTATGTGAAACGGGGTTCCCGGCAGTGGCTGCTATTAAAACAAATATCGTTCTAAGCTTGATATTGAAAAAGAGATTTGTGTTGCTATTTCCAAAATAACTCCGAGATATTATACACTATGTGCAGAAAAACAGGCTCATCCGTCACATTAATATGTTATTTCATGTTTATTGTCAAAACAAGTTGTAAAATTGGTTTTCATTGAATAAAAAGTAAACGAGTTTGAAAAACACATTTGTTTTTCTACGAAAAATATCGAATTCCCAGGCTTTGAATACTGGGGCGCCGCGGATATATGAAAAAGTTTCGAAGGGCGCTGTGATTTCAAAAAGTTTGGGAACCGCTGGCTTAGACGGTATACGCGGTCACTCATTGTCGCTCGGCAGCAGCAGCACACATTCGTCGCCCAGCTGCAGTAGATCCGTGATACTTATAAGATAAGTTTTTTTAGTAGTATATAAGATAAGTTGAGTCATTTTCATCGTAGTGTGTGTGTGAGTGTGGAGAGTGATTGATAGTGTGTGTGAGAGTGAACTTAGTTTTAGTTTTTTTTTTTTAGGTTTAGTTTGTTTATCTGTGATTGATTGTAGATAATTACGTTAGTGGTTGAGCGTGATAAGCTCCCACAAGCGAGCCATGGATGATTTATCGCAAGATGAATCATCTATGGCACGAAATGATGAGGTAGCTCATGGAGTTACCAGATCACGTGCTTATCCAGATAGTTCAACTGGGCCATGGGTTGTTTATTTTCAGCCCAAATCGAAACCTCTAAATGTTTGTCAGATTTCTGATGATTTGACGAAGCGATTCTCGGCCGTGACCGAGATAATTAAAGTCAGACCCAATAAACTTCGGGTCGTTGTGTCCAATCTCAAGCAAGCTAATGAGATTGCTGTCTCCCAGCTCTTTACTCTAGAATATAGAGTGTATATCCCAGCTCGGGGTATTGAAATTGAAGGTGTGGTCTCCGAAACGAGTATGACCCCTGAGATCCTGCTGAAGCTGGGGGTTGGTCGATTTAAGAACCCTCTGCTTCCCCCAGTAAAGATACTTGATGTGCGCCAACTTGGCACAGTGTCGACCAACAAGGGCGAAAAAAAGTTTACACCGTCAGACTCGTTTCGCGTGACCTTCTCTGGCTCAGCCCTCCCCCAATACGTCGAGTTGGGAAAACTTCGGCTACCTGTGCGATTGTTTGTACCTCGGGTCATGATCTGCGAAAAGTGCAAGCAGATGGGACATACGACCTCCCATTGCGGTAATAAGGCGCGCTGCTCCAACTGCGGGGAGAAGCATGAGGATGGCGCGTGCGCAGACAGCACACCTAAATGCGCTTTTTGTAAAGGAACTCCTCCTCATGCTCTCTAATCGTGCCCGGCGTACAAACAACGCGGGGAAAAATTAGAACGCTCGCTGAAACAGCGTTCCAGGCAATCATTTACTGAAATGGTTAAAAAAGCCTCACCATCACCCGATGCCAATACAAATCCCTTTGCTCCTCTGTCAGATGACGAGTCTGACTTTGATTCGGCTGAAGAGGGAACATCGTTCACCTTTCCGGAAGGTGCTTCAAGGAAGCGGAGACGCGTCCGCCCACGGAAAGTTGCTGAAAAGAAGCCCGAGACCAGCTTGCCCAATTCAAGGAAAGGTGGAAAAAAGGAAAATCCGAATCCACCTGGTTTTCGTAGTACTAACTACACCCAGGACTTTCCATCTCTCCCGGGGACATCCAAAACCCCTGAAGCCCCAATTTTAAGAACAAAAGCCCCCTCCTCTAGTGGGCTGTTCTCATTTGATGACATTGCCGAAGGTATCTTTAAGTACCTCGAAATTTCTGACCCTCTCAAAAGCATTGTTATGGCAATGCTTCCCACTGTGAAAACTTTTTTGCAGAAATTAACATTAAAGTGGCCCATCCTTGCAGCTATCATTTCCTTCGATGGATAATTTTCCAAATGAGGTCGGGGATTTGATCACTGTTCTACAGTGGAATTGTCGAAGTTTGATTCCTAAATTGGAATCTTTTAAATTTTTAGCTCACACTACCGGTTGTGATGCATTCGCTCTTTGTGAAACATGGCTCTCTTCCGAAATCGATCTTCCGATTCATGATTTAAATATTATTCGTCTTGATCGTGAGGATTCACGTGGAGGGGGAGTACTTTTGGGGATCAAAAAATGCTACTCCTTCTATAGAGTGAATTTTCCTCCTATTCCAGGTATTGAAGTTGTCGCATGTCAGGCTGTTATTAAAAATAAAAGCCTTTGCATTGCTTCCGTTTATATTCCTCCAAGAGCCTCCATTAACCGAAAACAACTTTCAGATGTTTGTTCGGTTCTTTCTGCTCCGCGGTTGGTCATGGGAGATTTTAATTCTCACGGTACAGGCTGGGGAGAACTGTACGATGACAACCGGTCTTCCCTAATATATGACCTCTGTGACAACTTCAATATGACAGTTCTTAACAATGGAGAAGTAACACGTTTGGCTGGTACATCCTCAGTTGGCAGTAGATTAGACCTCACACTTTGTTCGATTTCATTATCGTTGGATTGCACATGGAATGTGATTCAAGATCCCCACGGTAGTGATCACTTGCCCATAAAAATTTCGGTTGCCACCGGGTTCAATCCGTCGAAATCTGTCAACGTCACGTATGATCTTACCCGTCACATCGATTGAACAAAGTTTAGGACAGCAGTAGATGAAGCCGCAACGACGGTAGAAAGGCTTTCACCGCTGGAAGCGTATAACTTCCTCTCCAACCTGATCTTAGACAGCGCGCTTCAAGCTCAAACTCGACCAGTTCCAGGGACGTCATCTCGCAGGAAACCTCCTTCTCCATGGTGGGATCAGCAATGCACCGAGGTTTACCGTAAAAAGTCCGACGCGTTTAAAGTTTTCCGTAGACGTGGAACACCTGAGCACTTCGAAGTATACACGGCTCTCGAACGCGAACTTAAGAGCCTCATCAAGGCCAAGAAACGCGGTTACTGGCGAACATTCGTGAACGGGCTGTCGCGCGAAACGTCGATGAGTACTCTTTGGAACACGGCGCGAAGGTTGCGTAACCGAACTACGAACAACGAGAGCGAAGAGTACTCGGACCAATGGATCCTCAAGTTTGCGCGAAAAGTTTGTCCAGATTCTGTGCCGGCACGGATCATTCCTCGTGAAAACACGAACTCGATAGATGAGATTAGCCAACCCTTTTCAATGGTAGAGTTCTCTCTCGCACTCCTTTCGTGTGGCAATACGGCTCCAGGGGCTGATAGGATCAAGTTCAACTTGCTTAAGAACCTCCCAGACGTCGCGAAGAGGTGCATGTTGAACTTGTATAATCAGTTTTTGGAACTCAACATTGTACCGGATGATTGGAGACGGGTGAGAGTTATTGCCATTCAAAAACCTGGTAAACCCGCGTCCGACCACAACTCCTATCGACCCATCGCGATGTTATCCTGTATTCGAAAGTTGTTGGAGAAAATGATCCTTTTCTGTCTGGACAAATGGGTTGAGACGAACAACCTGCTTTCAGATACTCAATATGGTTTCCGTAAGGGTAAGGGAACGAACGACTGTCTCGCGTTGCTTTCCACAGATATTCAGTTAGCTTTTGCTAAAAAAGAGCAAATGGCTTCTGTATTCTTGGACATAAAGGGGGCTTTTGATTCAGTATCTGTTGAAGTTCTTTCAGATAAACTCCACGCTTGTGGCTTTTCACCATTAATGAATAATTTTTTGTACAATTTGCTGTCAGAGAAACATATGAGCTTTTCTCATGGAACCTCTACAGCTTCACGATTTAGCTACATGGGTCTCCCCAGGGATCATGTTTAAGCCCCTTTTATATAATTTTTATGTCAAAGACATTGACGGTTGTCTAAGTGACAACTGTACGCTGAGACAACTTGCAGATGACGGCGTAGTGTCTGTCACGGGATCCAATGGGATCGATCTGCAAGGACCCTTACAGGATACCTTGGACAATTTGTCTACTTGGGCTCTAGAGCTAGGTATCGAATTCTCTACGGAGAAAACTGAGTTGGTAGTTTTTTCTAGGAAGCATAACCCTGCACAACCAAAGCTTCAAATTTGGGGTAAGCCGATAACTCACTCTATGTCCTTTAAATATCTTGGGGTCTGGTTCGATTCAAAGTGCACCTGGAGATCCCATATTGAGTATGTGAAGCGAAAGTGCCAGCCAAGGATCAACTTTCTCTGCACAATTACCGGGACCTGGTGGGGAGCTCATCCACAAGATCTTCTAACGTTGTACCGGACAACGGTTTTGTCGGTTATGGAATACGGTAGTTTTTGTTTTCAGTCAGCGGCTCGGTCGCACATCATCAAACTGGAACGTATTCAGTATCGGTGTCTTCGTATCGCGTTAGGTTGCATGTACTCGACTCACACCATGAGTCTTGAAGTGCTGGCTGGCATGTTGCCACTCTCGGATCGGTTTTCAGAATTATCTCTCCGGCTCCTCACCAGGTGTGAAGTTATGAACCCCCAGGTGATCGAAAATTTTGAGAAGCTTCTTGAGTTGAATCCTCAAACGCGCTTCATGACTTTGTACCATTTGTACATAACACAGGATGTCAGCCCTTCGCCGAACATTTCCAACCGTGTTTGCTTCTCCGATTTCGACAATTCGGTTCATTTTGATTTATCCATGAAGCAGGAGCTTCGTGGAATCCCGAAACATCATCGTCCTATGATTGCTCCGGTGATATTGCTGCAAAGTTTGGCCAAGTTGATTCCACTAAATCGTTTTTCACTGACGGATCTTTGATAGAGAGTCAGCGAGGCTTTGGAATATTTAATGAAATTTATAGCGCCAACCATAAACTTCAAGCTCCTTGTTCCGTATATGTCGCTGAATTAGCGGCAATACATTTTACGCTAGAAATTGTTGCCTCACTAACACCGGATCAGTACTTCATTTTCACGGATAGTCTCAGTTCTATAGAGGCTATTCGCTCATTGAGGCCGGTAAAGCACTCCTCGTATTTTCTCATGAAAATACAGGAGCTTCTAAGTGCTTTATCTTCGCGTTATTTTATCATCACCTTTGTATGGGTCCCATCTCATTGCTCAATTCCGGGCAATGAGAAAGCGGACTCGCTTGCAAAGGTGGGCGCTATGGAAGGCGATATTTATGATCGACAAATCGCCTTCAACGAATTTTTTCCTATTTTTCGTCAACAGTCACTCGTCAGCTGGCAGCATAAATGGAGTTAAGGAGATTTGGGGCGATGGCAACATTCTATCATCCCAAAGGTGTCGAAGAAATCTTGGTTTAGCGGGATGGATGTGGGTCGAGACTTCATTCGTGTCATGTCTCGCCTCATGTCCAATCATTATTCTTTGAACGCTCATTTATACCGGGTTGGGCTGAGCGACAGCAATCTCTGTGAGTGTGGACAAGGCTATCAAGACGCAGATCACGTTGTTTGGTCATGTGCTGAACATTGTGGAGTCAGATCGGGGCTATATGATTCCCTTCGGGCTCGAGGTAGACAACCCAATGTGCCAATTCGAGATATTTTGGCTGTACGTGATTTGGAGTACATGAAACTCATTTATGTGTTTTTGACTAACATTAGCTTTAGATTGTAGTTAGTTTAACCTGTATGTTTACTTTAAGTTTTTTTTTAATCTGTGTATGTGTGTGTTTTTTTTTCTTTTTCAAAAAATGTTCAAGTCAAAAGAAAACCATAAATTGTATAGTTATAAGTGTTTCAATAATTTAGAATTTAAATTTGATGTGTTATGTAAACCATACTTTAAATTCCCACCCTCTTTCCCATCCGTAATTTGTAGTTCCTATTAACCTCGAGACGGCCGCGAGTAATCGGCTCTTTCCTCCTAACATTAGTTTTAAGATAAATGATGTAGAAAAACATGAAAATTTGGCTCTGTAAAGTTGATTCGATTGAGCCTGTACAAATAAATGATTAATTAAAAAAAAAATAGCTCAATAGAAACAAGGGGCCTTGATAACTGTATTATCGACTGGATTATGGCGTTGCTAAAAGACCGCGAAATTTCTGCTGACCTTGGAGGTGCGCAACGCCCTATGGGTATGTAGTGAAGCAGTGGGTAAAACATGGGGACTTCGACCAAAAACTGTCAATTGGATTTACTTATTCTGCAATAGTTCGTCCGAAAATCACATATGCTTCGCTTATATGGTGACCTAAACCTAATGAGGTAACCACCCAAGTGAAGCTAGGCAAACTGCAGAGACTTCCCAGCAAACACAGGATCGTATATGATAGAGGATAAGAGTGTAAAGTGGAGGCGATATACAAACATTTTACATGAAGCCAAACGGATGCATGTACGTATATCGCCTCCACTTTGTACTTATATCTGCTATCATATACGATTTTGTGTTTGCTGGGTTGCCTGTGTATCAATAACTGAAGCAATGAAAAGTACACTATCGGTTGCTTTGGATGCCATTCTTAACATGTTACCTTTACATCGATTTGTAAAGCAGCAGGCAGCGAAAAGTGCCCTGCAATTCAAAAGATACAATAAGATTTTAAATGGTGATCTGGTAGGACATTTAAAGATCCTTAAGATTTTCAAGTTAAACTCAGATGTTAAAACAATAGAAGACTGGATGGCAACGAAGACAAACTACGACGTTCCCTTTAAAGTGGTTAAATCAAGCCGCTATGTATGGGAGTCTGGTGGACCTAGTTTGCGTCCAGGCTCCATTGTGTTTTAGACGGATGGGTCGAAAATAGGAGAAAATATTGGACACGGGGCTTATGGCCCTGGAATTAGGAAAGCTATACCATTGGGACATAATCCAACGGTATTTCAAGCAGAAATTCATGCCATTATTGAATGTGTGAATATTTGTTTAGCGAGAAATACAGATTTGCAAAGATCTGCATTTTTTCCGATAGTCAAGCAGCTCTCAATGCGCTTAAAGCTCTCACATGTAAATCTAAGTGTGGCAATGCATTTTTTCTTTAAGACAATTTATTCTACAGAATGTCGGTTTTGCCAATTTGAAACTGAAACTGCAGAACATATTCTCTGCAATTGTGGAGCATTGTTCAATCAAAGGATGTCAATATTTGGAAAGGGGTTACTAGAGCCCTCCGAAATGTGGCAAAACGATCCTGGTAGGGTATTAGACTTTATAAAACAAGTCGAGCCTATCTGGGATCAGGGGCTATGTCAATCAATGTCCATCACACCTTAATTGTGATAGGATATTTGACTTGCACCAAATCAAATATGGGTCATGCAACAATAATCCTAATGAATGGATCCGGTTGTGTTTTGGCTCAACCGAAGAAAAAAAATAGCATATAGATTTTCACAAAATATGTCAACGGCCTTCTTTATGTCTTTTTTCATTTTTAAAAGGTTCTGCCAATCTATATTTGTGAGTTTTCTGTTTATGTTTATGTTTTTGAAATCATAAACAAGTTCGCAATTAGTATCCTCTGGACGTTACCTATTGGAATCTGAGAATAATGAATATTCGATAGCAGTATGAAATTTTTCATTCTTCCATAGTGGGTCTACAGCTTCATCAATACTTAAATCTTCAGTACAATTAGAGAAAATAAAATCTAAATTGCAGGTAAGCTGGTTCCGAATATGATTGATTTGATGATGTCCTAGGTGGCTGATTTTACCAAAAATAAATTCTAGAGTTTCATTTGCACCTACAATTGGAAGCAGTAGAGATTCGTTATCATTATCGTGAATTTGATAACTTGATTTGATAATTTGACAACAGACAACGCATTTTCCAACACGGTGGCTTTCAAACGTTCTCGTTCCTGTGGATACTAATCAAGTTTTTACTCTGACTGGGAATGGTCAATAGCAACTGATTGCAAGGTAACTCTTAGGCAATATTTAACGAATAATAAACACGTAATAAAATTAATGGACTTTTTCTTCGAATCGAAGCACTTCTTAAGACGCAATAATGTTTTCATACGATCTTGTCTTGATTAAGTTTTGTGGTTGACTTGTCGTTTTATCTACCAGTGCATACATTTTCATGTACCAAGCACACTGTTCGGTAGTCGTTCGTACACCTCGTTCTACCGCTGTGTTTTCCGAGGCCTGAATAAATAAAAATAAAAACGGCTAAATTATTCGAGCAAATAAAATAATCTCACCTGCACCAATAGCCAAGAAGCAAGAGGTACCAACAGTAGTTGTAACAGCGATATTAACTGCTCAAGCGTATTGTGTGTGTGCTCCAATTTGCGACCTTGCATACACGCCTGAATGCTAATTCCACTTAACGTAATTGCTTTTACCTTTATTCCTCAACCCACCACCCGCGCTATTTGTTAGAAGATAATGTTTGCGCTAGCGAGTTCAGACAGCCTCGCTCCTGGTACTATTTCCAAGCCGATGTTGTTACATAGTTAAAACATAATGATAGCAAAAGGTTCCTCTATAGAAGGAGACACTTGCTTTCTTGATTTGCGTCATTGTATATAGGCTCATGAGAGTAGTCCTCTGCCGCCATAACAGGGCAGTAAGCCAATTTAAAATGGTAAAACTCATACTTTCACACTATTCTAAGGAAATATACATATGAAAGAGAGTGAGAAAATAAACTGCACAGATTCCCTACTGAGAAAGTTGTTATGCCCTTTGAATAGAATTTCCACTCTAATAAATAATAGGGAATATGTTTCTATATTGATTTCATCAGTCGCAATTCATCCTCCTCAAAATCAAAGGATTAAGGCATGAGTGGAACTGTTTGTGATGTTTGTTGTTTTGATTAAACTTTAGCAAATATGATTGCGAAAAGAAACCCAGCTATTTACTCATTCATTCAACCCCTTACTCCAGTGTTGGATGAATTTAGGAGCATAAGATTTATACAGGAACAGTTACTCTATAACTTGTTGTTTCCTGATTTCTTACAAAGCAAAACATCGACCAACGAAGACAAAAGATACACTTATTTTCCATAGCTTTTTGATATCAAAGAAGGAAAACTGCGGGGTAAAAGAACAAAAGTCAATAGACACAGCTACAAATAGGAAATATGCTTTGTTGCCCTTTGTAACTATCCTTCAACTTCATTACCACTCCATGTTCAAGGAGACAATCTTCCCTTTGTCTGAAAAGATTCCTTAAAATGGAGTTATCGAACGATGCTTCAAGTTTAAGCGAATACTGCAACGTTCCTAAACGGAATTATTAGGCAAACTATCATCCTTCATTGTGATGAGCACACATTTTCGCAAGTTTTTTTTTCGTGTGTTGTACATCAAAGTATCTTCTTAAATATGTTACTGCATAAGCGAGCTTTGTTGATTAAGCTAATCCCATTTGGATTGAAGATCGCTAGGCGGGCAACTGAAGCAAAGAAAACCACATTTCTCGAATCAGATGCCTCCTCCAGGGAAGACTTATGCCGGAAGTAATAGATTAGCTAATTCAATTAAGTTGTTTCTCGGGGTGCTGCTTCGAACGGGCATCATCCCTTCTCATTCATTTGCGACGAATTTAATAATAATTGGCTGAGAATCAGTGAGCATTATCCGTAAGCCCAATTCTTGACATGATAAGCGGGCGTGGAGCCAAAATTGCTTCCGACAGCTCATGGTATTATCATTCGTTATTTTGCTTTATTGTGTGAGTGTACACGTGATTGTAAGGCAAGCAACGATGCTAATCATGTTTCCCGAGGCACATTGAGCGAAATGTTGTGGATCGATCAACATCAACAATGGCTGAAAACGAAGGTAGAGACATTTGCAGCGAAGCAAGTATTTGGACATTTCTAGTAAACTCATTCTGATATTCGTTTTGAACAGTGGAATGGAATGAACAATACGTAGAATTTTTGTGTCTCCAGTGTAATTATTGCGAAACGAAAAATGTCTATTGTGAAAATTTCCTGCACTGGTTGGAGGATTCAGGTCGATAGCCAAGATGTCATTCCCACTGTGTGCGGTTAGAACGTGGTAAACTGGGCCTCCAGATCGCAGAGGATTTCATCTCGCTCAGTTCACAAGATTAAACCACATCCTTCACCGGCGAGAGACATCTTGGTTTGGCACTGACACGAGCAAAACCAATACGTTTGATGCGTTGAACATCCCCATTCCCCTGTGATGAGATGAATACCACGGCCTAACCGATTGTCTAATTAATTTCATGATGAATGGTGTGGTTGCCTACGTTGGCTTCAAAAGCATCACTGCACCACTGCCAGTCGAAAACAAGGGGAGAACGAGACAGACATCTTCAGCCGAATATCCCGCCATTGACTGAGACACGGTTGAGCACATGTATGATCCAGGGGATCACTCATTGATTGGCTCCTATAGTCTCTATAATTAGTGCAACTCAACAAAACCGATATGTCGAACTAAGGCTTAGCGGTGTTGTTCCTGGGGCAGCACAAGGAAATGGATGTGATAGGTTTCTGAGCATTGTTATGCATCATCTATAGTTAGTTTCTGTTTGCAGAAGAGTCATATTGCTGGTCATATTGGCCTCACCTGAGTCAGAATCCTCGACATTAAAAACGTTCGTTGAAAAATGCAGAGTAGTAAGATAGCGCTGCATAATTGTATTTAATTCATTTCTCCCAAAATACTCAAGCCTCTCTAATCCGAATGAATCCAAGGAATTAAAAACAATATATTTTAAAATGTTTTATAGTAATTGGATGAATGTCTAGAAATAATCGTCCATTTCTTCAAATATCTAAATGGCGTTTGATGGAAAACCAGACTCTTCTAAATACTGATTGGGGGCTATATATTTCTAATGCCAATCGTAGGGTGGGAAACACTGACCGCCCTCATTCGTGGACTGAATTGGCATATTGTTTGAGGAATAATATTCCCACACATCACGCGTTCGTCTTTCTATCACGCAGTACATATATTTCCTCCAACATACAATTTGAATTTTAGTTTACATAAAACGTATTTAGACTATCAGTCGTAGCGGTTGCCATTTCGGTTGCCATGAAAAAGAGAGTGAGCACCATGTGGAGTGAGTGCCAAGTGAGCGTGAGAAAAACGATCAATCTGTTGCGTGAGCAATAGAGCGAAAACGATTGAAATTCGTACACCCAAAACCCACACATGAACAAGAATTCCTTATATTATTTGATAAGTTCAATTTCAAATCAGCACAAAAATGTGAAAGACAACTATAGCGTGTTTGTATGTGTGCTTAAGTAACCTAAACATTGAAAATTAAATTTAATTTAATTGAACCGAAGGTAGGTCTAACGAATCTATTCATTGTTTTCTGCAATGTATGAAACTACCTTCGTAATTAAGGCCACAAAGCACGAAGCATTTGTTCGCACAGAAAGAACATTCGTGCATTGCACGAAAACAATACAAAGTGCTACAACTATTTTCTCATAAATTATAAGTAAACGTCTCTCTGATAGTTGTTGCATGAATGACTGGCAGATCTACTTTATCGACTCGAAATGTAAGTTGACTTAGGACTGCAAAGTTGACTTAGGGCTGCTTATTGATGTGAACAAATTGAAGTCATCGATTTAATAAATTTCTACTATATTTTATTCCGTCTTAAGCACCATGAAACCCCATGCTATTAGTGTGAGGTTTTACTGTTGGTTCCCCAACAATATTTATAGAAACTGCAGATCGGGTTGAATTAACTGTTAATAATATTTTGTTTGTTGAATGTCCAACGTGCTTGTAAGTGTTAAATGGATCCTGTGTTTACATTTACATTGAACATATAGCGAATTACAACGCACAACATACCCTAGCACCCAGTGGACCAGTTTGGACATTTTCGGTTTGCGAAAAGTTCCACTGGCTGGAGCGGAAATCGAACCCTCACTTCATGCCAATCGCTTGAACGACGGTTGATGCCACTAACCACCCGACCACGAAGATGATGTGGGCGATTGATTTGGTCGTTTTCTCCGGCACGCTGCTTTTTAAGCAAAGCCATGTTGAACCGATGCGTGGTTGTGAAAATTTCTAGAGAAATTTCAATCACACATACCCTTCTTTAGTAGGAAAATTGATTTGGTCGTCCTAAAGAGGACGGATTTTATTTTTTTACGGAAGGAACATGGTTTGCGATTGAAATTTTCTTTTCGGTCTTCTTGAGCTGCACGTAATACTACGATAATAGTAGACATTTACACCGTCTGTACCTCGAGATTGTACAGACTGAACATTTAACATAGAGCGAAATACCACGAACTACTTACCTAACACTCAGTAGACCAGTATGGACATTTACGTTTCGCGAAATGTTCAATTGGCTGGAACGGGAACCGAACCCTTACTTCCTAGCAATCACTTGAACGACGGGTGACGCCGCTAACCACTTGACCACGAAGATGTCGTGGGCGATTGATTTGGCCATTTTCGCCGACACGCAGCTTTTTAAGCAACTCTATGATCAAGAGAAATTTCAATCAAACATACTGTTGTGTAAATTGATTGATCGGTTAATTGATTTGATCGTCCTAAAAAGGACGGATTTCAGTTGTTGACTGAGGGAACATTGTTCGCGATTGAAATTTGGGCTGCAGGACGTTTGGTAGGACACCATTCTGTGAAATGGTCACACCGAAGAAAAGTTTTTTTCAACTCCTCGTCGTTGGGGATGGCCAGCTGCAGGTGACGTCGGATAATTTTGGTCGTCTCATTTTAACGGGCGGTGTTCCCTACCAACGTGTTCGGCATAGTTGCCCTTCGAAGCAGACGGTGAATAATACCGACTGAAAACTGCAATCCGACACAGTTCGAGCGGGATTTTGCCTTCCCCTTAACCTTTGATTTACGAATGCACAGCTATAACTGGTGGTTGATGAGATGTCCCCACATGTTTTATAATCGCTGTCACGGTAGCTGTGGGAGTTTGAACCAATCAGAGCGTGGCGCAAATATGATGTCATTTTCGACCAACAAATTTGTGCGTTCAGAATTTTTAGTACTTTTCAATTAATTTAAACAAATATAATGAATTAGGATAGCATAAGGGATTCAGTTTTGATTTTATACCTTTCGAATAAAATACTTATTGTCAAATGTATGTTTGCCAGATAGGAGATATTATCGTTCAAAATTTCCAAACTTGCGTAACGCTTTCGATTTCAGAAATTTCAGAACGGCGCCCCTATACAGGAATAGAAAAGAGAGGCGTAAGTCCTACGTCAAAAGTGCCACCACATGCAGCTGTCCAGCGTTGTTTTAATGTTTCTGTCGTGGGATTCAATCCTGTTTTTTTTTTGGATGAGCTGTTATTGCATCCGTGGTGGGTCTCACTAGACCATGGTGACTCGTTAGATGATACATAATTAATGAGTCTGAAGTTATAACTATCGGCAGCGCTTTAATTTATATTTTGGGGTAAATAAATTATTCCCGTCCATCCCAGCTGCAACACCAACATGCATGAGTACGATAAAAGAGAAGCAGCGATTGGTTGTTCTTCACGAAATCCATTCCATAAAATAATTATTTTACCCACGATTTCTATACGAAGATTTGAATACCCGTCTTTTAACCAATTATCTTAAAATTTCCGGAGTATTAAATAAAACTTCTTTGCATTGTTTTGCCATGCTCATTTTATTCTTCATACGCAAATCCAAATGCCTTTACTTTTGTACAATATTAAACCGAATAATGTTAATTTTTTTTGTATATTAACTCATGTTTTCTTAAATTTTTGATAATTGTCCACTATATATCTCAATAAGTCTCAACTCTAGGGTGTTTGGGGGATTAATTTCCAAGGGTACGAAGTTGGTTTTTGAGTGGTGGCATAACGCCAAGTCAGGCCAAAAAATGTTGGACACTTCTGTGACCTCAGCAACAGAAGAAGACGTTTTTCTAGAAACTTGGGTCATGGTTGAAGCTGTCACGGTTGATTTGTCACCTTCCATACTGGCAGTTTATTTTCGTAAACCTGGATTTTGTACAATGAACAAATGTTTCGTAAGTTGTATGAAACATTCATATAGCTTTTCATGTAACAAAATGCTATCATTTCACCTTTTTTGTACAATTCACAAAATGAATTTCGTGACGACCAGCCACTTACTGTTTCTCTTTTATCGATCTCATGCTGCTGGGATGGACGGGAATCATTAATTTATCCCAAAATAGAAATTGAAGCACTGTCGAGAATAAGAACCTAATGCTCATTAATCAAGAACTTCTCACGAGATCAACCAAGGACTGAAAGATCATGTTCCATCACGGAGGTCAAGTATACCGAGTTGCCCTTTCATGGCGGACCAACAAAATAATATTCGAAGGATATCACAATATTAATTCGTTGTATTATCATCGAGGTCATTTTGATAACATATTTTGTGATATGCACAAATTTTTTTGGGATAATTTCAAATGATGTTATCAACATGACATCAAATTCAAACACTAATAACTAAAATAGTGCTTCTGCACAGTGGTTCCAACTTAGAAGAAACGCGGCCAAAAATAGTCTTTCTGAGAGTTTCTTTATAAAACCATGTATTTTTCATAAATTTTGGGGCGCTGAGTTCAAATTTGATGTCAAAAAGACCGGATTGATCCTCCTTGCAGTGATAACTGAACTTTTTATCCTTCCTACAAAGAAAAGTATTTATATCGCACGAGTTTTTGGCTTTGGGGTCCGAAAGAAAGCTCTTGAATACTTTTGGAATCGGCAACTGGTTCTGCAAATATCACCGGGAAATGTTCTGGTGAATATGGATCATGTGTGTATAATCAGCCAGAATTGTTTTAAACCTATCATTCATCACCTCAAATCACATGAAAATTTGATAAAAAGATCAATGTCAGTCAAACTAAGTAACAAGTACGACATTGTCCACATTCGGACATGTTCCGGGTACCCCCGGGGAAATGGCCAGTTTCTGAATAGATGAGATTAGAATTGCCAAATTAAAGATAATTCTGCACCTGTCTATTAATTCTTTCTTCAATCCAATAATTTCGGCGGCCTTTTCTGAAAACTTGAAGAATTTTCTAGCCGTGTTGCCATCATTAGAACTCCCGGATCCACCACATTTTGGTCTATCAATATTAAGACCCAATTCTTCTCTAAACTTCATTTGCACCATCTTTTTCCTAGCTGCCACCAACTCTTTGTCTTCGGCACTCCTAACCTGCCACTTTTTTACATCATGACGATAGGACAAGTGAATGAAATATTCAAAAAAGCGAATTCTTGCGTGTAATGGTGACAACCCAAACTCGTACCGATTTTCATCAACTTTTCGTTGCAAACAATCTTCAATGTTGTTCATTTGTTTCGGTGTGGCTTCACATACGTAGCACCTAAAAGGTTGTGCACGCTAAGATCAGAATACCTAAAGATCGTTAAAAAGTACCGATAATCGCTCAAAAGTGCACATACCTAAATTATGCGTAAACACAGATTACCTAATATTGGGTAATAGTATTAAAGGAAGATAAACGTTAAATATTACTGATTGTTTATCGTTATTTTCTACTCAAAATTGGGTATTTTTTCGTTGTTTTATTTTACAGAATGCTTCAAAAAAGACATGCAATCTAAAAATGTATCTATTCGGATTAGTTTAACCAATTTTGCACTAAAGGAGAAATAAATGTTCATATGCATGACAGATTTTATTTTGTATTAAGAAAAAGTAGCAATAGAGAGTACGGATGAATTCAAGTAAAGCTTAAGTGAGGTTAAACATCGAAGTATCTAGAACTGAAATTGATAATAACTTTCTGGCTATTTTTAAACTGTATGGAATTGGTCAGTTTAGTCATTATCGACAATTTTCCACCCTTTTAATCTCCAATTACTTTGCTTAAAAAGCTCAAAAAATAATTATGCAAAAGCGCCATCGACGACGTTTAACCTCACTTTTGCATTACTTTCCAAGATTCCTCCACTACAGAGATATTTTTTCTGCATCGACCCAATGTTGATGCCAAATTGCACCGTTCTGTACCAAATTTTTGTTGGCCCACGAGGATCCGTCGGTGCTAGAATAAAAAAGAGAATGCAAAAGTTATTGCTTCAAAGATTTGAAAATGAGATTCCTATAAATGGAGTGATTAATACGAAAATTAATTACTTTTTCACTTCGGAAAATATAGCGGCCGCTTTGCTTCAGCCAAGTAAAATTTATTCAATATTAGGTAAATAATAACGTATAATATTTGAAAGTGAACATTACCGAATTGTCAGTAAAAATTACTGTTTATTATCGTTTAATTTTACCGATATTTTAGGTATTGTCAACAATACCTAATTTTAGGGAAAATAAATACCTAATTTTAGGTTTTCTCATCTTAGCGTGTGGTTTATATGATTTAGTTAAGTTGAAACTAACTTAAGTTACCTGGATGAAGATGTTTCCGTCAATGCACTACAAACTTTCCCATCTACCATGGTGAGCTGAAGTGTGTGCTTAACATTGCAGGTGGAATCATGACCAATTACAGAGGCTTGCAGCTGGTCAATTTTCTTTTTAAAGTATTTTCCCTCTGTAAGAGACAGCTGACTTGATTCCTTGCAGATTTGAAACCGGATAGGTCGACAATATCTAGTCGATGAAGGTCGTGGTTCCAAAGGTTTTCCAAAGAACCACATCACTGTCTAGAGATGATTTCATCATCAAGTGGAGAGGAACGTAAGACGTAACGAAAAGGTTTCCATCTTCCGTGGTTGGATCTTCGAAGGACTGCTTATATTCGCTATGTCCTGAGCTGCCGTCAAACCCCCATTACCCTAACAAAATTATCTCCGCTTGAGGATTATTGCGCATTTTGTCGAAAATATTTGGCTGCGACTGAATTGCTCTCTCAGCAGTGTGGTCCAGCAAACTTTTTAACTCAATTTCGGCTGATGTTTCAGTAATGATCTCGTCTTTGGGATAGCATTTTTGTTTGGCCTTCAGAACAACCTAAGATATATAATTATTCATAAAAAAAAAACAAGTTTATAGTTTGAAGAATTTAAATGAATACCTGATATGAAGGAAAAACGACAGAAGCTGTTTTACCGTTAACGAAGCTCCTGATCAAAAGATACTGATGCTTTGTTAGTTTTGCCTCAACAATCAATGACAATATTTCATCAGGATCAACTTCGATATTTTCGTCAGCCGTAACATGACGCAAAGTATTTAACGCGGATTCGTCACACTTTCGAAGTTGGGCTTATTTCCGTCGCTTGGAGCGCTTACTACGTTCTTCAAAGTTCTTCTTAGGGCGACCACGTGGAAGAGATGGTTGTTTTTTGTTGTTTGGTGTGTGGAAATGAACATCGTCTGTTGCATTAAGCCAGTCACAGTACCGATTTATCAATTTCGGTTTATTTCTTTGAGCTGCTTTCCACATTGCAGAAAGTTTCTTACACACGTAAAAAACTCGTGTTTTGAACTCACCAAGCTGCAGCTTCTCCTTGTTGGAAAGCGTTTGAAGAATTACATTTAGAACTTTTCTGGATTTTTCAGAAACTGTGCCATCTTCAGAAACCCGAATTTCAAAAAGATGCATTCGAGAGATGGACTGCATTTTCCAATATCCTGAATCAAAAGCATATTTTCATATCATATTTGTGATTTGCTGATTATCCTTTGGTAAATAGTAGATACTTTATAATTTAACGTAACTTGAAGATATTTTGTCAAACATCAAAACATATAATAATGTCAAGCTGTAATCCATGAATTACTACGATTCATAGGGTAAAAAAAATCAGGATTTCATCGATTAAGGCTGCTTTTTCGCAAAATTCAAAAAAGGCTCGTAAGCCCGCGTCAACTTTCGTGAAATCAAGCTGAATTATGCATTAGGTCCTCGGTAACATTAGAAGACTCCTCTGCTTTCCTGCGGCTATGTCATAACGTATTCAAGTACTTTCAACACACAGTATAGCAATATAAAGCGTAATTAATGATCCAATACGTCAAACACATCAGCAAATCGACTCACTATTAACGAAAGAGAAAGTCGACGAAGAGAATCTTTGTTACTTAAGACCTATTTAATTGTTCAGCTTGAAATAGTAAAAGGAATAAATGGACGAGTGCATTTTACATTCTGAAATGATGCTTTGACAAAAACTGCTCGAAAATACATCAATCCGAGTTGAGCCTTAAACAATCAATTAGATATAAGACACTTAAACGATCCACATCACGCAGCAAGGCGCAGCTAGAGCACAGTACACGTTGAAGTCAATATTCTCAATGAAGTTTTGTTGAAGATTCGGTGAGAGGAATCGAAGGGAAAAGATGTGTATGTCAATTATTTCTGTACATACATTTTAAGAGGAAAAGCAATTATTTGATAGGAGCCACATAAACTAACCACAGCAAACCTGGGCGCGGATATGCGCAGCTGGATCTTACTACAAGTTGAAGTCAATACATTTTTGCAAGTTTTGATGAAGGTTTGGTGAGGGGGATCGAGGGGGAAAGTTGTTTTTACGTATGCTGAAAAATTCCAATTATTCTCTTTTATATTATCATAAGACACTATTTTGAGTGCATTTCTTCTGAACAAAATTTGTAGTTGACATAAAATTTCAAAATTAACTTTAGTGAAAGCAAATTTCCATAAAAATATACATACTGTTATATAGAAAAAAGTTTAACTGACGAATAAATGAATTCTATATATCACTAATGAAATGTTGAGTTTTGGATACCAATTACTCTCACATATACGACCCGATTTCGAAAAATTTCATTTAAAACCGTCAAAATCAAGCGTTGTACATTGAAATATACATTTTAAACAAAGCAATGCCGAGATAGAAACACGTATTCCTCGAGGTCATTTTTTTGTATTAATGGCCTATGGGGGAACCACTGTGTTCCGGTGAGAATCTCAATTTCTTATCCATCACATGCTGGTAATATTCAGCATTTGTCAGCAAGCTGGTAGAATTCAGTAACGTTTGTCAAAAATCTTCATTAAAAATTGATAACAGATGATAACAAAATTTGTCTATGTTCATAACTAAATTTGTTATTCGATAACAGGTGAGTTCAAAAGGATATCTGAGATAACAAATCTTGTTACTTATTTGATATCAATTTGTTATTTTACTTTGCTAGTCACTCTCTAGTTTTTTTGAAAATTACACAAAATTGGGATTTTCGTTATTGGTGAAATAGAACTGATATTATATTCCTTGCTTCTTTACTGAATGGACTTTCCTGTTTAAAGTTCATCTACAAAAAATAAAAATGTTAGAGCGTATCATAATCATATAACAGTTCGGTAACACTTATCACAGTCACATGAGCTATCATGTGAGCTAATATGAGCTGAAATTTTGCTCAAAAAACAACTTTCTCATTGAGCAGAAAATGACCAGTTAATCAATTTAAATATGTAGAAAGAGATGTTCGCTCATTACCATGAGGCACCAAGAGTGAACAACAATGTTTTTGGCTAGAATGCAAGATGTGAAGAGAAAATGAATGTTCCGTCAGAGTGCGGCAGGTAGGAAATCTAATAGATGTTTATTGAAAATTGAGCTAAAGGGCATGTATCCAATGGTACTCGAACCATGGACGTCAATCTTTGCCTAACTCCCACTGCGGGGTAGGTTGTAGCAACCGAACAAGTCCGCCACTTCAACAGGCAAAATTTGACGCATGGAAAGACGCTCATGTACCACTGTGACTTGTATAGTTATTCTAGCGATCTATTGTGTGCACTCTGTTTATTGATGCGCACATGGGAGAGGAACTCTCTCCTTTTTTTGGGTTTGTTTTGATTCGCAACGACTGACGATCACTAAAGTTTTTCTCGTCGTCTGCAACGTAGAGACCTCAAAGAGAAACACCGTGAAGCGATGCGATACTGGTCCCCACCAGTATAAATAATGGTTACCACCATTTATGGGTTTTCCATACATTAATTGTTATGGTATGTATTATCCGTGCGAGTAGTAACGATTATGATGTAGAAGGAGATGTTCGCTCATCACCATGAGGCACCAAGAGTGAACATTAATGTTTTTGGCTAGAATGAAAGGTGTGAAGAGAAAGTGTTGAAATTTCCCTCTGAGTGTGGCAGGTGAATGAAATTGTTTGCAATCTTTTATGCGCCATGCAACAATGTTTGCAATCTTCCATACAAAAAACTAGATTCAGGCGTTATCTGGCTTTCAAATTTACAATAAATATCCAATTAATTTCTGCAAAATCTAAAATTCCGTTGATGTGCATTAGATAACGCAGAAAATTATAAATTCCTTGCAACCTGTGTTCTCTTATAATTAAGAGGAGATTTTTTACGTGCCTGTTAAATTGCATTATATTTGTTTGTGCGGTTAAAGTTAAAATGGTGTTTAAGACTCTTAAATTTAAATCAATCCTAATTAATTATGATCAGAAGTAAGCAAAGCAATTCATTTAATGTAGCATGATTGATAGATGCATTTAAAAAATCTAGTTCTGAGAATCATAACTTATATATACGTGATGGCATGCAATCTTTCAATTTTAGTTTTTACTGTGATGTAATTTTCAGAACAGCCGTAAATTTATGTCCGATGGGCCACTCTCTTAGCTTAGTCAGTAGAACCGCAACTACAAAGCAACACCATACTAGAGGGGGCTGGGTTCGATTCTCGCTTCGTTAACGGCATACGCTGAAGCAATCTTGACGGCAGCCATTTCTTCAAAATTTAGAATTGATATAACTTCTGATAGAGTTCGATTCGATGTTTATTCACTAACAATCGAGATTTATCAATTTGAAATTGCGAGGTAAGTTTGCGAGAGAGAGATAAAAGATAGAAAAAAAATACATTGAGCAGAGATTCACCTTAAGGAAAATTTCTCGACTCCCTGGACATAGGGTATCATTGTACTTGTACCACACTATCATACTAAAGCAAAAATGGTAGCTGTCATCAAAAGGTATCAATTAATAACTGGGAGTTGAGAGCAACAAATAAGCAAATGGTGAAAGCAATTAGCTTGAAATGCTAAAAAAATGGGCTGTCTTCTTTATGTGCATCCAAGCAGATTCAAATTTACATGACTTTTTCTAAGTGTGTACACAGATAAAAAGAAACATTGAATTTTCTGCATTATCTGCTGCACATAAAGGGAAAGCTTGATTTGACAGAAAGTTTTGGTATATATCATGTTAATTTAAGCCAGATAACGCCTGATTTTAGCCTGTTATATGAAAGATTGCAATGATTGTTTTCTGGGGCAAGAAAGATTGCAAACAGTTTCGTTGTTTATGCCTCCCTTAGCCTGGAATTAAAGAGGGAAATTTTACGCGCTTGTTAACATTCATTGTTTTTTATTGTGTATCTCAAAACCAAAACAACAAATCAATGTTAATCGGGATCTCTATTCAAAACTCTGACGGCAAGGGGCTCACAATGGCCACACCCACTACTCTATTTTGAGGTTAACATATCCTGGAGAAAAGCAATATCCATAGTAGAAACAGATTACGATTAGTAATTTCCATTACCATTCAATACATTTTTTATAAATTAATTCCCGTACTTCGTCTACAATGTGCAGAGTTCTTCAGTGTCTTATATCAATATTCGGCTCATAGTAATCGAGAACAGGGCAAAACACCCTTAAGCCGAGAGTGAAGATTTGTGGTCTTGTAGTTTATTTTTCGATCTGTACAAACTGCAAATTCCTCATTACAAAAATTGAACTGGAATCCTCAGACTGGGAAGATGATTTTCGATCAGCAGAAAATAAAGGCCAATTAAGACTGAAAGGAAATGCTTAGCTTCTCTTTTCATGGAATTTTAAGCTTATTGCTTATAAGCTTATTTGGTATTTTAGGTTACTAGGGAGCTGATAAACAGACAGCTTTCGACCTGTTCCATTTTAACAGTATTACTATGTGACGAGTTCAATCATAGTCCTTACTAAAACTCAAAGTTGAGATTTTTTCATATTTTTTAGCTGTTGTGCATAAGTTGAATGTGGATCCAAATACTGCACAAAGTATCAAAGTCCAATAATGAACATTGAAAAATTTTCAGAGTCTCCTTTCTCAGGAATGTAAGTAAATAATTTGGAACGATGTCAGAGATGTCAAACAGTAGAGAAATTAAACATACTTTCCTCTGCACCATTTGCATCATAAAATATATCCAACAACCGTCAACAGCGGATATAAAATTGTCAGATGGTTTAATACCCTTGTGAAGTTCCCCTTACAAGCCCTCGGGAGCTATCGGATGCACTCTATTTGTCCGCTGTTAGTGCAGTTCCTTATTACCGAGTCATAGCTCGCAAGCGATAATGAAAACAAATGGCGAGGAAAATAGTATAGTAAGTCATCAATTAAAGCAATAAATGTGACTATGAACATTGTGTAATGGAGTGAAAATGTGTTTCCTGATACCTTCGCAAACACACGCTTCTTTGCGCACACGACAAATGGTTCAATCTGTATGGTTTCTCTAGTCGTACAACACCTTGCCATCGTCATCGTCGTCCACTGGTATCCAACTGGCTCTGTGCTGTTGGTGGCCCAAGAAAACGCTTTAGCTGATGAAGGATGTGTCACACGTCAAGGCTATCCTACGTGGAGGGACTTATCCATGAAGTCCACCGTGTTCCTACACACAACACAATCAACCCAATGTCAACCTAGTAGGATGAATAGGTGCTCCAGCGCGCAACGGGTACATGTTTGGAGGGGTAGGGATGTTGGTCGGTGACCTTCTAGCGCGCTGAGGAGCATATTCGTGACATTTGGATTCGCTCCGTAGACAACGTGTGCTAGCAATATCAAAGCAAATGTAAGCATGTTTTGTTGGATATACACTTGTATATATGTAACAATAGATAAGAGCGTATCCTCCTATCATGGTTTTGGATACATTGGACGAATTTTAAGTCTGACAAAACTCAAACAGGTATTCTATATGTTCTATAAAACTCAAACAGTTGACAAAAAGTTTATATCTTTCTTTTCAATGTTTAAGTGGAAGTTTTTACTAAACATTTGATGTAATGGTAAAGCACTATTGAGGCACCAATTTCAATTTACCCTCTTAGAAAAAACAACTTCTCTTATGTTGGCTGCTTGTCAACATAAGAAGTCAAACTAATCAAATTTAAATGAGAATATTTTTACCGTTCGATTATATTTATTAAAGCATGTTCAGATATTTTGGTGTACACAATGCGATATTTTTCATCGATGTAATTCTACACTACTTTATCGTCATTTTTTTGGAAGCTCCGAAACAAAAGCATGAAAAAGAACTGTCATATATTTTGTCGCGATTATGTCGTGATTTGTTATTTTTAAGAAGATACCTTCATAATTAATGACACACGCGCAACTGCCAAAGTACGAAGCGTTTGTTCACACAGAAAGAACATTAGTGCATTGTACCATAACAATACAAAGAGCTACACACATTTTGTCACAAACTCAAAAGAAATGTCTCCCTGGTTGTTGCATGAATGAATGATAGATCTACTTTATCGACTCGAAATGTAATTGAAAAATAAAACGCAACCACGTTAAGTTGTCAACCAATTTTTTTAATGTTCTAACATGGGATTCGATCGTATATTTTTGGAAAGAGCTGTGACTGATTTCTTGGTTGATCTTACAAGGCCATTGTGACTCCTGAGAAGTTACTCGATTAATGAGTATGAAGTTATAGCTCTTGACAGTGCTTTAATTTTTATTTTGAGACAAATAAAATTATTCCCACTCATGCCAGCTGCAACACCATCATGTTTGGTCTTTATGAAATTCATTTGCATTATACAAAAATGTATAATGATATCATTGTAGCAGATGAAAAGCAATATGAATGTTTGTACTATGTAGCAATATGATTGAGATATTTGTTCTATGTTTGCAAAACGAGTGAAAGTTAATTTACGAAAATAAATTTTCGTTGTGCTTTTTTCACACTATACACTGTAAAAAAATATCGTGAAAAGCATGAACGCAATTTCGTAAAGCGTACCGAAAATGATTTTTTTTACTTAACGAGGGAAAAAAATATGATACGAAGAGAAAAAACAAATTTATTCCGTCTTATTTGTTAACATATTTTGGAAATGATTGATATACGTCTACATTGGAATGATATTAGTTTTTATATTTTACCGTGTTAAAGAGTCTCAGTTTTATTTTTAATCTTACATTTGGAAATTATTGTGTCAAATTGTTTTTGGTTTTTTAAAAGTTCAACACTGCTGCCAATGTGGAAACTTGGCTAGCAGATTTTGCTTGGCCGAAAACACATGCCAACGATATGAGAATCTAGATTGACACATCTTAGGGCATCTTTAGCGGTGGTCTATTTTTGGAACAACTTTATACTTGATTTGCATCAGCAAAACTTGAATAGATCCAGCTAAAATAGACCTACTTTGCCTTCCCCTCACCGGTGTTGTATTTCTTGTTGTTAAACTCACCAACAACTGTCATCCTGTCAATTATTCAACATCAGAGATCCGAAGGTTTTATTTCAAGTTTGACCAAATAATTTTTACTGCCAATTGTGCATCATTAGCAGACGACGAGAAATACTTGCTCTTGCGTATGACTGAAAGTGAGTTCAGGGTTCTTCTCAGATGCACGAGAAAATAATTCAGTTAACATACCCGAAGCACAGAGTACTAAAGTTTTAAGAAGAACTTAAACTTCCTACAACTCGATAATGTTTCGTGCCAAACCAAAACGAGAATAAAAAAATCAACTATACCAACTACACAACCCCAACTTATTCAAAAAAATCAAATCGACCAAGTTCCTAGATTTTTTACAATTTCTTTCAAATTTCTAAAATACCTGTGATATTCTGCTTTTTATCATGAATGATGTACTAAAAGTCCAAATAACTTCTGGGAAGCTAACTCTGTTTCTCAGTTATGTCCAGATAGTTTTTTCTACAGTAATCCATGGGTAATCAGCAAACTTTTTGAAAATTCAAACAAGTTTCCAGAAACGTTGAGAATTTTCCGGCAATTCAATGGACTTCTCTGAAATTCCGCCATTTTCTTCTCAAAAGAGAGCGAGCAAACTTCACGATTATCTTGACTCTACCAAAACGTTTATTCAACTTCTGAGAAGCTTTATCAAGTTCTGTCAAGTTCATAGTAATTAAGTTCCAAAGTTCATAGTAATTCCGAAAATATTTTTTTAAGCGTTCGTCCAGTTCCTAGAAGCTTATATAAGCTCTAATCAATTCACGTAGCAATCGAGAAGGGCCAGGATTGGCTAAAAGCTTTAGAATATGATATTGAATAATATAATATTTAAAAATGATTTCTGTATATATCCAAGCTTTTTGAATCTATCTTCAAGGTATCATCGGTTTTCCCCACAAAGCTGATCAAAATTGCCACAGTAAAATGTATTATCTCCCCCAGAATATACAGATCCCCTGAACATCCAGATCCCCCAGAGAAAATGTCTAGAAATATAATGTTAGGAAATCTTACCGGTCATCTGAGTATATAACAACATTTTAAAAGAGGACCGGTGATAACTATGAACGGAGACTGGAAGAAAGCAGAGGACAACTATGACGTTTCCTACAAGTTATGCGATACATCGCGTACATTTTAGGAAGCCAAAGGGTCCACTGTTCGTCAATATTATTTTTCACAGATTGCTCAAAAACTGGAACGAAAACTGAGGCAGGAATCCATGGTCCTGGAATTAAACTATCAGTGGTCATGGGACAGTGACCAGCAGCTTTTCAATCAGAAATATTTGAAATACTAGAAAGCGTGAATGTTTGCCTGAAAAGAAAGTACAGATATGCAAATATTTGTATCTTCTCGGACAGTCAGGCAGCTTTAAAATCATTATGCGCTTATAAATGTACATCGGCAGTCCCATGCTCCCTATCTTCCCTATATTTGGTCGTGGATATTTAGAATATTTTGTAGTGGTCATTTGATTGCTTGTCCTGTGTTAGAAAATTTGGCTGAAAGTAAAATTGGTTAGGGTTTTATACCGTTATTTGCTTATTGCTCTGTGTTGTCTTGGTGTTTTAGTGGGTCCGTGTTTCCGTGGGTCCCTGTTTTCGTGGGTCTACCCCTACCTTTTGAAGACTTTGACATTAGAATTTCTTTAGGGAAGAGAACAAAAAAAGGCTCGAGTGATTGGTAACGCGCGTGAATGTGAGATTTTTATGGTGATATTCTCACAACGGCCGTTCAGAATGGTTCGATAGATGCATATGAGAGATCATTCCCGATGAATACTCGTTTATTTAATTCCCTCATGTTTGGTTTTAGAAGATTGGTTATAGAAGAATTCCTAACGTGCTACATTTAGGAATATCAGAGCAATGATCCCCCATCGCATTTTCAAGTGATCATTACATGCTTTCCATTTGGTTCAGGCACTTTTGAACGTTGATGGGGTAGCCGATTCGCACATGAAATCTGCCGCGACCGACTCAACAGAACGCGCCCATACCCCTTTCTGAACCGAAGGGCAGGGAAAATTACTGGAAGTATTACTGAAAATGTGTCGAAATTTTGGATATTTTTAAAACCGGTGGCAGACGAAGGATACCACGACTTAGAAGCAGTTGGAAACATTGGAAATACAAAATTGGAAATGCAGGTAATGTTGAAAATAAGTGATGCTTTTTGAGCTACCGTACTTTTTCCAAATAGTTGCGCTCTCGGCGGCAAATAGTTGTGAGCACAGCGGCCACAAGATACTACAAATAGTGAATAACTTGTTACCGAAACGAACGTACGTTGCTTTGTTTCTTTAATATAGTAGATATCATATTTCTAACCTTAACATACGCAACACAATTTAATGCTATTGATAATTGTACAAATATATTCGGCAGCAAGTAATCCCAATATAAACGAAAACAAAAATTACGAAACGACAGCTATCTCTGAACGGATAAGTCCGGGCGTAGACTACGGCTACGGTTGTTAAATGTGTAAATCTTACACTCTATGAGTTGATTTCCACAGGTGCGCAATCGTTTTCAGAAATCAAGGATCAGGCGCATCGTGCTTTTGGAAAAAAAAAATGTTAGGAATCGTTTCCACGGTGTCCGGTATCATGAAAAAAAGTCGTCAGGTCAACAAAAACAAGCTGGACTACGGACGTTTAAGGTTCAGAAGTCCCCAAACCGTGACGAGAATACCGTCGCAAAATGTCGTGCCCCGAAGTTGTACGAGTAGAAGTTAACGAAACCACACTGCTGCGTAATGGATAACGAGACACATGTGAAGGCGGAATTCCTCTGGGTTCCAGGTAACCACTATGTGACTGCCAAGGGTAGAAGAAATGAAAAAAGCATGAGTTAATACAGGGTGCGGCAGAAAATAATGCGAAAATTGGTTCTATTTCTTTCAAATACCATTTTCCACTAATTCAAGCAATAAAATTAACATTTTCGAGTGCAGTTATCTTTAGTCCTTTTAAACAAATTTATTCAATGTATTCTCCATTTTTATTGATAACATCCTCGAGCCGACGCCGGTAAGCAGAGCATGTCTTGCGGATGTAGTCCTCCGACATTGACTGCCATTTGCGTGTTATGGTTGACTTCAGGGTTTTCACACTAGAGTGTGATGTTTTGCAGGCTCGTGCTTCAACATATGCCCAAATCGAAAAATCCAACGGATTAAAATCTGGACTTCTAGGGGGCCACAAATCCTTCGGCCAAAACTTCATGTTATCGTTCAACATGTGACATGTGACACGTCGCTTCATCCTGCTGTAGGACAACGTTTTGGACCTTGGAGAAGTTGGCCTTCACCCAGGGAAGCACTTGGTCTTTGAAATACCGATATACACTTCGGTATTGATTTTAACTCCAGCATCAATGAAAACAGGCGGCATTTTCAAACCGTTGGACGCCACCAAGCCAAACATCATGAAACCAGCCGGATGTTTTTAAATTTGAATTTCACTTTTTCCGGAACGTTCTTCATTTTTTGCGGTGAAATGAACTGGTCCGTGCGGCTGTTGGCCACAGCATCGATGCTGAAAAGCTTTTCGTCGGAGAACAGGATTATCATTTTTTCCTTCTTCAACAAGGAATGCAATCTCTTGGAACGAGTCACTCGTAGTTCCTTGACCCGGTCCGTAATCAAGTGGCGTTTCACTCTGGCTTTGGAAGATGCATGCAGGTCTTCTTTGATGATTCTCCGCATAGATTTCTTAAAAATATTGGCTTCCTTTGCAAGTTTTCTTATGGAACACACCGGGTTGCAAGCAATTTATGCACGGACCGATTTGATCACGTTCGGCGTGCATGCAAAGCGCAGACGTCCGTTTTCCGGCTTCCGCTGCTTAGGACCATCCTACAGGGTCTTTTTTATGCGGTAAACTGTTGCCAAATGGCACCCTTCGGCTTCTTCTGGGCGAGCAACAAATCGGTGATCACTTCTTTCGCGAACATTTTGACGAATTAGCAATAAAACAAATAGAATGTTTAGATGCACCACTTAAAAGTCAACATAAACAAACACACTTTCGACAGAAATTAGTCACTAGCTACACGAATTAACCCAATACTCAAGTTTGAACATTTTCGCATTATTTTCTGCCGCACCCTGTATGCAAAAAAAACTGTCGATTCTGGTCGTGCAGAACCTTATGTCTGAAGTTAAGGCCAAGGTCCGCGCATTCGGATATAAAGGCAAAATAAATTAGAAGAATGATGCCAGAACTAACTTTAATTGTTTCTTTTTAAACCCTGAAAATGTGGTGAAAATCGGATTTTGAGAATAAGTTTTGTGTATGAGGATTTTAATCGGTACACCCTTTAGTAAGCTGATGTACCTCAGAAGTAGTAAAATTAAAAGGCCAATCCGTTTTTTAACACGAACTTTCAGAAAGCAATCAAAACAGTTACACGAAGATGAATTTAATTCAAAAGATGTGTGATGGTAACGATATGTTTCTCATTCTAGGAGACGTGTAATGATGGTTCAAAACAATAGCTGTTTAATTTAAATTTTCTATACCAGGAATTTCCAAAATGCTATCTTGTCTTTCTCGTTAACAGACATTCAGGAACCCTTCCCGTACCCGTTTATGTATCGTCTCATGCTCGCGTATCAGTGTCTGGTGCAACCGTTTGGCTTCACAGCAGTATTCTGCTCTATTTTCTATTCGAACAGTGCGCCGATCCAAAAATCCTAATCACGATGATTAATATCTAGCGCCAGACAAGTTGCCGAGCAACGTGTATAGATGTTAGGAACCCATATTGGTTTGAGGGGAAGAATCATGGGATCCATCCTGCCATCGCACGTGCTCCAGAGGGAAATCGCTCGCTTGCCAGTCAATCCTCCGTTCCCCTGATGGACTTTTATTATTCTACACATGTGAGACGAAGCCAACAAATCTTCGCTTTTGCAAGCATGATCCAGGGAATTTGGCGGTGGGAGCAGGTAGCGGTGCACAAAGCCATAGCAACTTATTGAGATTTATTCACCTCGTTCCATGTTTATATCGTGTACATCCATGGATACGTGTGCGGGGTGATGATCTAGTCTCGCTCTGAAACGTAGCTTTCTTCGTGCGAAACACTTTGCAGTCTTGTTTTTTTTTCACCAACACTAGTCTTTGCCAAGGGACAACTTGTGTCACGTCTAGAAGCTGATGTTGTCGTATTTCTCTGCGAATCATTCATATGTTAACCTTTCTTCGAGAAATGGATGCTGTGTTTTTGAGAAGAACGAACAAGATACAAGAGAGCAAGATGAATGGAAGAAAAATCTCTTGACAATAGCAATTCTTTTGTCAGAGGAAATTGTTCATAAGGTATTTCGTTATCTTATTTCAATGGAGCGTTGAATTTGGAGCACCCATCAGGGAACTTGTGTACAAGTGTGCTGTAATTTTTTTCCTTCAAAAATCGAATGCCATCCCACATTCGTGCACGATGGACGATGAGAATCTAGATTTGGTAAAAAAAAAATATCTAGAGACAAATATTTTGGCAAAATGTCAAAATTTTCGAATTTTTTAAATAAATTATATGGAACAACAACAAATAAACATTAAAAAAAAAGAAACAAAATGCTAATTGGAACAAATTTCAACAAATTCAAATCTTATTATTCTTTCTGTGAAGACAACTTGAAACATTGCCTGAATCATGAACACAACCTTCATCCCAATTTGCAAAACCAGCCATCAATATGTTTCAAAAGCGCGTCACACGCCGTGTCCGAAGCGGCATATTATGTAACTTCAACGCACCTCGAATTTTTCATCACCAGAACTTAAGTTACATTCCAAATTACCGAATAACGGTTGTTTCAAAATATTCTATCGGGGAAAAATGAAATAAAGTGAATTTGTTTTTTTTTTTTGACTACCATTTTTGCATTCATATTTTCCATGATATACCTTTTCATGCAGCATCAAATGCTCAAAATGATTAGCTTTATCTTAACGTGCTCCCATGTGCTTCCATGTGAATTAACAACATATTGTAATGGTATTTACAAAGCTGAAAAGCTTCTACTTATTAAGTGAACCACGTGCTTTAAGTGAACATCACGAATACGAATGAGCACAACTGTATGAAAATATGTACCCTTTGTTTTCATTAAGTGAAATCAGCCAAACTTATCAACAATCCCTTGAAGAAAATCATTGCAGAGTGCTTTTATTACACAGAGAACGAACAGATGATGTTTGGAAATAACAGTCATCCTCAATGTGTAAAAACTGGCGATCTAGAATTGAAAAAGCAATACCAGCGCCGGCCGCATCCACGCAGGTCAAATAAGGATAGGGTAGAAGTATGTTGACGTGATACTCGCTTTGATGGAAGCTGAGAACACCTCTGCACTTCCACGAGAACTCACTGGGATGTTGGATATATGGGGTAGGGTTAGCAGCATGGTTCGTTTTGGTAAACGGAACGCTGAATTTAGGTAGGGTTTTCATTTTGATAACCATAAGATTTTAGACGTTGTTACCGGTTTATTCTCCAGACATCCAGTTGACGGAGATGCACAGTATAATTATTTAAAATTTTTATTCCAATTTAAACCAATATGAAAATATGAATGCTATTGAGGTCAGGCACAAGTGTGCGTGGTTCACAGTACTGGAATATAAAAATGTCACGAAATAATGCTATTAGTTTAAGAATGGAAATGGAATAAAAAGAAAAATAAAGAAAGAAGTTGACATCAAGTTTAGTGGATTCGTGTATTACACGTGACGTGTAAACGAAACCTTAAGTAAACGGAACAGGAAAGACGAGAATATTTTTAATGCGACGTAACTTATATCGGACTACCGAACGTTTAACCGTTGAAAGAAAATTCTAAGCGTTTGTGTGTGTGTACAATATATGTAATGTCGTTTTCGGTTTTAAACCTGGGTCAGGTCTAACTCTGAGTCCCGAACGAACGAACCGAACGAAAACGGATCTAGAGTCGAGTCAGTATGATAGTATTAGTTTAAAACAAAATCATGAACAAACATAAATCTTTTATTTTGACAGTTTATGTTTGTGTATTGGTGAATCCAGGTTGGACCTCAAAAATTGTTCAGAGCGAACCTCATCGATGTTGGGTCGAATCCAAAGCAGATCCAGATCCCGATTGAATAAAAAACGTTTTGACAGTTGTTAGAGCGGACCTAGGGCGAACCCAGTTCCGCACTGGCAATAACCGAAAACGACATAACACCCATTGGCCGGCAATGGTATAATGGAAGACATCTGTTTACAACAATTCCTCAAGTGATCGTTGGAAGCAGCTTTAATCTGAGAGCTAGAAAGTGATAGCTCTACTGCTGATCCAGCAACCCATTTCAGAATGTCTGGAGAGTCACGCCCATTCCGAGATTACTCTCACATACAATAAACCCCGCATGTAAACACCACCGATATCATTTGGACAAGGGCATAGCAACACACTTCCAGATTTGGAAATGTTAAATTTCCAAACCAGCCACGTACTGGGTCTTATTTAAAAATAACGTTATTGTTACATAGCTGTATTCAGACACATCTCACCCAAGGCCGCTTCCTTAATTTCACTTGCTTGTTCATTCGTAATCTCATCTAATCTCACACTAACGCAGCCAACTCCTGAAGGCATCCCGGAAAATAATGGTTTCTTGAATACATCATTTTTCCTGTCATCGGCCAGGCCAACTGTGTAGTATGTGCCGCAGAGAGGATTCCAAGAACTAGAGCGACTCCAGAAAGATCCAAAACCGCTCCACCACTCTGAATCAAGGGAAGGAAGAAAGCGTGGACCTCCCGTACCAAACGCTTCCATGTAGAGTCAAACAGTGTGATACTTCATCGTTGGGAGCATAGACGCTAGAAAGATTAGTATATGCTCCCCCTGCCTGTGGGTGAACTCCCGGCATTAGAACCAAAAGCCCGGCAACAATTGCCAAGGTTATAGCGCCTTATCTCGCTTAGGTTGATAAAAACTTACGACGATGGGTAAATGCAAAGCTGAAAATAGCATAAAAAATATTGAGAAGGGATGTTATAATATAAAGTGAGAATAACATGTGTACTGTCTGCATGACTTGTGGTCCTGCTGCAATTGTAAATGGACTAGCATTTTCATTGCCATGAAGAAAAAAAAAATTCATTCAATACTCGGAAATTCCATGGATGACCCAAAATTATATACCGTATTAAGAATACTTACATTTTTCTTAGTAGGGTAAGATTTCAGCATGCTAGCTTACTGGGGTCACGCTGCCTACATTGCGTTGGTCAGCTCCTATGGTATAGCTGAAGAGATACAGCGTTTCTTACTCAGCCGCTGGTGGACAGACGCTCAGCACGCACTTTCTCAATCTAGCTGAAGTCAGAAGGACAACAGTGCCCAGGCTGCACTACCAGTTAAGTACGCAACCCTTAGCTGGCGGTCTTAGTCATCTCTTGACCCGCGGAAGCATGAGGTAGCAATTTGTGAGGACCAGAGCTATGTTGCGGGGACGTACGCTCCATCACAGTTGTCGACACACCATTTTGAAGCCCTAAATAAAAGTTGCTCCCTAAATAAAAAAAGCTCCGAAAAACTAGCCAAAACTTGCGATGATTGTTTGACCAAAGTTGGACCTGTAAAAGCACATAAATGCAACGCAAGCACAAAGCTACAGAACCTTTCGATGCTAGCTGAAAATGCTCAAGATCATTTGGTTTTGAAGACCATTCGAGAGAAATCAACTAATGATAAAACGATGGTAAGCTTTTCTTATCTAAGGGAAAACCTACCAGTATCATGTTTATATCCGCAAGGGGAAAGGAGGACACCAATTGTGCACGTGGAAATATTCAACTTGAAACTAGACCTGGATCTTAGCACGTGTAAGGTAGATTATACCTTGAATCAAACTAGAAAGTTTTCAACATTCCTTTGTAATCTGAACGATATTTCTTCCACAGATCTTAAAACTGGCTCATAACATGTGTCTCAGAACTCGCAAGGCAAAACATCCTGGACTTAAATCAGCACTTCAAACCGGCTTTGCGAGCTTGAAGATTTGTTTGGTGTAGCTTGTCTTGATGTATCTTACACACAAAAGGAAAATCTTGGCTTGTTGAATAACGTCCTCTTATTAAGTTTTCAGCCTGTAGGTTGACATTGATGGAGGACAAGGTTTCATTAAAACAGTATTTTATATTGAAGATAAACAAAGGCAGCAAAGCAAGCAAGGTTTCAAGGACTCAGGGGTCCGTCAAGCCCTAATCCTTGCTCAAGCTCCAAGAAAACAGGAAAATTACGAAAAAAAAAATATCTATGTTAGCATCCAGATTTTTATGTGATCAAGAGCAATTATCAATCTTTACAGGTGATCTACACCGTGTCCAATATATTCTCATTCAAAATAAAACTCTATTTATTTCAAATCGATAATCCAGATTTTATTGATAACTTTACCCATTACATTGCAATATCATACTGATCAACTACAGCATATGTTTTGGGATAATACCGCCTTTAACTTTTTTAACCAGCTCCAGACGTTTTTCGAAACTTCCATCGGCATTTTATCCCAAATTCGTTTGATTACGGTTTTGATTTGGATCATATTAGACGCCCTGTGGTCATTTACCTTCACCAGCATGTATGATCATACGAAATAATCCAAGATATTCAGATCTGGTGAACTGGGAGGCCATTCATTCTTGTCCAAAAAGTCGGTCAAATTTTGTCGGCACCAACCCTGAACGAGATTTGCAGTATGCGGTGGAGCTCCGTCCGTTTTATAATATACGACATTCACTTTAATGCCTTTTTCGATGAAAACCAGTGGTAATTTGCCTCGCTTACAAATTCCTCCCCCAGCACTTTGGAACCGTAGAATATTCCTATCACTCTCTGGAACAGTTCTCGAAGAGAGAGCCCACATTCTGTCGTTCTGGACATTTGGGAAAAGATAAATTCTTTCCCCACAGTGCCGTGACAAAAGCAGACTTGCTCTTTCGAGTCGTTTCTGCTTGGAAGGTTACGAAACTTTGTGAACCTCACGTTTCTTGAAAGCTTGGAATCCGAGGTCATTTTGCAGTATATTGTGCATTGACGATCTCGGAACATTCAGATCTGCGGCCTAATCCGTTCCCTGACCACTTTAACAACTCGTGCATCCGCACCGTACGAGTACGACCGAATCTCTTCCGGTCATCCAACGAGCAGGTGTCACGATACCAAAATCCCGCTTTACTCCGAGGTTTTTCAAATTTCTGAAAATAGCGCGCGGGCGCTCACCTTTTTATCAACACAGCACGAAACTCCTTGGACACGGTATACATACCGCCAAACACATGCGACCAGGATGTCACCACTGCAGTTGATGATATTTTCGATAAGATCGGACCACCATTTATCATTGATGTCAACTACAAAAGATTGGTTATTACTTAGCTGGTTTGTCAATCACCAACTTTCGGTCCTGAACACCGGATCCCAACTTTCATCAGTTTAGCACACGGAACCACGGCAGCCTTCGATCTCACAGTAGTTTCCAACTCTCTGGCAAGCAAGTTCAATTTGACTATCAATAGTGACACACTAGGTATCATTTCCCCATCAGTAATCGTCGCAAAGACCCAGCAGCGCAAACGTTGGCTGTACAAAGATGCAAATTGGCCTTCCTTCGAAAGCAGTAAATTGAAATTACTTCCATTAAATGTGGAGCAACTCGGACACATCATCCTTGATCCCTCAAACATCTGGAAATTTTAAGAGGAGATCTGAAATCTGGTGGACAAAGGAGGTTAAGGAAATAATTAAATTGCGACGCAAACCCTGCGAGCCCTAAAGTGATAACATCCGACTGATCCTCGCAAGGATGATACTAAGACAGCTTTGAAGTGCGTGCTGCTACACGGAAAACAAACGCTTTTTCCAAAAAAACTCGTGGGACAACCCAAGTAGCCCTGTAGAGCCCAACCGATTCAATGGAAAAAGGGGATGCAGTCAACGTGGAATTCAAATCGAAGATAAATATGCCCAGGTCCCACCGAAATGGTCTAACATATTGCAGATTACTTCCATAAAGCATCCGCGTCGCCTTCTGACGATAATCCTTTATCAGAAACATCCCTGAATGCCGATGGTTGGGAACAAAATCCGGATATAAGCGAAAACCCAAATCTTGACGTGGATTTCAGAATACATGAACTTCTTCACGTGATTGATGCTGCCAAGGGACATTCCACTGGTGATGACCGATTCGGGTAACCTATGATAAAACGCCTGCCTTATGCAGGCATGCTGGCGATTCTGAACAGCTTCAAGAAAATTTGGTCTGAAGGAAGGTTTCCTAACAGCTGGAAAGCAGGTATTGTTACACCTATACCAAAATCTAATCCTCAACGTCATAAAGCTGAAGGATATCGTCCTATCACATTACTCACCTGTATCGGGAAAATTTACGAAAGATCACCTCGTAACATATCTGGAGAAAAACAACTGCATACTAAACAAAAATCAACATACCTTTAGAAGTGGACGAGGCACCACATCGTACTTCGCAGATCTCAAATAGATTCTGGCAGAATTAGAACAGTCCAAAACCCACGCTGAATTCGATATTAACAAAGCTTATGATCAAGCTTGGCGACCTCATATTATGAGTCAAATCAATAATCTTGCCATGGAGATACGAATGCGTTGATGCATCAGGCATTTTCTAAAAGACCGACACTTTCGAATAACGTACGGCGGAACACTCTCATCGGAAAGAAGAATGGTGTCCAAAAAGGGTCGGTGCTAGAAGTAACACTTTTTCTGTTAGCTATAAAACCGGGTTTTTAAGTGTTGTTGCCACTTCCAAGCATCTTCCAAAAGCTCGTAAAAAAATATTAATGCTGTGACAGCGGTGAATTCAGGGGCCATAAGTGCCAAATTTTCGTTATCAGCTTCCAAATCTTGTATTCTGCATGTAAACCAAAAAACATCACACAGACGGTTCTTTGTGAAAAATAGCAAATGCAGTGTGTATTTCCAAATTCACATACGGTGTCGAACTTTTTGATCTCGACCTCATCGATGCATTCAAAACCACCTTCAACCAGAATAGTGAGAGCTACATCTGGGGCCTTGCAATCTTCTTCTGGAAGTCTTGCAGTGGAGGCAGGAGTGCTTCCCCTACGCCTTTCTCTCGCTAAAACGTACGTCCAAATGTACTGTCACTTTTACGATGATGCAAATACGAGAAGCCACGGGCTCTGACTTACCCTTAAATAAAACTCGATCTCTCGGTCATCGATCATCGTTCGCGAAGTCCTGGAACTGGAATATAAGCAACATGTTCAGCTCTACACTGATGGTTCCAGAGCAAACAACAAAGTAGACCTAGGGGTCGTTGGGTACGAAGAGGTCATTGAAGGCAGCTTACCAACTCAGTGCAGTGTTTTCTCGGCGGAAGCAGCTACTCTTGCAAACGCTGTTCAACGTGCGTCAGAGATACCTACTGTTATCTTTACTGATTCTGCCAGCTGTGTCGCTGCTTTAGCAAAAGGAGATTCCAAGCATCCCTTCTTTCAACGTGTTGAAGAAGGTGCACTCAAAAATGACATCACAATCTGTTGGATCCTCGGACATTCAGGGATCCTCGTTAATATTCAACAACATCCCCGCTAGGGATGTCATTCATTGGGTGTCACACCTATTCTACGACTGTTTTAAACGATTCTGGGAAACTCACCGTTCAACATTTCTACAGAGAATTAAAACAACGATTGAGAAATGGTCAGATTGCCACGACCACCAATAACAACGAGTACCCACACGGTGTAGAATTGGACATACGAAACTAATCAAAGAACATTTGTTTAATCGTAACGCATCGTCAATATGTGATGTGATATTTGCCAAACTGAACTAACCATAGATCATGTTTTACTTATTTGCATCAAATACGACAATATTCGCAAAGAAATCAACGTTATAACAATATTGAAGTAGTGCTCAGCAACATAGATAATGAGTAAATTAAACTCATTAAGTTCTTACGGAAACTTGAATTATTAAACAGAATTTACATTTTTTATGTAATCAGAACAAATTTTAAGAAGGCGAATGACCCCGTCCGCCAAACACGTAAACCACAATTAGCTGTCAAAACAAAACGATATACAGTATTGCACTGAAATTTGGCGTGTATGCTAAGATATGAACGGACTACAAGGAACTTTAACCTTTTTTGCAATTGCATCTCATTTTGGCGGTCAAGGAGGTTATCCCCACATAGTAGAACACTAAGTTGAGAGCAAGCCATAAGTGAATTGTGAAAGCAATTAGCTTGAAACGCTTAGAAAATGATAGATTGGACTACCTTCTACCTAATTTCGTTCATGCAAAAATAGTATGTCAGGTGCTATTCTATTGGGGTATTTATTATTCATCCATTTAAAATTATTGGGCGAAAGGCTGTTTGGTTTGAAGGTTAATAAGGCCTGTACTGAAAAAATTCACCAATTTTATCCGTGTGTAACTTTTTTGTCCGTGAGTAAAAATTGATGAAAATCTGGGTATAATTAGTTTGGAGTGAATTGTTTACAGGTTACAATTTCATAACAATTGGTTCAGTGGTTAATTAGATGTCATCGAAACCAGAAGAAAATCGCCGGAATATTTTGCGGAACATCCGACTGCGACCATGAGATGGATCGGAAGACAACTGTGAATCAACCATACAACTGTTTCTCGGGTGGTAAAATCGTTTGAGGAGTCTCAGACGACCGAGCGGCTGGCTGGGAGTAGAAGAAAATAGAAGTTAGCTGACCCTGTGAAGGCCCGGAAGGTGTTGGATTATTTCAAGTGTAATCCGAAACCTTCAATTCACGACGCGGCTCTGAAGGCAAAGTGTTCCACCTGGTTCGTTCAGCAAACCATGAACCATGTCCGTAAGGCACTGAACCGGCGTTATCAACAGAACACGCGGCCAAATCCCGCGCAAGGAAGCTGTATCGAGAGGGATTAACAAAACCAATGTGTGTGGTTATGGATGACGAAACCTACATCAAAGTAGACGCAAATCAGATTCCGGGGCTGGTTGCCAAATCACGGTTTGATGTTCCGGAAGACATAAGGAAGAATAAAATGGACAAATTCGTTAAAAAATACTGGCTCTGGCAGGCCATATGCCAATGCGGTAAACTGAGTAAACCGCACATCACAACGGGTATCATCAACAGCGTAATTCACCGCACCGAGTGGCTCCAGAAGCCGTCCCACGGAGGCGAGACATTATTTTGGCCGGACATGGCATCATGTCATTACGCGCGATCGACGTTGGATTAGTACAGAGACAATAACGGTGTTTTTGTACCAAAAACCAACAACCCCCTTAACTCACCAGAGATTCGTCCGGTGGAAAGATTGGCCATAATGAAGGCCAAAGTTCTATAATCATCCAAAGTGTTTGAGAACGAGCTGGAGTTAAAAAAAGAAAGGATGAAAGTTACCAAAAAGGTCGGCTCCACCATTGCACAAACTGTAATGAGGGGCAGCCATGTTCAAACACTACACTGCACGCCGAGCTACTTATTACCATTTTCGCCACTTTGACTGTGTGCTTCCAATTTCTCCAAATTTGTTTGAACAAACAGTTATTCAGCATTGATGTTTGTTGGGAAGCTTTTTGAACTCTGGAAATGTACAAGAGATAAAAACACGCCTGAAAAGTCGATGGAAAATCAGCTGAGAGAGTATAGACTGTTCCAGAAAGTATAAGCACACTTTCAAAATAACAAAAAAAGTAATGTTTTTTTAAATTTTAATAATTTTATTTGGCAAATAATATTTGTATTTGTGTTTTATATGATATTTTACTCTTGTTTAATCAAAATATTTAATCATAGCCAAGATTCCTATTTTTTCCTCGAACATGACCCATTAGCTTCTGAACAATGGTACTTCCCACCATTTTGACCACTTTTGGTCAATCTTTTTTATATTTTTGGATGTCGTCCGCTGGTTTTATGAATTTTCGAAGCTTTGCTTTGGTTAAAACCGAAAAAGTCTCGATTGGCTGTGCCTCCGGGCAGTTCGGCGGATTCATGTCTTTCGGCACGAAACATACATTTTGACTTTTGTACCATTCTAAAGTGTACTTTGCGTAATGACATGACGCCAAATCAGACCAAAATACTACTTGACCTTCGTGCTGCCTGATCATCGGCAATAATCACTTCTACAGACATTCCTTAACGTATTTCTGAGTGTTCATGTTCTCCGTTGTTATGTACGGACTAGATGTTTTACCACACTCGCATATTGCCTGCCAACCCATAACCTTCTTACCGAATTTTTCGGTAAAAATTGCCTTCTCCATTTCGGGGATGTCTTTGTCCTCGCTAACACTATAGAATTGTGGTCCGGGAAGCGTTTTGTAATTTTGTGTCACATACGTTTCATCGTTCATTATTATACACCCAGAATTTCTACACCATAACGAACCGTTGAGTTTGCGGGCCCGTGGTTTCACGGACGCGGCCTGTTTTGGGTTCCTTTTGGGTTTTTTCTGCTTCCGGTATGTTTTGAACCCAAGTCTTTTTTGGCACGCATGACGTTACACGACGAGGTCCCTAGTTTTTTCGCAACATCCCGAACGGAAGTCTCTTGTTTTCGCTTGTAGGCATCCCTGATCTTTTTATCGATATCTGGACTAACAGGACCAGATTTCCGACCACTCTTCGGCGCATCTTCAAACGTACACTGTTCTGTATATTTTCGAATCGCAGATCGTACTGCTCCGACGCTTACACCCTCTTCCTTGGAAAATTTTCTCAAGGAGAGTCCGCTTACAGTGCACCATTTGTGAACGATACTTTTTCGTTGTTCCGGAGTAAGACGACGCATTTTGATAGGTAACACAAAACTGAGCACTTTTTTGATGCTATGTCATTCAGAAATGTGCAAACAAAAGGACGCAGCCAAAACATGTTGAAATATTTCATTATATTCAAAGTGACCGTTAAAATAAGGTGTGCTTATACTTTCTGGAATGGTCGTTATGTTCAATGAAAACCATCATGGTCCAAAATACGTCCATAAATTCGATGGCTAGCGAAAAGATCTTAAATACTATTTTATTAGCTAAGTTGAGAAACATAGTTCACCTTGCCTCTACAGTAAGTCCCTTCATTTGCATTAGATAACATAGAAAATTATATGTTTCTTTCTATCTGTGTAATTTTGCATTTTGTTTCATGAACGTCCATGAAATAGTTACCTTCATCAAATTCTTTTAACGTCAAGTCAATCCCAAGAAATGCGGATGTTTGTGCCTGGATTGTGTGTGACTTTACTGTGAATTGCGAGTGACCTTCTTCTCATCGCTTGTTGATGAAAACTAGTAAAGACACGGAATTACAAATAAAGAAGAAGCGGGCTCCAATCTCAGCCCGGTTGGATACATATTTTTGGTTGGAACTAATCCAAAAATAGTATAAACTACTAGAACTATTTCGGAAATAAGAATTGAACTCGCAGCCTAGAAACATCCACTTCAATAAATTTATTTCATGGAAAGGAACCGTGAACTGTAATTCAAGATCGTGAAGTATGGTTTTCCGCTACTGTTTGGAAATATGGAGAGGGGTTTTTTTCGCGAGCAAATGTATCCATAAGTAAATAGCAGAATACTTTCTACATTCCACCCTATTCTACGGAAAGATTGAACCGGTTGTAACTAACGGTTTTTTTTTCACTTTCTGCAGCTGCATATGAAAGTGTGAAAAATCTCAAATAGCATTCAAGAGCTTGGCTTCGCTGGTAAATTTTTGTTTTTCGTTGCATTCTACATCTCCTGCAATGGATACACATGGCGAGAGAACGTTGAATTCTAGTTTTATTTCTACTTTCAACTGAATAAATAGCAATTTAATGTAAGCCACCACTAAACTGCATTAACTGGATTGGAACTTATACCCGGGATTCAAGTCTATAAAAGCACTCGTGGGAATGCCATCAACGGGGCTCTCTGCGTGTATCTGAGTCCGTTTGTGTGTGCCTGATGCTGCGTGAAACACAAAAATCTAGGAGATATGCGAAAGAGTGAGAAAACAAAACAGCACACCATCCAAACCCAACCACAAACAAACGAGTTGGTCTTGAGAGTCCGGGTAGGGGCAGAGAAGAGGCAAACAAATATGCTGGAACTTAAATAGTTGTGGAAAGCTGAAAATCGATTTTCATCTCCTTGCTCTACGGTACGGGTGCATTTGCCAGATCGTTTTTTTTCCCTCGGCTTCTGTCTTTCTCTTCCAACATTCACATGGCAACAAACCAACATAAAGCACAACGAAGTGGAAGAATAAACTTTTAATAAATACATATGCGAAAAGTTGTTAATTGCTTCGTGTACCTTTTTGACCATTTCTCGTAATTCGTTACCGGGAATTTGTAGCATTTTTTTTATTGCGGATGTGGTTTACGGATGACATGACGTGCAAATTGTTCAACTGATAAACGGTTAATTGGTGTTCATCCGGGTTTTGTATTCACGCATACATATTTGGTCTTAGTGAACGATCAGAATGACATTGAACAGCAAACAGCAAACTATTGATTTGCCATGTCCATGTATCATTATAAATGTCCTTTTTTGTCAGTGCATATTAAAGGGTTTGCTAATTCAATAATTTGAGATTGTTATATATGTCATAGTAGTTTATCTCTTAAGTGTAAAACGCTCCTTAATTATCTGGTATAAGAGTGTTGAAAAAACAAATATAATTTGACAAAAAGCAAGTAAATCTGATATTATTTTGAAGATTTATTACTCACAGTTAGTTTTGAATAGCTAAACTGCAGGACATGCGAACTTAAATATCCTTATATTAATTCCCACCGGTGTTTATCGCACAAAAATTCAGTGGTATTTTCGATCCTCTGTTATTTATTTAGGTGCTTTCATAATTTTACAAGTATCTCTAGACTTATTTTACGCATAAGAAGTTCTTAAGTTGTTTTTCCCGCTTCAGTTAGGCTGTATTCCCAGCAGTTACTCTGGAATTACAAAATCATGAACATGAGCATGAGCATGATTGACCTCCCGAGGTTGCTACTCCGTTATTGCCAGATCAGCTGTCATTACACAGAGAACCAAAAAATGATGCTTGGGACTAGCACACATCCTCAATGTGTAAAAACTGGTGATCCCAAGCTAAGGCAATATCGACGACGGCCTCGTCTGAATGCATGTCAAGTAGGGAATGGGTAGGAATATGTTGACGTAATACTCGCTTCGTGTTCGCGCACCGAGACCACCTCTGCACTTCCACGAGAAATCACTGGGATGTTAGATAAAATGGTTGGGTTCGTTTTGGTAAACGGTGTGCTGAATTCAACTGACGTCGGCAGCGAATAAGATGTTTAACAATGTTTCCGGTTTATTGTCTGTACAGAGATACACATTAAAGTTATTAAAATGTTAACACCGAATTAAACCAACAGTGTGCTGTTGGGGCCACTCACAAGTGTGAGTGGTTTATTTCATTGGAATACAAGAATACATTGAAACATCGAGTTTGAGAACCGATTAAAACCAACGGTAAGGATGCTATTGGGACCACTCACAAGTGTGGGTGGTTTATTTCATTCGAAAACAAGAAAACATTGAGACATCGAGTATGAGAACCGACTTAAACCAACAGCAAGGATGTCATTGGGGCCACTTACCAGTGTGTGTGGTGTATTTCAATTAAATAAAAGAATACGTTGAAACTAGGAAAATTAAAACATCCACAGTTACCAAGGTAGAGCCAGGTACCATCCTTGCATCAGCATGACCGTGTGGAAAGCACAATCACACCTCATGCACAGGGAGTCGAGACATCTTCCTCAACGAAAAACTTCTAGACCAGATCGGGAATCGAATCCAATCACCTCCATCATGGTGCCGTTTTGCAGCCGCGCCTTTACCGATTGACCTAAGGAAGGACACAGCGTGAGTTAGGTGGGCAAAAACCCAAAAGAAGACGAGCAAATGCGAAGCTGAAAATGTAAAAAACCACCAAGCCGAGGAAACGCTGAACGAACAAATTTATCATTTTCACCCAGCCAAACCCAAAATATTGCAAGAAAAGACATTGAACGGTGCACCAGTGTGCGTGGACTAAACGTCAAAATGCTTCGCAGAGAACATTCAAGAATAACATGATAAGAGGAAGGCGTAGTAAAAAGGAGAATTTTACAGGAGTTACACATACTTCTCTCCACATCCGACGCAAGTCACTGCACGGTCACTGATCGAACTTTCTCACCGCAAGCCTATGCACATCGAATAGCAAAAAGCCCATAATCCAAAGTAGAAGAAGGAAGAAGTAGACAGAAAAATAACCGCAACGCCGCACGTCTAGGTCTCCCATTTGCTCCCATTGAAGTAGTAGTAAAATTGATCTTTATTTTCATTGTTTGTCTTATGTACTAATTTAATAAATTAAGTGTTTTAGCCCATTGGGCTCTTCAGCTTTGTTTTTTGGGTGTTTAATTAATTTTTGCAGTTCAGCCCTTGGGACATTGTTTGTTAAAATTTGATAACCTAGCTAATCTACAACTAAAACTACAATTTGAAAATCCTAGGAGTGGGGAACCAGATTCCGGATGATTTGGTGATCCGATGTCAGGCAGCGTGCCCTGTATCGCTTGATAGACTCACTAAAGCGATCGTCGAGCATTTTTATCTCAGCCAGACGGTGGACCTCAGATGTTCTTGTCCTCGGAGGGGTGTTCAGGATCATCCTGAGAAGCTTATTTTGAACACGCTGAAGCTTCAGGTGATGTGTTTTTGCGCAACTCTCCCAGATTGGCATGCCGTACTCGATGACTGGAAGTATGATTTGCTTATAGACAGCAAGCTTGTTTTTCAGGGATAATGTAGACCTTCTGTTGATCAATGGGTACAGTAGCTTTAACAGAACGTTACACTTTGAGATAGTTTTGTCAACCTGTTCCCTGAAAATAAGCCTGCTGTCTATTGTAACGCCAAGATAGACAGCTGATTTGGCCCATTCCACCGTTGTGTTGTTTAGGCTTATTTTACAATCCTCAGGCGGAACAAGTTTGGGAGAGTTGGAGTGTGGAAATAGGATGACCTGGGTGTTTGCCGCATTGATACAGATCTACCAATCGGTGAAGTATTCAGACAGAACATTCAGGCTTCGCTGCAGTTTCGCTGTAAGCGCTCTTATTACCCTACCATTCTGGACGACTGCGATATCATCGGCAAACAACGACAGAGATGCATTTTCAGGGAGCAGGGGTATGTCCGAGGTGAATAGGATGAACAGAAGAGGACCTAGTATACTTCCCTGCGGAACACCGGCGGCAATCTCCTGTGCATGGGAAACTGCACCCTGCAGCGAAACACGGAATGTTCTGTCCGACAGATAATTTTTAATTATCTTCACCAGAAAGATGGGAAGATTGTATCGATGCAGCTTGTACACCAAGCCATCATGCCACACGTTATCAAAGGCCTTCTCGATGTCGACTCTTGTTCCGTCTGAGGATGTTAATGACTCGGTTAAGTTGGTGAATTGTCGACCGACCACGTCGGAAGCCAAATTGTTCGTCGAGCAAGATGTTCAGCTCGTCGGCGGATGAAAGAAGCCGACGGTGGATCGCTTTCTCAAACAGCTTGGATAATCCTGAGAGAAGGCTGATGGGCCTATAGCTCTTGGTACATGAAGGAACTTTCTCAGGTTTCTGGATGGGGATGACTTTGGCTGACTTCCAACACGTTGGGAAGAAGCCAAGTCGGAGGCAATGATTGAAAACCATCGCCAGATGGTTATAGAACTGGGGGCTCAGTTGCTTGAGCTCCAAGTTCAAGATGTTATCGAAACCTGGGGCCTTCATGTTCTTAGTCGCTTTTGATATAAGTCAACAATTCGTCAGCTGAGATCTCCAACTCCTCTGTGAAATCGTTGGGGCTTAGATGGATGTTAGTAATAAGCGCGCTAACGGCAGCTTCATGTGGACTGACGATGTTTTGTCCGAGATTATGGGAGCTAACGAAGTGTTGACTTATCTCAGCAGCCTTCTCTGCAGGAGGTATCAATTGATCCTTAGAGCCTGTCTAATGGGATCAACGGTGGAATGGGCTTTGGCTTACTTTTTAATATTTTGGTCAACTTCCAGAACGGCTTTGCACAATCTGGGATCTGAGAGCGGATCTTGTCGGCAAAATTGTTATTCTTAAGGTCCACCATTCTGGCCTTAATATTTTTTGTCACTCGATTGCAGTGACGTTTGAGCGTTGGCAAACCAGTTCGTTGGTATTGCCTTCGAATGGCGTTGCGCAATTGAATAAGTTCTTTAGTGAGTCTATCAATGGGTACAAAGTCACTCACCTGATCAATCACCGGTACATGTTGCTCCCGAGCCTGGGAGATCGCTTGTTCGATGCTCTGCAGCTGCCGTTCAATGTCATCAACCGAGTCAAGGTGCATGTCGAAATCGATGTTGTCGTCAACGTGTTGTCGGAACCTCTCCCAACTGGCGCGATTGTAGTTCCGTTTGGTAATTCGATGCCGGTTGACCGAGGAGCCAACTTCGGCCACCACCAGATAGTGGTCCGAGCTGAGCTCCTGGTGTACGATCGGCTGGGTGATGTTGTTCCCCATGTTGGTGAGGAACATATCGATTGTCGAATGGACCCCGGATCGGCTCGACCGGGTGGAAGTATCCGGGCCCGGGACGGTGTAATGTCCCCCTTGCAGGTCTTCCTGTAGAATAATTCCGTTCCGATTCCGCCGGGTGTTCCCTAAGGTTTCGTGTTTCGCATTCATGTCGCCGGCGATGATGAACTGCCCCTGCTTCCGAGTTAGCTTACGGGTGTCGTTTCGAAGGGCCGTTGTTGTTCCGTTGGTGGTACTGGCTTGCTTGGGACAATAGGCCACGACGATGGTGATTGGGCCGACAGGAGTTTCGACCTCGACTCCGATGGCTTCGATGGACTGTAGCTGAAAGCTCGGAAGCAGATGGCAGTTGATGTTGTAGCGGAGAGTGATCGCAACTCCTCCTCCACTAGAGCCGCTACGATCAAGTCGCACAATCCGGTATCCTGGGATGAAGATGCTGATTTCCGGTTTGAGATGTGTCTCGGTGACGATGGCGATGTCGATGGCCTTCGTGTTAAGGAAGTCACCGAGCTCAATGGTTTTGTTCCGGATGGAACAAGCATTCCAGTTGAAGATGCTGATGGTGCGTTTACGGTCCATGTTTGAACAGAAACTTCATCGTCACGGACGTGGCGGCTTTGAGCTGTTCCTCCTTGGAGCGGCAGGAACTTAGTTGGCGATAGAGCTCTTGCACGAACTCCAGCGCTCCCATTGAAATTTGTCAACGCTTCTTTATAGTATCGTATGACCTACTGGAGCAGTGATATTTAAATACAATACTTAGCTGAATTTGTGATTCGATATCCAATTGCAAAGATGTGCGTTCAATCGCACGCCACCACGAACCAAACCATGGTTTTTTTTACATAATTTCTTCTCAACACTGATATAGATGTTCGTTCTCAGAGTATCAAAGAAGAGAATGCTAGCTCTAGCTCAATTGAACCACAGGACTAAAGCGGCTGTCATTCACGAACAACAATTCTACACAAAATCGTCAAAAGGTCGAAAGTAACAATTGTAAACAATGACTTTAAACGTAAATTTCCTGGAAATGTCAGGTTGCTAACATCTACATCCACTACCAACGGGAAGGTAATAACTCCTTGCATCAATTTCTGGTGCTATTTGGTTCGTGGGAGCAAGCAGATCCCAGAAAAATTCGCTAGACGTCATTGTTTCCAAATATTACTTTCGACCTTTTCACTATTTTGTCTAGAATTGTGAAGCCGAAAACTTGGTGCTGCGTGTGGTGCTAATTTGACAGCTCGATTTTCTTGAACGCTCTATGCAACAAACACAATATTCGTGGCGGAAGTTGTCGTGTTTTGTCGTTAATTTGATGCAAGAGAAAAATATTCCATATTGTATTTAGTGCAGTGGTTAGCAGAACGATAGCATTTTTTCATTGATAATCAGCCAGGTATTATAATGTTTTATATAATTTACTGATACTAGTAGTTTGGAAGAAGAAATATTGTAAAAAAATACAATCCATTGTGAACCGAGCTTAAAATGTTAAAATTGTCACTAGCGCCACACCAAAAATGGCAGGCTTCAAGAACTAACGATTTCTTCAGTCCTCTGAATTGAACACCAGAGTGGAGAACGACCTGCTTCTCGCAGTCGAACGTCCACTCTCTCACTCTTACACATTTTTGGTCTTGCCTCTAATTCACCACACTAAATTTCTTGGAATTCCTCCGCTTCACACCATCGAATCTGTCACGATTATAGCGGCTAACAAACTCCATCATTTAATCAAACTCCCAATACACCTTTTCTCTTCCTGCCAATTTGGCCACTTTTTATTTCTTGGATTTTTCTATCTTTCTTATCGAACCAATTCACCAATGAAACACTCTAATCTGCGCAGCCAAACGCGTTCGACTCGATGCCCGTCTTGACATGAACTCCACAATTTTGGAATTACAAAATCCTGTATATAAAAGAAATTACTTGACTAGTAAATTGATGAATTTAATATAATCGCTAAAAGTCCTAGAATTTATCTTCGGCCAATACGATATCCGAGAGGTACAAATGATGTTTTGTTATTAATTTCTTCTTGTATACTGATGCTATCTTGGAATGATGTTTTTATCGATAACACCACAGGTATTGGGAAAAATAATTATCAACATGTAGCTGATGTTTTTTGAATAAATAAACATTGTTACCAAATGCCTAACAGAGCCATTCTCCAGTTCAATGTATTTTACTAATTCTTTGGCATATTTTAACCTTGTGTAGCCAATTTTCGAGTTTTAAATTAAATTGTATATACCAACTTACATTGCAGTATATCATCATTAATATATTAATTTGAAGCAAAAAAAAAAGGACAAAATCAATTGCAAACATCATTTTCTAGTTCACAAATCGTTCGAACAGGAATAACTAAATGGGTTACATTGTAGGCTTCATCATTCGAAATGCAACACGTTTCATCTACGGATCAATGGAAAGAATATACATTATATTTTGAGTTTGATCATCAGGCTCGTATTATTCCATTTATAGAAAAATGTTTATTGTATGTAAATTAGCAGAATACTCTAAGTTGTTTTGACGGATTTGTCAACCATCAGAAATTCAACCCGTAACATGCTTGACATGCGTGAGTAGAAATTAATACCTGATTATATCAAGGCAGAAGAAAGTGTGAATTTCCACAGAACCTTGTTCTTGTATCATGCCTTCAGACACAGTACACCACTTTGATATCAAGAAGCACACCAACATGAATTAAACAAGCTTCAAATGAAAAAGGAGCAGTGCTAAATTGGCTTTATGTTTGTTTGAGAAATAGATCTTTAATCTAATAATGAGCATATCTAGCACAACCCACGCTCTGGTTGTATTTATTGAGTGGGTTTTATTTTTCAAAACATAGATTACAGATAACTGATTCCTGATACTCTAATCAGCCTACATTTTTCGCTATTTATATCCTAAGAAGCGATAAAGCCCTCTTCACAGCCACACTCCTTTGAGCATGAGCATGAGCATGATTGACCGCCCGCGGATGCAATTCCGTTATTGCTAGATCAGCTGTATTTACACAAAGAACCAACAGATGATGTTTTGGACTAACATACATCTTCAAAGTGTAAAAACTGGTGACCCATTATAAAGCAATACCAGCGCCGGCCGTGTCCGAATGCTAGTCAAGTAGGGAATGGGAAGGAACGTGTTGACATGATGCTCGCTTTGAAGGAAGCCGAGAAATCCTCTGCACTTCCACGAGAAATCACTGGGATGTTGGATAGTTGGGGAAAGGTTAGCAGCAGGGCTCGTTTTGGTTAACGGTACGCTGTAGTGATCCTCATAGCAAGAGATATGCGGAAGCAGCCTTTTTTGAGCCAATCGTGCAGCGAGAGCTGTCAAATCTGAGCAAATCGTGAAAATTTTGCACTGTGGCAAGTGTTATCAGCCTCTGTGAAGAAAATAAACACCGCTGCCAAACAGTTCATCAAATTTCCACACATCTCCCGCCACGAGGATCAGTAGTACGATGAAAGTATGCACTCCCGTTTCACCCCTCACAACCCCCGAGCACAACTATACGCCATCCCCCCCTCGCACACGGAAATGCCACCCAACTCCCGCCAAAAAGTGGATCAACTCAATTTTGAGTTGATCCACCCCCAACGAAAACCGAGCAACACCCCCGCGTGAGAAAAAGAGACAGCACACAACTGCACCCAAAAACTGAGCAAAATGAAACGGGAGTGTGCAGCACTATAGTCACTAGATTCACAGTCCGGCGGAAACAACGACGGGAGCCAACCCGAACTGTCAGTTGGCGGAGCCAATCGAGCACATCTCGAGCAATCCACGTTAAGGGCCCAAAAGCCATTTCCGAACGATGACTCCAAACGTCGACCTCTCACGAATCACGAGAATCCCACTATATCCTACTACTCCATATGGTAGAACTAACATTCTTCAACCAAATGCTGCTTTTATTTCACGAGAGTGATTTAAGATTCAAGAGAAATCGACATTCAAAGTCACTATCTACAAACAGCGTTCAGGCCATGAACATGAATCACTCGAGACACGCTCGACTGGCCCCGCCAAGTGACAGCCCAAATTGGCTCCCGCCGCTGCACCCGCCAGACCACGAATCCAGCGACTATATGTAGCACTATCCGCCAAAAGCAATGGACCGCTCCGATGTGGCTGAAAAGAGACAAGAGACAAGTACAATGAAAAACAAAACAAAATAGATCAAATAAAACAGGATACTAGATATTGTCTTCAAAATATGGTAGAAATAAATTATTTGTCGCTTCGCAAACCAGCTCTCCTCGATGTCCTAGATGGCCAAGTCCTGTTGGACTCGCAGCTGCTGTCGTCGTCACTTGTTCACATCAAGACGGCCGTCGCCGACATTTTTGAAACCTTCCGGTAGCAACACGATATCTGCGTCTAATACACTTTTCTTGCACCGACTAATTTACAATGTAAAGGCCAGTATCGACCCAAAAAGCAGAGAGGCTACGGAATGTTATTCAATATTACCAAGCGGAAATTTGACAATTGAGCCCGCACACCGAATCAAAATTCACCTCGGCACAGTTGTGGTATTTTCCTAGAAAATCCAGTTCACTCTATTTCAGCAAATTATCAATAAGAAAATTAAACCCGCTTATGACCTCTAATTTACACGGTTACTCCTTTGCCGAGTCTCTTGTGATATCACTAGAAACCTTTTGAGACGGAAGATCCAAAAACTTCACATTATTACTGTTGTGCCCGACGAGTGAATAGCACTATTTTCCAAACGCCTTTACCCGTTCATTCTGTCCGTCCGCAAATATACCTCAGAATATACTCAATAAAATGGAGTTATTGTTTAGTAAAAGCTGAAATTTTACTCAATAATTGGTATTATCAAGTAGCGTGTCTCTTCACAGCCACACTCCTTTGTCAATGAGAACTGAATTCATTGTAAAAAAGCAAATAATGCCACCCATGTTGACCATGCATCAGAATCCTAATCCTCGACCCTGCATACTGTCAAACAGCAAATAGTAAATCATAAATAGAAAATAAAATAAATATATAAATCAAATCGTATTTTTGGTGCCAGTAGAAAAGAGCTATCAATGATACCCCCACTATCAAGGAACACCGTGTCACGAAACCTATTGCTGCATGCCATGCACCGGACTTTAAATAAGGAATAACTTAACTGGCCACTTATCAGCCGCACCTTCTTCAGTCATGGTTTTGGCCAACTGGCCGATAATTTGGGGGAACGGCTCTTTGGGGTGAACTTTACCCCACTGTCGTTGTACCATTGTAGCACTTCTTTTCTGTAACGGCAGCTGGCTAAATCTGGCAAAAACGTAACTAGACCATCATGGAACTTAACAAAGGGTAAAATACGATTGTTAAGGCACTCTTATTTGTACACTTTTGTGTTTATTGCTTTGTCTATCACAAAAACTCTGGTTTGTTTGCCACAAGAACATATACCTTGCCAAATCGTGATATTCTCGCGAACTTATGCGTGAAAATTGAGTCCTGAAAAATATTTTGATATCTGCTTTAACATATATTTTATCATCTATCAAAAAAAATCCATCGAGCTACATCAGAACTTGGTCGTAAAACTTACGGACAGTGTTGGCCACTTCCAAGTAACATTGCCAAAACCATCCAGCTTTCTACACTGGTAAAGTTATGTAAAGCAGAAGTCGTAAACCCAAATGAGCGGAAGATAATTTCTCTCCAATGTAGAGGATTTGGGAGTGTGAATAGACAGTTGGTTAGAACCATTTAAGCTACCGGTAGTATATGAGCACGATCAACCGCACATTGTTTTGCCAGTCAAGGTGGTGAATTCGTTCCTACCTTGAACTACTCCGCATGGGGATGCTTGGCAAAAGATTGTACGTTTGTTTCAAAATACTACTACTCACAATGCTCTCCACTCAATTTTCAAAAACTATTTCTATTCAATTTTCACAGCCTGCCGTGCGCTAACGGAACTATCAATACTTTCTCTTCACTACTTTGTTGTAGCAAAATAAATTGCTGTCTACTCCTAGAACCTCTTGGTGATGAGAAATTATTTCCTTATCCAACATCATCATCCACCTTTGTTAAAATTTATTAAAGTTTTATGAACGCCACTGGAAATCAATTTTGTTTTATTATTGTACCAAGAGGAGCCAGTAGGTTTTATATTTTAGTCAGGCTTATGAGAACCTACACATTATCTTATTATTGTCAGTTCAAAAAGCATATTAAAATCATTTTGCCGCCAGTAAATGCATTAAACGGCAAATTGGCATTGAGAGAAGTCACCAAATGACCAAATAGTTTTATAGTAGTCATTTTGATGAGTAAACTGTGATTTCTTTCAATCGCCAAATTGAAATATAAGAAATCATTGATATGTGCAAAAAATAATATACCAAATATTAAATGTAATGAAAATGAACTGTAAATTGGAGAAAAATTCTGGCATTCTCGCATAATTTCCAAGACGAGTTAATTTTCAGCTTTAATCGTGCCAATATTCACCATTGAATTAAATGCGCATATGATTTGGAGCATGATACGCTATAAAAATTGGACTCGGAAAATGAGACTCACAAAAATGATCACCAAAAATTCATTTTAAATTGGACACTTCTCAAATTTTCAGGGATTGAAAAACTATTTATTAGCTATGTTTTGGCATAATTTGTTAATTAAATTTCCTCCCCCAAGCTGAACGCTCGTACATTTCTATTAACACTGCTCATAAGATCTTGGGTGAGGCTTTGTCCATCTTCCTTACACAATTTCTCCCAGTTTTTCTTCGAAGTTTCATCGGTTTTGAATGTTTTTCCGCTTTTCTTCAACTTCTTCTTCATTATCGCCCGAAACTTTTCGACCGGATGAAGTTCTGGTGTATTTGGCGGGTTCGCCTCCTTCGGGACCACATTAACGCCCTTCGCTTCGTACCAATTCATTACAGGCTTGGCGTAATGGCACGAAGCGAGATCCGGCCAGAACAGCTTGGGACCACGGTGAGAGCGGAGGAAGGGTAGCAAGCACTTTGGAAGCATTCCTCTCGATAAATCTGCCCGTTTATGGTGCCGGTTGTAACGAACGGCTTGCTGTACCGTCCGTACTCGCAGATCGCCTGCCACAACAGGTACTTCTTCGCGAATTTGTCCATCTTTCTCTTCCGGAACTTTTCCGGAACTTCCATGCGGTACGTACCAACAAAAACCTCGAGGCTGGGGATTTGTTTGGTGTCCGGCTTGATATATGTCTCGTCGTCCATGACGAGACAGCCTGGCTTGACCAGACACTCACGGTACAGCTTCCGCGCACGCAAGTTGGCCACCGTGTTTTGCTTGTCAGTCCAGTTTGGCGCCTTCCGGACCTTAAAAACACGTAGCCCAGCTTGCTTCATGGTCTGCTGGACGAACCACTTCGACGAATTGACCTTTTTGGCCACGTCTCGGGTGGAAAGGTTTGGGTTATTCTTAAAGTACTGCCTTATCTTCCGTGCCTTCTCTGGGTATTCTGTTTTCGGTTTTCGCCCGCTTCCAGCGCGTTCGATGGTCTTCGTCTCCTGGAACATCTTAACAATGCGGGACACGGTGGAATGGAGGATTCCAAGCCTTTTACCGATCCATCTGACTGACCAGGATTATCGATCACCGCGCCCAAGATTTGCTGGCGTAGCTCTTCTTGTTTCGAATGCATCTTGAAAACTACGTGACATATCGCGATAAAATATTGCACACATAAACATTACACTCTAAATTTTTCAAATGCAAAAAAAATCATGTTAATGTAGATGGATTTGTTAGGTAACTGTGCTCAAATATGTTCCCTTTCTTTTCCTGCATGATGAATATCTTGGAATCACGTTAGTTTTAAACTGTGAAAAAAATAGACCGAGCAGAACTGTTTACAAACAACGCAACGCTTTGCAAAACTTGCATATCTGACCACTTGGAGCGCTGCTATCTTTAAAATGAAATGCCTCATTTCTAAATGATCTAACCTTTAGTTCTTTGTTATTCAGTATGAAACGATACCTTACTTTTAGGCAATCACTCCGTTCAACCATTACAATTTTTATCTTGGGCGTACATAAATTGTCCGGTGAAGCTAGCACTCAACTCACCTTCAGTCGATTTCCAACAGCAAGAAAGTTCAAAGCTAAAATAGCGGTGCAGTTGAAGGAGAATTACACTTTTAAAAACAGTTTTAAACAGAGTTTAAGTTACTTTGATGGGAGATGAAACAGCCCGATGCTGAAAATTTCAAAAATAATAAAAAATAAAAACAAATATAGGAGTTATAGAAATATAAGCAATTTGTGATAAAAAAAAATCACTGTATATGTTTCTCAAAAATTGTTAAGTATTTGAAGAAATGATTTTGATTTCGGTTTAATGATACCAAGTTTATTTAAAATATTAATATTTTCAAAATAACCGGTTCATAAATTTTATTTGAAGAGAATAAATTATCTGATTCCATTATTCAAAAAGACTGAAAGCCAAAGAAATTACCTTTGTTAAGCTACCAAGCTAATCCAATTGCCACCATTTATGTTTATTATATTTAGAACATTCTCTGCACAGCCTTTTTTTGGTATCCGGCATAAAGAAATTCAATGGAAAGCCAGAAAAATTCCCGTTTTTGAACATTTCAAATCCAGTTTCTTTAGAGAAATAGAAAAAGCTTATACAAACGTGAAATGGGATTGATTTCTTATCACTTCTAAGTTTTCGAAGCACGAATCTCAAACACTAATATGCACACGTGAAATTTTCAAGAAATGTTTACTCTGCTGGAGCATCCTTGCATCAGTCACTTTAGCGCTGTAAGGTTGCTTTTGTTTGTGAATTTTTGTCGCAAGGACATGAAGTGATAATTAACCTTCCTTAAATTTATCTGGATAAATAACTTCATCCTTAAAGAATCTTGCCATCTACTGTTTTTGCTAAGAATTTTCGACAAATCTTATGTAAGCATATCATTTTTATTTATATTAATAGAACCGTGAAATCGTGAGGACATATTTTTCGAAATGCGTTGTAGAAACCACATACAAGCAGAGCAACTTTTTGATTACAAATACAGAAACCTTAATATGATTGAATTTTCTCTTTTTTGTCGATGTGTTTTTAAAGCCACATATATACCAGGAGCCTTGATTGCTGAAAAAAGAATTCGCAAACCATGTTTTCGTTCACGAGCAGGTAGGCAGACAAAAATCTTTTGATTATTTGCAAACGAATGTGATGCCGATATCCTGCATGATACAAAAGGGCCTTGAAATTCTAAAAAAAAGAGTCTAGGATTCTTTAGTATCTAAAAAGATGCTTCATTTTTTTACCAGCCCCTTGCGTGAACATTCACCATGGTACATTGTTGAGTGGCAAACATTCCAATTTCTGTCATATGCTCGGAAGGTACCAACTAGTGTGTTATAGGAATCGATACCGATATGGCAGAAGGCTAGCACATATCGAACGTCACACAACTGTCGTTTACATCGCACCTACCATCAGTTTCCCATAACCGTGAGCACTTCCATGATGTTCAGCCACATGCAATCATTTCTGGATTGGAAATTCAAAAAACGCCTATCTATGGTCTCCTGGCGATATAAGTTGCGATAGAAATTATTTCATTCATTTCGCCTACCATTCTAGCGCGTTTTCCGTCCAATAGAACAGTTAGCTTTTCTTTGAGCTCAGGTACCACTATTGGATTTCAGTTTTTTTTTTTTCAGTAAACTATCCTACGGAGAAAGATATTTATGCCACCCAGGAGCACAGGACAAAAATGGCACGTTTAGCACTTCATGTGACGAAGTGGTGCTCACAAAAGTTGTAACGACTAAACGTGCTGAGCACTATGAGGTTCTGATAGGATTTCGCAATCGAACTGGGACTTGCTTGCTTACTTCAGTAGAAACAGAAGCAGATTCCCAGCGTTGAATAAAACATTTTAATATATCTCCTCAGCCACCGGGAAAAGATATTTCACTTTTTGTATCCTACCCTGGTGCTTGGACCAAATACATTTTATTGCCATTCGATAAAATTGCCATACCATGGTTGTAGATAATACTGGAACGGATGGAACTTGTCGATATCCGGTATCGAACAGCTGAGAAACTCCAGCACCGGGGCTGGCAAAATGCGAATGATGAAGGTTGGGTCCAAGACGGATGAAAATACAGATTCGATTGAACTGTTCAGAAGCCAAGAAACGATTTCCGTGGAGTTGGGTTAGAAGGAGAAGGAAATCAATTTTTCTCTTCCCGCTGAATTGGCAAGCCTTCTCGAAAGAAATATATATCGAAACACTGGAACCATATCCATTTTAACAATAAATATGTCTATTTCCAAAACTCACACAATAGTCTGTTCACATCAGTGATGATTGTCACATTGTCAAAATCCTTCGGTATGATTTGTTAAAAAATTGTTTTGGGGATTTGCGCCGTTTTTAACAATCAAGTAGGCTGCGAATCCAATGGAAGCAAGCGATGGTCAAAACAAAAATTTGTCGTTGGTGGCTGAGATGAATGAGTATTCAATATATTGGATAGGTTTTTATTGAATTTCCGCTTGAACGATCCACTATTTTATAATTTCTTTCACCTATGGGCGTCCATTGTCCAGTTTGTTTATTTTCCACATAATGTTCTTTCTCAAGAGTATGTGCTCTTATTCGAAATCAAATGGTTCTAAGAGCGTTTTATGGAAGCATTTTCAAGATACATTCATCTTAAAGAAGAATGTCATAAAACTTTTTCAAACTTTTATCAGGTTTTATGAAAGTTGCGAAACTATGTCTTGAGAGGGGAATCAAGTATCTCATAAAATTACTTATAAGGTGAATAACACTTATAAATGATGTAGTTTTATGGAGGTTTCTTCGAGTGTTCTTTAATCACTCTTAAGAACTGTTAATCAATTATAACCACCTTAACTTTGAAAATGCCCTGATAAAACCAGATGATCTTCATAATGCTGTGATAAAACTACCATAAAACATGAAAAAAACCAATTTGCTTACGAATTGTAACTTGGGACTGTACCGAAAGGTACCGATTTGCGCAAGAATATATTGCGAGGTGCAGACTGCAAGATGTACTTCAAACCAAGGGGTTCTACAACAGTGAACCAATTGCAAATCGCTAGTTTCATATTGATTGTTGCTATAATCATGTCAAACATTTCAACGCTGGTCGCCTCCTACGTGTGATTTCCGGCAAAAATGACATCTGTTATTTGATCTTTTCCAACAGCTCATGATAACCGCCTTGATGACGAGATTAGTAGCGCTCGCAATTATCCTACACGCTAAGATCAGTTTACCCAAACATGGGTGAAGAATACCCATAATCGCGAAAAGTGCACATACGCATTTATGGGTACGTTACTACTTACCCATATTTGAGTATTTTTCCCATACAAATTTACTCAAATATGGGTAAATACAACTTTACCCATAAATGAGTATGTGCACTTTTCTGCGATTATAGGTAAACTAAGTTTAGCGTGTAGGTATCATTTTTGATTAATATTGTTCTATCTGAAGAGTATTTATTCGTTGATTTTGCTGTTTATTCAGCCTAAATGATAACGTACTCAGTGGTCAAAATTGATAATCTTATATTAGAATTTGTTATCATTTCAGTTTATAACTTTGCTTGGAAGTCCGGTCAAAATTATGTTATTCCAAAGAACTGGGAAAATTATTAGATCTCAAAAAAATTCAAGGCGATTGTAAAAACCTGCTGTCCTCCTAATCAAATTTTCTAGCCTGGAATCCGTCACGGATGTTACAATTTGATGATTTGTCTTCGTGGTTGGCAGCACCCACACAGAAGCAAATGAAACTTTGTGGGTGTATAGACTATGTCTTTACAACCAATTTTGCATACCTTGTTTTTTCAAAATTTATTTAGACTTCCATTTGAAAAGGGATTCCGTTTTTTGTTCGTTTTTTTTTTAAATCAACATAACTAAAAAAGACTTACAAAAAAAAAATTATGTATAAGTGACTTTTGTAAAATCGGCTGAACTTTCATGAAAAAAAAATGGTAAAACTTGTACAATCGATTCTTACACGGTAAAAAAATACATTTTAAAATTTAAGGTCGATATGTAAAAAATTGCTATTTTCGAAATGGACAAATTAAATAAAGGCAATATAATCGTCTTAAAGTTCGTCATTCATTGCAACATGTGCACTTTTTAGAAACTTTTTTTTTAAACAATTTCGTGACCTATTTTTCAGTGTATAACGCAAACTGATCTAGTTATTGTCTTCAACATCGCTTTAGAGTCCAATAAAATTTAACAGTCATTAAGAATGGAATGTATTGAACATCTCTGAACAAAAAAACAATAATCATCTAGACTAACGTTTGAAGAGGGCCAAAAACATCCAATTTCCCTTTACATCTGCAAAACAGAACCAAAAATGGACGTTTAAGTATAGGTAATTCATAACTGCTTGATCGGATATTCTTATTGTTTGGGGCGATTCAAATATGGCGTCGTCTATCTTTTCATTTTGTCAGAAGGAAGGTCAAGATTTGTTACAGTACGTGTAAAAGTTGCTAGTTTCACACGCCAACGTTTTTTGAGTGAACTTTCTGGGATAAGAGAATGAAACATCGCGAACTTTATCTACTCGAGTCACCGACGCAAGGATACGAATAAAATCAGATCTTTTTTTTACTCTATATCTTTACACCACATTCGTTCTTGAAATGAAATTAAGACAGAAAGAACTCGCAGAAATGACATCCCGCATGATGACTGTGTGGCCGGGGAGGTTGGGTTGAATTTGTCCTCAATGCGTCACGCCATTCCAGTAGAAGTTTCCTACCACTCGACTTTTGCGGCGGCAAAATACGTAAAAAATCAAACATCACAACTCACGTGAATAATGCCTATACATACTCACTAGAGAAAAAGAACAAAGCCGAGGAGATATTAGATTGGATCGGATCTCGAATACGAGGGAAACGTTGTGAGATGGAGGAACAAAAGATCTTTCGTGATGAGAACTGAAACATTTCCTCACTCTGCGCTTTCATGAACTTTATATTGTAGTTCGTTCGCGAACTTTGAGTGCGAGGTTCCTCGATGATTTATCATTGCACTGAGTAAAGAGTGAACGTTTTTTGAAAATGATTTTTCCAACACTAGGCCGCAGATCTGAATGTTTTGAGATCGCCAATGCACAATATACTGCAAAATGATCTTAGATTCCAAGTTTTCAAGAAATGTAAGGTTTGCGGAATTACGGAACCTTCCAAGCAGAAACGACTCGAAAGAGCAAGGCTCTCTCTTCGAGAACTGTTCCAGAGAGTGATGGGAATATTCCTCGTTTCCAAAGTGCTGCGTCATTGATAGTTTGGGGAGGAATTTGCAATCGAGGCAAATTACCACCGGTTTCCATAGAAAAAGGCGTTCAAGTAAATGCCGTATATTAGTTTTGGAAGAAAAGTTTTGGAGAAAATTGTCAAGCTATGTGTTCAAGAGGTGTATGGAGATGATCACTATGTGTTTCAGCAGGACGGAGCGCCATCGCATACCGCAAATCTTGTTCAGGGCTAGAGCCGAGAAAATTTGACCGACTTTTTGGACAAGAATGAATGGCCTCCCAGTTCACCAGATCTGAATCCCTTGGATTATTTCGTATGGTCATACATGCTGGCGAAGGTAAATGACCACTAGGCGAACCAATTCGACCACCTAATATGAACCAATTCAAAACCGTAATCAAACGAATTTGTGACTAAATGCCGATGACGGCTGTGACGGTTTCGAAAAACGTCTGGAGCTGGCCAAGAAGGTTAAAGGTTGTGTTATTCCAAAACATATGCTGTAATTGATCAGTAATATATTGCAAAATAATGGGTTAAAATAACAATAAAATCTGGATTAACGATTTGAAATAAATAGAGTTTGATTTTGAATGAGAATATATTGGACACGGTGTAAGTGATCGACAGGGTAACCGGGTACCCAACAAATTCAAATGATTTCAACTTTGACAATTATTGACCGATTTATATTCTCTTGACACCGTTAGATTCAAAAACTCATTCACTTTAAGGAAATTATCGACAATGACTATTTGAATTTATCTGGTTCCCGTACATCCGGGTTTCCGGAGCTGTGGTCCGGTACGGAGGCACAATTTGGAAACAGCTATTGAATTTCCGGGAATGGATGTCAAAATCTTTGAAATAATTCCTAGAAACTATTTCTATTCCATTGTGGGCCATATGCTGACTAGTTCCTGCAACGGCCATTCTGAAGCAGGTTCCTGTGGGGCCTCAAGTGGCCATGAACAATTTCAGTAGATAACCCTGGCAATATGGGAATTAAAATTCATGATACTTTTCCAATACGATATTTTTTGACATTTTGTGGCCATCTGATGATTTGTCCTCAGACTTGTCTTTCCGGAACAGGTTGCCGTTTGCCGTTTGGCCATTTTTATGTTTAGAAGAAAACCCTGGCACCATGGGTTTCGAATTTCATGTAATTTAACCAGAAAGCGATTCCTCAACGTTGTGTGGTCATCTGATTATTTGTTCTCGGAACGGTCATCTCGGAACAGGTTCCCGTGAGGCCACGAACAAAGTAAGCCACAAAACGTTGAGAAATATCCTATATTTTATGAAATTTGATAACCACATTGCCAGCTTTTTCTACTGAAATTGTTCATGACCACTTGAGACCCCAATGGGAACTTTTTCCAGATTGACAGGTCGGAGGACAAATCATCAGTTGGTCACAAAATGTTGAGAAATATCTTACTGGCGAAATTTCATGAATTTTGATACCCATATTGTCAGGGTTTCCTTCTAAATATGTTCATGGTAACTCGAGGCCCCACGGGAACCTGTTTTGCAAAGACAGGTCCGTGGACAAATCATTAGATGGTCACTAAACGTTGCGAAATATCCTACTGGTGAAATTTTATGAATTTTGATACCCATATCATTCTTCATGAATATGTTTATAGCCACTCTAGGCCCCACGGGAACCTGTTACAGAATGACTGTTCCATGAAAAAGTCGGAATATGGCCCACAATAGAATAGAAATAGTTTCTAGGATTTATTCCAAAGATTCTGACATCCATTCCCGGATATCCAATAGATGTTCCGATATTGTGTCTCCGTACCGGAACACAGCCCCGGAAACTCGTATTTTCAGAAACCAGATGAATTCAAATGGCCAATGCCAAGAATTTCCCTGATGTGGATGACTTTTTTAATCTAGTGGTGCCAACAGAATTATAATCGGTCAATAATTGCCAGAGTTATAATCATTTGAATTTGGTGGGTACCAGGGAACTCTGTCGATCTCTGTGTAAATGGTGTTTAAATTTTTTTTTGTAAGAAACTGGATCAACCACCCGATTGAATTGAATTGTCACTGAAGTTTAGAAAATTAACAATTTATAGTCAAACCCTTTCCAAATAGCGGCCTTGGTTTTTAAAACATCCAAAGATCCTTGAAAAATCCAAACTTTCATAATAAATAAATTTAATTGCCTTCTGTGAGGTTGTTAGGGCCACATTTTAAGACGATTTGGTGCGATGCCCGTTAAAAAAACGACATGAAAAAGTTTTTGTTAGAAAAACTTTTTATCCTTAAAAGTGTTCATCATGCAATGTATGGCGAACTTTTAGACAATTATATTGTTTTGATTAAAATAAAATTTCACGCAATTCTAAGATAGCCTTTTTTTTGCAAACTGATTTTAAATTTTAATATCTATTTTTAGCGTGTAAAAATCGATATTATAATTTTTTCATTAAATTTCAGATGATCTTATTTAAGTCACCCTAACACCACTTTTTTGTAAATCTTGTCTTTTTCGAGTTATGTTGATTAAAAAAAATCGATTAAAAACCTAATCCCTTTTTAAATGTTAGCCTAGATAAATTTTGATAAAACAAATTGCATACCTTGTTTCTTGTAAAAACATAGTCTATACACTCACAATGTTTCATTGGATTCTGAGTGGGTGGTGACAACCACTGGATGAGTTGGTGTGTAATTAGTCAAATTAATAACACAGAAAATCATATTCATCGTATATGAGTTGAAAGATACGAAAGATTTTGAAATATTCATCTATTGAACGATTGCTTTGTTTCAACATTATTTCAACAGACGTCACACGTGTTGTAAAATAGAAATAAAAAAAATTACTTTAAAACAATCGGTCTTTACATGCACACTGCCTTCAGAATTGATAATCAACTAAGAAGGAGGTGTATGCTAACTGGTGCTGAATTAATGGCCATTCAACTGGTTACAGCTGAACGTAGTCGCCCTTCTTTCCATCCGATCGGTCTCAAGTTTCAAGACTCAACATCCGGACCGGTGATAGTAGTGATATATAAGCTTTTAAAATCATATTTTTCTGAAACAATCAATCATCGCAATGATGGTACATTTCCGCAATCAATCAAAATGAACACAGCTATCCACTAGAGCGAACTGAAAAAAAAGTTTCCTGTTGACGTAAGATGGATGGAAAAGGAAATGCTGTTTTATTCTATCGCTGTTTTCCACCGTACATCCGCTGAGGTCACCACTTAGTAGGTTTACCGGTGTGTTTTTCTTGTAAAGCATGACTTGCTTCAAGACTTTTCAGCATGTACTGTTCCATCAAACCATAAGTAGTTTTCTTTGCACTGAAGACTCATGATACAATACAACAATACAATGCGTTTCCTAGGCAAATGCATTCATCTCTCTTTTTTTCGCTTCCCAAGGACAAACAAATAAATCCTTGTAGATCGCCTTTAAAAAAACTGAATTAGAATAATTTAAAAACATATATTAACAAGAATTCAACGTGTCGTTACCAATCGAATCCTTCCTAACTTATTTTAATCTAGTGATTTCAGGGGGAAGTACACCGTTGTTGTCTGTTTCGAACAAAGCAAATGTCACGTCAACATATTCCTACCCTTTCCTTATTTGATCTACATTCGGACGAGGCCAGCATCCGCCAGGCATGTGCAAAATTTAGATGCTTCTCTTCCTTCGAAGACATTTTTATAACTGAAGTGCAAATCTCAAAATCAAAAAATCAAAACAGAGGCATGATGCTACACGCACACATCTTTAAAATGAGGGGTGTTCAAAAAATTTTAATGCACGATGAAAGGAAATGCGTCAATTTTAAGTCGACCAAATTTCGAAAAAACACCCTTTAATGCACACAAATGGTATGCTAGATTTGCCCTAAATGCATGGGCTTTATCAAGTAAATTGACGCCAATTGATCCCCTAAATCAGGTCGATTTTAAAACAATCTTGTATGACGAAACAAATATTTCAAACAATTTCGTTGTACACGCTTGCTTTGGCTTGAAACTGAACTAGGGGAGCTTTACCCGTTAATTGAAATTAATTATTTATTACTTTGTCCTCAAACGAATCGTTCCATGGGCTCTGTCCACATACCCGACGAAGTTCTCAGCTGCTTCGTAGATAACCCTCAAGAGGGGCTCCAACAGGCACAGCGCTGTAGCGACATCCAGTTGCTTCAGTTATTTGAGATTGTACCGTGGCGGGCGACGGTCGGTTGTGATCGCAGTTTTAGCATCAACAGGTAGCGGTCCGAGACCCGAGTTTATGTAAGTGCCACGGTAGGTTTTGATAGTCTCATTCAGAACGTGGTCGATTTGCATTTTTGTTTGCTGCGGTAATCTCCAGGTGTACTTATACTAGAGGCTGTGCTAGAAGTTCGTTCTACGAATGGTAGATTCTTGAAGGCGGCAACTTCAATAAGTTTTAAGGCGTTGTCGTTCATACGCTGGTGAGCGCTGAACTTTCCAATATGGCCTGTCCCTCGTGAACTCGAGCATTCAAGTCTCCTGCGCGTAAAAATAACCTTATCAAGATCATTGCGTCCGGAATTCAACTCCAGCTCGTTCTTAAACACCTTGAACGATTTTTGAACTTTGGCCTTAATTATGGCCCAAAATCTTTCCTCCGGACGAATTTTGGTGAATTTCGGGGGTTGACGGTTTTTGGTACAAAAACAACCTGTGATGATGTTGTTTTAAGAAGGAAATAATTTCTCATCACCATGAGGCTCTAGGAGTAGACAGCATTTTTTTGCTAGAACACTGTTGTTAAGAGAAAGTATTGATAATTCCGTTAGCCCCGGTATCTGCCTTGCGTCTACTTTGATGTAGGTTTCGCCATCCATAACCACACACATTGGTTCGAAACAGGAAACAGTCAAGGTGGTGCACTCAATCATGCCTTGACCTACCCCGCATGGGGATGCTTGGCAAAAGTTTGTGTTTCCTGTTTCGAAATACTACCTCACAATGCCCTCCGCTCAATTTCAAACTACTTCTATTCAATTTTCACAGCCTGCCGTGTGCTAACGGAACTATCAATACTTTCTCTTAACAACTTTGTTCTAGCAAAAAATGCTGTCTACTCCTAGAGCCTCATGATGATGAGAAATTATTTCCTTCTCAAAACAACATCATCACAGATCGTTACCCCGCGTATGGGAGAATTCAAGGAAAGAACAATATCAAGTACAAAAACAACGTTATTGTCTTTGTACCAATCCAACGTCGGTCGCGCGTAATGGCATAAAGACAGGTCCGGCCAAAATAATGTCTCGCCTCCATGGACCACAGGATGTGCAACAGACGCTTCTGGAGGCACTCGGTATAGTAAATTTCGTTGTTGTTAGTACCCGTTTTGATGTACGGTCTACTCAGTTTACCGCATTGGCATATGGCCTGCCAGAGCAAGTATTTTTTGGCGAATTTGTTCACTTTCTTCTTCCTTATGTATTCCGAAACATCGAACCGTGATTTGGCAACGTAGAACACCAGCCCCGGTATCTGCTTTGCGTCTACTTTGATGTAGGTTTCGACATCCATAACCACACACATTGGTTTCTTTAACCACTCTCGATACAGCTTCCTTGCGCGGGATTTGGCCGCCGTGTTCTGTAGATCACGCCGGTTTGGTGCCTTGCGGACCTTGAATACACGAAACCCAGCCCGTTTCATGGTTTGCTTAACAAACCAGGCGCAACACTTTACCTTCAGAGCCGCGTCGCGAATCGAAAGGTTAGGATTACACTTAAAATAATCCAACACCTTGCGGGCTTTAACAGGATCAGCTGTCTTTTTCTTCCACTTCCAGCCAGCCGCTCGGTCGTCTGGGGCTCCTTAATCGATTTTACCACCCGAGACACAGTTGTATGGGTGATTCCCAGTTGTCTACTGATCCATCGCATGGTCTCAGTCGGATTTTCCATGACAGCGCGCAAAATTCTCGATTTTATTCTTGTTTCGATAACATCTCAATAGCAATTAAACCAATTGTTATGAAACTTTGCACATGTAAACAATTTGCTAGTTATACCCAGATTTTTATCAATTTTTACCCATGGTCAAAAAAAATTTTTAGGGCAAGTATAGGGCAACGGCAGGCTTTGAAATTGAGAGATACAAGTTTGAAAACGAGCGGAGGGCATTGAACGGTAGTATCCGAATCAGGCACATAACCTTTTACTATACTACCCAATGCAATGTAGGCAAGGTGGGGAAACCATTCAAGGGGAGTGCCTCGTTTTCGTCGCTTCGCCGCTCGTTTTCAAACTTGTATCTTTCAATTTCAAAGCCTGCTGTTGCCCTATACGGAACTATCAATACACTTTCTCTTCATGTCTATTCGTTCTAGCAATAAATTACCGTCCACTCCTAGCACTTCGCATGGAGATGAGAAATTATCTGCTTCTGACAAACTTCATCAAAGATTGTTACTTCCGCGCATGGGAGAATACAAAAAACAACAATCGAAGTGTATAAATAAAAACCAAGTTCCTATATAAGGGCGTTTGGAAACAAACCAATCATTAGTTCACCTCGAATATCAGCAAGTGCTTCATACTTCAATAGTGCCAGAAATTGAACCCAATTTGAACAGAAGCAAACATTGAGGAACAGACTTAACCTCCAACTTCGTCGGTTTCATCGAAAGAAACAGCTTCCACGGGAGAATCCGTAGGATCATTGATTAATTTAGAAAAAAAATACAAGCTCTTGCACAGTTTTTAGGAATACCTATCGAAGGAAAGTTATCAAGATAAGGTGCTAATTGCTACAAGAATCGCTTCTCTAAAGCAACTGAAATATTTTCACAGATTATTAAAACGATAAAAACAAGGTTCCCTTATGAAGTTTATGAAGTGTCGCAGGATTTCGATAAACTGCTGTTAGTTTTTAAATCAGCTTTTTTTAAAGCCGATTCAACTGAAAAAAAGGAGTTGAAGTTCTTAAACTATTGCCAATCCAACGCGTTGAGGTGGCGGATTCGTCTGTGCCTTGACCTACCCCGCAGTGGGATTTTAGGCAATAGTAACGTCCTTGGTTCGGGTACTACTTTACCCATGCCCTTTTGTTCACTTTTCGATACTTCTGTTCTATTTTCAACCTACCGTACACTGACGGAACTTTCAAAACTTCATATTTGTCATTCTAGCAAACATTACTGTACACTCTTGGTGCCTCATGGTGATGAGCGAACATCTCCTTCTACAAATTTGAAGAAGTTATTCAGCATACTAAAAAGAATAATTTACTGTTGCCACGGTCACTTTTTGCTACTTGATGTTGATTTCATAACAGCAATCCACTTTTATTTTTGCTGACCCAATAGTTATTGTTCCTGAGTTAGGAGTTGCTCCGGAAACAGGGAAGATTCAATTGAAAGGGAATTAAAGACAAATAGATATAAAGAACAATAAGTAATGTTTAAATAATCTTTGAAGCAGAATCCGTAAAACAACATCATCAACTATAATGATATTGTGAGTTATGACACAGTAATGACAAAAATTGAACTGTAAAACCAGACAAGTGGCACACAGCGCTGCACGAATCAGATCAGCTCAGATTTATTAAAATGTCCATTCACAAACCGGAAATGAAGAATACATTTGGTAATAAGTGCAAGAGCCTACCACAGATTCCGTTGCAAATTCTTGTATTCAAGGCACTAGATACTTCTTAATCATAAGAGAAGAAGAAATGATCAAAATAATAATTGATCGTACGTTAGGTACCAATGAGCAAGTTGGAAGGCGGGACTTTTCAGATTTTTATTTTATTTTGGTATGAAAGCGTGTGACGGCTTGTTTTTTGAGCGTTACTAAAAAAAAGCCCATCGCCAAAACAAAACAAAAATTCTTGGAAATTTGTTTAAGATTATGATTTTTTCCAATTTTATTAAGAAAATTTCACAATAGTTTGGAAAAAGATAAATTTTCTGCGTAAAACCGTTCTTGAGTTATGAATTTTTGAAGTAAGTGTTGTTCGGGTAAACCGAAAAACTACAATTGGCGTTTGTCTAAGGCCGGCGTCGGTGGTGTAGTGGTAAGCGTGACTGCTACTAAGCACCCCAGTGGGTCTGGGTTCAATCCCAGTCGACGTCGGTGGTTTTTCTGAGGCGAAAAATGTGGACACGCCTTCCTTCGGAAGGGAAGTAAAGTCGTTGGTCCCGGCTCATAGTCATGAGTCGTTAGGTAGGATCCAGGTGTGGTGAAGTTGTCTCCCTGGCGTCGGTGATTGTCACCATGTTAGGAAATAGGCCGACGGAAAAAAAATTGACGTTTTTCAGGAAAACTGGCAACTCTGATTTTCCACTTTTCTGATAAAAACCAACCAAAATACAAAATAGTAAATAACTCTGATTTTTTTTTTGTTCGCATATCCATGATACTTACGCGTGGACAAAAATTAGTTACCATCTGAGACCCTTCGGCAAAATCTGTACGATAGTAAAAAAAAATCTCGAATACTAAATCAAAAGCCTCCTTGATATCCGAGAATATAGAGAAAACCTAAAAAAAAAAACATATTGAGTATCTGAAAGCAGGTTGTTCGTCTCATCCCGTTACTCCAGACAGAATAGAACCAACAACTTTCTAATACAAGATAGCATCACGATAGATCGATAGGAGTTGTGGTCGGACGCGGGTTTACCCGGTTTTTGAATGGCAATAACTCTCACCCATCTCAAATCATCCGGCACGCTGTTCAGTTCCTGAAACTGATTAAACAAGTTCAACATACGCCTTTTAGCGACGTCTGGTATGTTCTTAAGCAAGTTGAACTTGATCTTATTAGCCCCGGGTGCCGTATTGCCCCACAAAAGAAGTGCTAAGTACCATTGAAAAGGGTTTGCTGATCTCATCTATCGAATTTATGGTTTCGCGAGGAGTCCTCCATGTTTGCATAGAACCTAGACAAACTTATCACGCAAGCATGAGGATCCTTTGATCCGAGTACTCCTCGATCTCCCAATCTCCGCGCACTGTTCCAAAGAATATTCATCGACGTTAATATACGTCGATAGTCCATCCACAAATCGTCGCCAGTATCCGCGTTGATGGCTTTGGCCTTGATGAGGCTCTTAAGTTTGCGTTCGAGAGCCGTGTATAATTCGAAGTACTCAGGTGTTCCACGTATACGGAAAACATTATACGCGTCGGACTTTTTTCGGTAAACCTCGGTACATTACTGATCTCACCATAAAGAAGGAGGTTTCCTGCGAAATGAAATCCTGGAACTGGTTGAGTTTGACCTTGAAGCGCGCTGTTTAATATCAGGTTGGAGAGGAAGTTGTTCTCCTAGCTTGATCAACCGAGGAGCAGGAATTCTGGCTGTAGCTCGAGCTTGACACGATTATCGTTCAAGGTCGGCTATGGACATAGATAAACACCCGATCAAGAAACCAAAAGAAACCACTTGTTTTAGCCAATTAACTTTTTATTGCTGAACTTACGGATTTTGTGGGTGCGTAGAGTGTGAAACGTTGCGGCCGGCCGATTGTGAGCTGCTAAGGCACGTGGTCGAAGGACTGGCGCTGTCTAAGTCGCCCGATGCTCTCGCTGGATTGACGGTTTGCCTGCTGGGTCGTCTGATATCCTGGTCGATCGTTGGTTGGATCAGACGCTGGTAAGATGAACGGGATAATGGGTTGGGCAAATATGTACCCCGGACTTAGGAGATTATTATCCCGGTAGTAATGGGTCCAGAGAACTTCCTATGTACTTTATGCCGTATTGGTAGTACTAAGTACTGCTAGTTTAATTCAGGTTATACCTCACTGCATTAACTTTTTATGTCCGCTTCGAAGCTCTGGATAACAGAGAGCTTAGTCAACCCCATAGCCTGTCCCCTCTTTTCATCCCTTTCATGTATTCTCCATGCGTGAAGTAACGATTATGATGCAGAAGGAGATGTTTGCTCATCACCATGAGGCACCAAGAGTGGACAGTTATGTTTGGTAGAATGAACGATATGAAGAGAAAGTGTTGAAAGTTCCGTCAGTGTACGGTAGGTTGAAAATAGGATAGAAGTATTGAAAATTTAACGAATAGGCATGGATAAAGTAGTACTCGAACCAAGGACGTTACTATTGCCTAACATCCCACTGCGGGGTGGGTCGAGGCACGGACGAATCCGCCACCTCAACAGGCAATAGTAACGCGTTGGATGGCGCTCTTGTACCACTGATAGCTTGTAATAGTTTCAAGCGGTAGATTGTATGCACTCTGTTATTGATGCGCACATGGGAGAGGAACCCTCTCCTCTTCGGGTTTGTTTTTATTCGCAACATCTAGCAAACACTACTGTCCACTCGTGGTGCCTCATGATAATGAGCGAACACATCCTTTTACAAATTTAAAGAAGTTACTCAGCATTCTAGAAGAAAAAGCTGAACAACTTCTCCAAATTTATTTGAACAAACAGTTATTCTGCATTCATGTTAGTTGGGGTAGCACTTTTTGATCCACAAAAGTACTTCACCTCCACGTGTATCCTTACGATCAAGACGAACAATATTGAAATCATGAAACGGAAGATCTATTTTGGAGGAGAGCCATGTTTCACAAAGAGCACAATCGGTATTGTGAAGTTCAAAATTTGAAAGCTTCCAATTTAAGAACAAGACTTCTAAAATTCCACTTCAGAACCGTGATCAAATCACTGACCTTTTTTGGAAAGTTTTTGAGTTTTTTACTCATTTATATTCAGCTTACACTCATAAACTTGTCCATTTCATCAATTTTTTATTCTACAAACTTTATTAATATTAAATACTATGTCCCTTATGGCAGCAAAAGAAATAACACGGTTGACATGTTATATTTCAAGAACCAGTAACATTCAAGTCACTATACTCACAATTAAAACAATTTCCTCTATTACTGAAATGATCCATTTTGAATAAAAATACGGTGGATTCAAATACTGTCCAAAATTCAAACAAGTGCTCATCTGTGTATCAAAAAACATTTAAAGGGATTTAAACGTGTTCTACATCGTTGTTATGAACCAGATGTCATATTTATTGCAGATGATCTAGGTACTAGGTTGCCTAAAAAGTCTCTTTTATATCGAACACGAAAACATTTTGTTTTGCCAAATTCGGATTTATTTCTCAACATATTCTCCTATTAGGTCAATAAAGCGAGTCCAGCGATTTTCTAAATTTTTTTATCTCATCCGAATAGTACTCATTCGGAAGTCTTTCAGCTATGAGCTCATCATTTGAGTAAAATCGCTTACCGGTAAGCCATACCTTCAGGTTTGGAAACAAATAGAAGTCACTGGGGGCCAAGTCTGGCGAATACGGTGGATGGAGAACCAATTGATACCGAATTTCATTCAATTTTGCTTCAGCAATTGAGAATGAATGAGCAGGTGCATTGTCGGAATGAAAGAGCTCCCATTTTCTTTGCAAATGTGGATGTTTTTTCTGGACTTTATCCTTCAAACATCCTATAACGCTGCATAGTACACAGAGACAAATTTGATAGTCATTTTTACCATTATTGGGGGTTAGGATGCCAATAGGTTCTCCTAAGTTGTGTTTCCACAAGTTAAAGTGGGAATAAAGTCCATTCCCCAGTAATTTAAAAGTAACCCTTATGAAGGAAAAGTGACGCCTAGTGGGATATAACAGCAGCTCTAGTATAGAGCTACTACACAGCAAACATCCGATTTATTGCCCAGAGAAACTTCACCGGGAATCGCGAACCTGCCCCAACGATGGTTTTATCTTTTTCAAGATAGCCGATGTACATACATCTCTCACCTTGCAAGTATGTAAAACATCTCTCACCTGCAGGGACGAATGACCCGAAGGCTTAAAGTCCCTCTCAAAAATAAAAGAAGATCTCTCACCTTGCGCATCGAAAAACACGGAGGTCATAAACTTTCCCGCCGATTGTTGCGTTTTCGGGCGCTTAGGAGCACTTTCACCCGGTGAAAATTCATCAAAATCTTTTTTTTCCCTGATATCCCTTTTATGACCTAATAATAGGAATAATAATAGGTCACCGATCAGCTGAGGTTTTCAGCTGGATATTCAGATAATTATTTTCTTGATGAGGCGCAAGTTTTTAAGAAAGTTGCTAGGAAATGAAGATCGCAAGAACAAAATTTGGAAGGTTCTAACAAAAGTGGCCTATTTAGATAGGGCAAATCACTTGTTTATAGAGTGCTATTAAATAATGCAATTTTGCTGAAATGATCGACCTCAATAGGCGTAAACATTATTTGGAGTTAAGTCACAGAGCATCAACTTGTAGAAACTCGAAAATGATCTAAATTTACTTTTCCTGGTCCAACGTCTCTTTATTGCCGCACAAACAAAACCCAGTTTTACCAAGAAACTCAGTTCGGTCTCCAGATTCTCGAACAAGAACAACACATCCTAGGTTTTGCTCGAACCACTTGGCCCAATCATCTAGCTCGCTGCGCTTCCATGCGTCTTGTTCCGGCCAGATCGTTGTTCCGCTTTTTTACAACATTTGTAACTAAAAAAGCCTTTTGTAGTGGTTTATTAACAAGATATAATAATATGCTAATCAATTCAATTAATTCAGGTAAAACATTGCTTGAAGCAGCGATTAAGACTTACATTAAAGGTACTTGCCATACGATATGCATTTTTTTCTATATTGTAATCAAGTCAATTTAATGTTGTGTATTGAATGACCATTCAAGATCATTCACAGCTAAAGTTGTGAAGAAGCAAAACAAAAATAATGTGTATTTCAAGCGTTTCGCAGTCCCGATGGCTTTTTCACTTAAGGCAACTGGCATGGCGGAAGAAGAAAATGATTAGGGCGGCAAGATATTACGATACGTTGAGCTTAACTGGCACTTCTGTTGTAAACACAAAAACGATATGGTCTGTTGTTTCGAACGATAGCGCCACTCCCACTGCTGTGAACGCTTTCTTTACTCTAGGTTATTATAAAGCACTCTGAGAACAGCCACTTGAAGGCGAATCCTGATGGTTGGGGTTCACAAGCGGCAAAGAAAAACTTCCTTTGTGGTAAGTTGTATGAGTAGTTGGGAAAAGAAAAAAAAAGTTGAATGTTTCAAGTTCCGGTAGAAACACATAAATATAAATTTATTTCCCTGCATTTCCGTTGCTCTAAGCCCGAACCTTGAACGGTGAAATTGAAGCTTGAAAGCAAGCAATAAGAACATGAACATGATGTGTTCAGTTAATGATTAGTTGTAGACTAACCAGGAACTTGAATTTTACAGATTATGGGCAATAATTGATACTTGATTAAGGGGAGAAAGGATTTCAATATTATTGCATTGCTCCGGATCTTGAATAATAAGTGACCTCTTTCTTTCTTTCTTTTCAGGTAAGCAAGATGCATAGTGCTGTGAGTCAACATTAAGTACGAGGCTATGTGGTTAAATTAATCGAATTCCTAACAAAAAATATTTGAATTCAATTCAACTTACAACGGTTGGACGACAGTGAACTGCTACATCCCATCATTTAGAATGTGCTTTTCGTTTGAAGCGGTAATTCTAAACTGAAACTAATTAGCAGAACTCAATTTACCTCTTAATGCGTTTAACCGCTATGACTTCATGCAGCACAGATATAATTCCCAGGCTCAACAGAACCACGCAAGAGTAAGAAGATACGAGTGAGTAGAAAACATTCGATGGAACACTATAGACGCATCAGCCTCCAACAACGACGGTGACGACGACGACAACGTTCAGCTTTGGAGATTGTATTGGTTGGCTCTAGTTTCAAATCGTTGCCTAATAATTTAATTATTTTCCTCAGTGATGCTATATTTACCCACCTGTGATGTCCTGACGCTCTTTAGCTCTCTATACCCGACATCTCCACATGCTACCAAAGGCCAACATTTTGATACGGATGGAAGTGCTGTTAGCTTTGTTATAAAGCGACCAAGAGTCGGGAAAGCAGTAAAAGAATACCCTCAGATAATGGCGAACTGATTTTCGGACCTTAGTAGCACGAACTTTTGAAACCGAAAAGCATCATTTGACGCAGCAGTGCATTATGGACCAAAATAAAGTTTTTTGGAAAAAATAATTGTACTCTTTGTGATAAGTTGTTTGTTTTTCAATAATGCTTAATTCTTTGAAATTGTTGTAAGGGTGATCCTTGATAAAACTTTGATCCAAAGTCAAGCATTCTCATTTAAGAAAAGGCAAAGTTGTAGAAAATTGTATATAAAGCAACTGTTTCTTTTCTTTAAGCACTTATATTGATTATTTAACAGCAATTTTTTAATACATTGCTCGGGGTGTGTGTGTGAGAAAATCAGTTTTTTTATACATTTTTTTTGTTCCAGGCAGAAGTCTTCACCAAACTTAAAAATTGATTTGAAAAACTTCTAAGTTTCGATAAAAATATTATGGTACAGCTGTTTTTTCGACAAATTTGCTGAAAAGTACTGTCTGGAAAAAATAAAACAAAAGAGTTGAAATAAAACCACTAATTTTTTCAGAGGCTCTTCAGTAAATTCTTTAGAATTGCTCTGCTCCAGTAAAAAAACTGCCAGAAAAAAAAAATTTCAGCAGAGTTGCTACAAGTAACATTTTTTAACAAGTTTTTTGAACAGTGTTCTCACCCGTAACCTAAAACAAAAAATAGGTAAACATGAGAACTAAATTTTATTTATTTTATTTCAATAACTACTTCATGGAACAAAGCATAACACAAATCACGAACAACGTTCCTGAAGGTGCCATCCGTTTATCGTGCACGTGAATGAAGTTTAAAATTATGCCCTCCTAAATCCTCGGTTTCAACCATAGTGCAGTGGCTTCATGGTTATAGTTCTCTTCCTAGCTGATTGCTTCCAAGGTGGGAGCCTGGTGTTGAAATAATCTGACAAAAGCAGATGGTGTTGGCTTCTTTGAAGTAAGCAGACAATTTGCTGATAACTCAATCAGGGAGGTATATGATGAAGTGTAGAAATAATCCCCATGGATGAGCATACGTTAGTGACCTCTTCTGTTGTGCTGCACCGTTGAGAAAATCGGTGAAGTTTGCTTGCATACCTATCAAACAAAGCATATCATGTCACCGCATGAAAATAAATCGACTTAGCAGCAATAGAGAAGTGGTCTCAATTCGTTTACTGTGATCCTTAAAAGCTCTGTATCCCGATCAGAAGCACAGAAAGTTGGGATTTTTTTTTTAAAATCAACATCTCCATGACGGAGCAAATTGTTTTTTCTCGATTAGTGTATCTTATGTAAAAAAGTCTGCTGAACACATTGGAGCCATAAAAATTGAAAAAAAGTGGGGGCATTTTGAGAAAAACGCAATTTAATATTTCAACCACAAAAATAAAAATGTTGGCAACACTGCAGTATGGTCCAGATCACGAATTTACAAGGAAACATGCTATGAGGAAAAATTGCTCTGAATCGGTCAATTTTCAAGCTACAAAAAAAGCTTCAAAAGAATTTATATATTCAAATTCCATGAAATTTTTTGCGCTACAACTTTGCCCAAGAGTATAAACGTCTATTTCTGGAAATAAAAAAGTTAGTTTTTGTATTTTCGTGAAAATGGGGATCACCCTAATTTTAATCAACATCAAAAAATGGGCCTTGGTGATACAAACCATGTTGTACAACATCACTTTGCTGTAAAGTTTCAAGTTTAGGCGCTGGGAGCATGTTTCCTCGTAAATTCGTAATCTTGACCATAGTGCACTGTAAAAAATATAAAAAATATTTATTTGGTAGCAAATTTAATTTCCTTTGAAAAAAACACCGCACCGATTGGTCTAAAATTTGGATGTTTGATTAATAGCCTAGAACAAGTATATCAGCCAATTTTGGCTCGAATCGAAGAGGGTCGATGCATTTCTCCGGTCACTTGATATGGAATGATCCATGTTTGGTTTGAAACATAAACTTCACTTTCTCCGAAACATCCTAAATATTCTTCGGTGAAATGAACCAGTCCGTGAGGATGTTTCACACACAACTGATACTGAACAGCTTTTCGTTGGAAAACTGGATTATCATTTTTTTCATCTTCAACGAAGAAAGCAATCTCTAAAAATTTTTCAACCCGTTAAATTTGAGTATATCTTTAGCAAAATTGTAAGAAAATACCTAAAGGTTGTTCACATGTATTGTATTTTGTATTTTTACAACACACATAACGATATTCCAAAAATCCGTCTGCTTTATCTGCTCCTTAATTGAGTGGCGTTTCACTCTTGCTCTGGAACATGCGTGCAAATCTTGTTTGATGATTTCTCTAATGGATTTTACAGATATGTTAGCTTTACTAGCAAGTTTGTCGATGGAACGTGTGTGCAAATCGTGGTCCTTCAATTCCCGGCTTTCACTGCTTAGAAGCATCATGTAGAGACATTTTGATGCAAAAGCTGTGGCCAAATGACATTCCGCCACTTTGGTCAATTCCTTTACGTTTTCTGAACGAGCAGAAAACTCGTAATCACTGGCGTACATTTTCACAAATTTGCAATAAAACAATTCCGAGGCTATGATGCAGCACTTGAAAGTAAACATAAACAAATACGCTGTCAACAGAAATAAGTCACAAGTAAACATAAACAAATACACTGTCAACAGAAATAAGTCAAAAGTTACACAAATAAACACAATATTAAAGTGCAAACATTTAAGCTATTTTTACTATCGCACCCTGTACTATCGCAACGGTGTCCGTAAATTCAAGAAACTGTTGTCAGCAGTAATTGTAAGCAGCAAACACCAAAAGTTGTTCGATGGTAAAACCGTAAATCCAAATATGAACGACTTCCAAACTGTAAATTTGAGCAAATTCTTGTACTCTTAAATGTTTTCAAGAATAGCCAGACGCAACATTTTTCATAATTGGTTTATTGATTAATGATATGGAAGGAAGAATTAAAAATTCTAAATGTGAGATAAAAATTTTTCAACCCGTTAAATTTGAGTATATCTTTAGCAAAATTGTAAGAAAATACCTAAAGGTTGTTCACATTAAAAATACAACACACCTAACGATATTCCAAAAATCCGTCTTTAAACCAATTGTCTTGACATTTTCGAAGCACTGATCTCTACCCGCCATGTTTACTTTATTTAACTTGCGCTCCATATCCAAAAACACTTATTTTTCTTTTAAGATCCTCCTTAAAATTTTGTATAACATTAGCACGACAAATTTTTGTTCATTATTCCATACTTGCTCAAATTCTTGATCTGTTTTTACTGTTTGTTTGCGTAATCACTGATTCATAATGGCCAAATATTTTTCAATTGCTCTACCAGTTTCGGTAAATGTACTGTAGCTTGATAACATCCAAATTAATCTAACGTAGAAGTGAACCGTCGTAGAAGAAAATCTAATGACATTTTTGCTGACAACAGTCGATGGTTTAAAAAATGTTGCGACAAATATTTATGTCGCTCAGAATTTCGTTGATTGCTGGTTTATTACTGCATATATATGATGTTAATTAAATGGAATCAAATTAAAAGAATGGATACTATTAACCCAATTACCAAATAAGTGCATTTTTAAACAAACTATCAAATACACTTTCCGCCATTTCTTAACTGTTCGAGACTGTCGGCAGAAATAGAACGACATTTTTCTCTTTCTATTTTCTAGCCTCTTCGTTCGCTTGAACTATATACATAAACTGTTGGTGTTGTGCCGGCTTAAAATTTTACAGCAGGTGATTGTTTTGCAAAAAAAATGTTCATTTACCATCCTGGGTCTCAACACTGGGATATTTGTAGGATTAAGGTCCTTGGATACGAAGTTGACCTTATTTTCCTTATACCATTCTAGCACTTGTTTTGAGTGATGGCAAAGCGCCAAGTCAGACCTAAAACATGATGGGCTGCTATGTGACCTCAGCAATGGAAGGAAACGTTTTTGTAGACATTTTCATAAGTCACTTGAACATTCATGGTTGAAGTTATCTGAAATGGAACACTTCCCATCCCGCACACACAAATTGCTTACCAAACCATGAATTTCTTGGCAAGTTTCGAGATATTTTTCTTTCGTTGGTGTCCTGGGACATCGATCTCATCTTGAACTTGAGACATTAAACACTCCTCTTGTAGAGCTGATGACCTGAATTCTGTTAAAATTTTGCCTTTATGTAGGTTCCATCATCAGGGATTTTTCGTCAGCTTGCGTGCCCGATCGCGCCCGACTCGAAAGATTTAGCATTATTATACCAGCTTGAGTTATTATGTTACACTCATTTTCTTTCATCAGCTTCGTTGATGCAGGATGTTGTTAAAATATCAGAATTTATAACAAAAACAACTCTTGTCTAATCAGAAGCATAATAAGGTATGTTATAATTACATAAAAAAAAGAACAAGCTATAGAGAAAAGCCTTGTGAGATGGAACAGCGCCATTTTTGACATTCAAAGCGACAACACTATCGTGCTGACAAGTGTTAACCTCATTTTTTTACTATTCTTCTATTTTCATTTGCTTTTGGAGTGAATACACTCATTCGATTTAGCTCTTCCAGGTTTCAATGTTCGAAAGTGTTGGCATAATTAAAATAGCAACTATTTCTTGTGCTTTGTAAGTGGAAATTTCCCATCGATATCAAAAGGTAAACATATGTGTTGGCTAGCATTTTTGGTGTATTTTTATGATCCAAAGGCATTTCCAAACAAATCGTAAAGTGAAACAAATGTTTGATGTTTTGTGTTTATGGCGTCATGTTTGTAAGATGGAACACTGTTAGGCTTGTAAGATTTTTATTCGTTTTAAAACATACATTTTTATTCGTTTTAAAACATATGAATGATATTTTCATTGTTTGGAAATGCCATGGAATCAACAATAAATTGAAAAATAACAATACATTTTTTGAAACTGCAATTTTCGATGGATTTCGAAAATAGGCCATATTTGTTTTTGATGACTATAAATAATCAGTTCCGTGGGCAAACTTGGAGCCATTTAGTTCCTCTTCCGAATGATCATCGAAAAAATAAAAGTTATGCATGTTACGAGCAAAAAACGAATGGTGTTCCACCTTACAAGCCATTTTTTGAAATTGCAATTTTCGATGGATTTCGAAAATAGGCCATGACTTTTTGTTTGATGACTAAAAATGATCATTTTTCTGGACAAACTTGGAGCATTTTAGTTCTTCTTTCGAAAGATGTCTTTGCATCCGCGATAAAATAAAAATTATACATGTAACGAGCAAAAAACGGATCGTGTTCCATCTTACAAGCCTATCCTATACTTCATTTTCATGATAGAACATAACATGCTTCTCATACATTATGTTACAAAAAATATGTTATAATTTTAGATTCGTTTTTTACAGGTTTTCCAAATTTGTTTATAAAGAAACAAACACATAGATTTGTTTGTAAGAGAATTGGAAAAATATTATGGAACGAAAAATATGATATACAACAAACATCTAACTTCTCACCTTGAACAAACCGTTAGAAACCTTGGGGCGCTATGGAATTCATCTTTATAACCATATGAAAACAGAAACGGCATGTTTATAGATCTTTCAAGCTTCAAAAATCATTCTGTCGTACAGGTATAACAAAAAAAAAATAAACAGGGTACTTCATATTGCAGGAGTTAAAAAATCACCCATCATTTATTAGATTTCGATTGTTTGAAGTTCTCCAAAGCATAATATGTACAGCATTTAGCAGCAGCAAAAAAGAAAATACATTGCTTAATAAAGTTGAAGCAGATTTAGAAATAAGAGCTGTCGAATTTTGTGAAATTGGAAAGTATTTTTACAAAGGAATTAAAATTTGCACCAAAGATGATGATGACGTTGGTCCCGCCCTTACCCCTACAAAGGTTTGAGCTAGATTATTTTATCTCTAAGATAATTAATTTGGTACCAATTCAAACTAGTTATGCAAAAAAAAACGAACTGATTTCATCTACAGATATAAATTTCTTCAAAAGTATCCATTTGCTTCACAGCGACATAATCGTGAAAAGCTTTGATGTTAACCACAAAAGTTCGCAAGTATTCCCAGCGATCAGGAAATTCTGTTGCAATTCAGATCACAGAATCCAGTAAAAGGACATTATCAAAAGGCAAGCCAATATCCGATCTTGCCAGCTACAGAGTCAATGAGGTTCCAACACTGATGGAACCGTCACCTTAGTTTTGGGCTGACCAAGGATATCCCCAATCAGGGAGACCGAGAAAATATCCAAACCGAAAAAATCCTGGACCGGCATTAGTCAAACTTTAACTTTCAACCACAAAAGAATTGACGAAGAATTCCCCGACATTCAGCCAGACAACTCGCTACTATTTCATAGTACAATCTAAAGCATCAAAGGCCATTTTTTTTTACGAATTCAAAAGAAGTCCATCATATCTGTATACCGCGCGCGAGGCTCAAACAATTGTAGACTACTATCTTTATTTTTTTTTTTAAACTAACTCAACATTATACAAATTTCTCACAGTGACGAACAAAATAGTGTGTATTGTAAAGGGCGATACGGTCAAAATTTGGTCAATATCAACTTGACGTATTTCTTTCAATTTTGCATTTAAAAAACCTGAACACCCCTCATTTTGAAGGTGTGTGTGTAGAATGTTGCTCCTATTTTGATTTTGGAATTCACTCTTCAGTTGTCAAAATGCCGTCCAAGCAAGAAGAGCAGCGTATCAAAATTTTGCTCGCGCATCGCGAAAATCCGAGCTACTCGCACGCAAAGTTGGCAAAATCGCTAAAAGTTGCCAAATCAACCGTTACAAATGTAATTAAAGTATTTGGGGAACGTTTGTCGACAGCCAGGAAGTCTGGATCGGGGGGAAATCGAAAACCGGAAGCCGCTGAGACGACAAAGAGAGTTGCCGGTAGTTTCAAGCGAAACCCTAACCTATCTCTCCGAGATGCCGCGAATAAGCTGGGTGTATCGTCTACAACCGTGCATCGAGCCAAAAAACGAGCCGGACTATCGACTTACAAGAAGGTAGTGACTCCAAATCGCGATGATAAACAAAATACGACGGCCAAAGCGCGATCCCGGAGGCTGTACACGACGATGCTGACGAAGTTTGACTGCGTGGTAATGGACGACGAAACCTACGTCAAAGCCGACTACAAGCAGCTTCCGGGACAGGAGTTTTGTACGGCAAAAGGAAGGGGAAAGGTAGCAGATATTTTCAAGCACACGAAACTGTCAAAGTTCGCAAAGAGATATCTGGTTTGGCAAGCCATCTGTACCTGTGGCTTGAAAAGCAGCATTTTCATAGCTTCCGGGACTGTCAACCAAGAAATTTACGTGAAAGAGTGTTTGAATAAACGTCTGCTGCCTTTCCTGAAGAAACACGGTTGTTCCGTACTGTTTTGGCCGGATTTGGCATCTTGCCATTACGGTAAAAAGGCCATGGAGTGGTACGCCGCCAACAACGTGCAGGTGGTTCCCAAGGACAAGAACCCTCCCAACACGCCAGAGCTCCGCCCAATTGAGAAATACTGGGCTATTGTCAAGCGAAACCTAAAGAAGACCAAAAAAACTGCTAAGGACGAGCAGCAGTTCAAGGCAAACTGGCTTTCTGCGGCGAAGAAGGTGGACAAGGTGGCTGTACAAAATCTGATGGCAGGGGTCAAGCGTAAGGCCCGGCAATTCGGATTTGGAAAAGCGGAAGCCTAACTGAATATTTTTCCTGAATTTTATACTAATTGAACTTGAAAAAGAAATTTAATTTGATTTTTTAAATAAACGATTTCACCGACTTACACGCGTTTTCCCTTGACCAAATTTTGACCGTATCACCCTTTAGTATTGTAGATGTGAAAAAATAAAATAGCCAACTCATTATAATCCGTTTATTAAGAACTTCGTCAGATACATTCTTCATTTTTACAAAAAAGCAACATAAATGTACAAGAAATAGTCCACACAAAATAATCCGTTTTATAATAGTAAAACATCGTCAGGTACAATCTTCATAAAAAAAATTGAAAAAAAAATACGCTTGCTGCTCAGAATACAGTTTTAGCGTGTGATTACATAGTCTTTTAAATTCTGAAAGTGTTGGTGCACGTTTAATGTGTCTTGGCATCGAATTGAAAACATTTATTCCTTTAAAATATAATGAGTTTTGTGAAGAACATGTCAAAAAATTCAATGTTCTTATTTCATCCGCGTTTCTAGTATTATATCTATGAAAATCACTTCCTCTTTCAATTCGATCACACAAATATCGAGGAAGCAAACCATTAACTACTTTAAAAATGAAAACCATAGTTAAATACACAGTTCTTTGCTTCACTGATAGCCATTGTAAAGCGTCTAACATAAAAGTCAAGGAAGTGAATCTGTTACATCTTAAAATCAAGCGCATTATTTTATTCTGCAAACGCTGTAACCTCAATATTTGTGTTTGGTTGGCCAAGAATAAAATGGAAGGGCAAAATTCTAAATAAGGAAGATGATTGATTTGTATAGCTGTATTTTACTGCAAATAGTTAAATCGTTTTTTAATCGGCATAGAATTCCAAACTTCTTGGCAATTTTCTTGATGACATTGTCAATGTGAGCGTTGAACATTAGCTTGTCATCAATAATCACGCCAAGATATTTAATCTCCCGAACGCGATCAATTGTCTCACCATCAATCGTAACTGAGAAATTCTCATTTACTCGATTCTGTGAAATTAACATAAATTTAGTTTTACTTATATTCAATTTCAATTGCTTACATTTCAACCATCTACTTAGAAAACGCAAATCTTCATTCAAATGGGTAACGGCTTCATTTAAATCTTTAGCTGCAATGAACAACACAGTGTCATCTGCAAACAGATTAATGTCACAAAATCGTAAAACACGTCGCATGTCATTAATATACATAATAAACAAAAGGGGCCCTAATACACTTCCCTGGGGCACACCAAGATTATTCCCCACGGGACTGGAAACAGAATCATTAAAAACAGCCCTTTGAGTTCTGTCAGACAAATAGCTTTCAAACCATCTGTATGCAGTACTCGAAATTCCAAAGCGCTTTAATGCTTTCAACAACAAGGGCCTAGAAATCACTCTGGTCTCTCTTCAAATGTCGAAGGGCCTAGAAATTGTTTCAAAAGCACGTTTCAGATCCAAAAAAACATCAAAAACTAAACCTTGAAACACTTTTTTAAATTTTCGCTAGTAATCGCGAGCAAATTCCATTTAATTCCACTATGAGCTTATCTTTTGACAGATAGGCCTATTTCGTAAGTGTTAAATTTTAAATTCTCCTAGTTTCCCAATCACCATCGTTCTACTAATACGCTCAAAAAAGTTTTTTTTTAAAAATAGTGTTTAAAAAATGTGAAAGATCAAAAATTGTTTGTTTACTCTCTAAGTTATCTTTCCATTTTGCTAATACTAAATTTAACGCGGTTTCACAAGAACGGCCTTCCTGGTAGCCAGATTGTTCCAAAATCAACAAAGAATTACTATTCAACTATTCTAGCAACTGGCCTTTCACAACAAGCTCTAAAATTTTCTCTTATGTGTGCAACATGTTGATAGGACGAAACTCTTCGGCTTTAATCGTCCTAGCAACCTTTTGAATCGGAACAACCAACGATTCTTTCCACACTTCAGGCACGTGCCCAGTTTGCAATGATTCCATAAGGTCCAGTAAAGTGTGATTAATGACATGAAAGCAATCTTGAATAACTCTAGCATTAACATTATCTACTCCAGCCGTTTTGCCTAAGGAAAAGCAAATATTTCTAAGCTCATCTATTGTGATCGGGTGAAAACCTTCAAATCTGCAATTACTATTAACTGGCTGCTTTATTTCATCAGGTTCATCAACCAATTCAAGCAACAAAATTGTTTCAAATTTTGTTATTCAATTACGCAGTATAACAGAGTTTGTTAGAATTTAGATCGTGGATGTAGTTAAAATAACAGATATTATAACAAAAATTGCTCAAGAGGTAAAAAAATTATAGCAAACTATGATATAGATATAACATAAAAAACCAAACCCTGTAACAGTATTTTTACAATGTTACAAAATCATATAAGCTCTTGTTAGAATTATTTTATTTCATCATTCAGATTATTCCTCTCAATAAAATTATGTCATATTCAGTTAGTCATAACAAGGTTTGTTATAATTTTGTTATTTTTATGTTGTACCCTTCTGGTTGGGTTGCGCTTGACAACTTCAAGTATCCTCCTGTCGTCTCTGGATCTTCTGCTAGGATGTTTTTCCCTCTGCGCCGTTTAATGACACGGGAAGTAGTAGAGTTCACGATCTCTAACTTTTGTTTTATTGCTATGGGGCAGCACGGAAGCTTTGGATTTTTAAAATGCGCGTGCAAAAATTCTTCACAAATCTTACGCTATTCTGATTTTATTTCAAAAAACACTTCTCAATGAATTTTACAGAATGTAAATATTACATACAGAACTAAAACTTTCAAACATTTTAACCATGAGGCAGAACTATTACAATACAATTTTGTATAGGGTTCCCTAGCAGGAGAAAACAACATATGAATACTTAATTTGGACCTTGATAATTACCCGAGCAGGACCGACTAACTTTATAACTGGCCTTCGTATTTAGGAGCTCAGATTAAGAGGTAAAATACCTGAGGATTATACCATACATTTGTTCCATCAATGTTATTCGAATACCAAATTGAGGTAAGACAATACCAAAATAGTACCTCTCAGGTATTCACAGGTATCCAAAATTACAAGTTTTGTTAATCGTGAAATATTTTGCTTGCAATTCTTAGGTATTTTGCATAGGTATTTTACCTCTTAATCTGAGCTCTTTAATACCAAGGTCAGTTATCAAGATCAAAATTAGGTATTCATATGTTGTTGTCTCCTGCTCGGCTAGCCTTGGCATTAATGAGCTCAGATTAAGAGGTTAAATATCTAAACTAACAAAACATCATCAAAGATCGTTCTCCGCAAATGCGGCCGTTTTTTCTGGACTTTTATCCTTCAAACGATCCAATAACGCTGCATAGTATGCGCCTGTTATGGTTTTACTTTTTTCAAGATAGCCGATGAATATAACTCCTTGCGCATCCCAAAACACGGAGGCCATAATCTTCCCCGCCGATTGTTGCGAATCCGGGCGCTTCGGAGCACTTTCACTCGGTGAAACCAACAATTTTGCCTGCTGCGATGACTCCGGTGTATAGTCATGGATCCATGGTTATGAATCAACGCACAAACTCCTTCGGATTGCGTGTAAACTTGCTCAAATTCTCCTGAGAGGTTGTAACACGAATGCGTTTTTGGTCCATCGTAACCCAAGTAACACCAAAAACATCATTTGAAAAAGAAATATAATAAACTTGTTGTATAAAAGTCTTAAAGCTGAAATATGAAACATCTTCAGTTAAAAAAAGGTTCTAAAGATGTTCTTCAAATACTTTTTCATTTTAAACAAAACCTCAATAATTAATAATAGGTTGATGTTTAATAGATGCTATATTATCGTAAATATAGCTTTGTTAAGCCACTTCAAGTGACAGTAATCGTAAATATACCTACGTTGTTATTTAGATGCTGTTTAACACATGATGTTTTATTCGAGCAAACTTTTGAATCGTTTCAAACATTTTATGTCTATCTTTTTTGATATTCAATAAAAATATGCTTTCGGAATGTTTTCAAAGAGCATTTTCAGTGACCTCAAGTAAACTATATTTTGCTTTTGTTTATCATCTCAGTTGAGCATTTATCATCTCAGTTGAACATTTTTTACTGAGAGAGCTGTCTATGTTCGACAGTTTTTCACAAAATTCTAGAGCCTACTATCATTATGTATGAAAAGCAATCCTTTATGCGCTGAGAGAGTTACTATGATGCTTTCATTAGGTTGATATAATGCTATGATAGCTTAATGTGGTTGAAATGCAATAATGAAGCTTCAATTAAAATTGTTGTTGAGATGCTTATAGGATGTTTTTGGACGTAATATCAACTTCCTTCTCAAATAATACAAATAATACTGTCATATAAACCTCCTTGAACCTATGTTGAAACGAGATCGAACTTTCAATACCCGAACTTATGGTCAGCGTAATCCTCAACCCGATACCAGTTACAAATGAAGGCAAACGCACCGACGTGTAGCACACAATACGTCAACCCAATTTTGATACCCGATCCAGGTTGGAACTGAAAAGAAAACGAATTCGCTATAAGCTTCCTTCCAGAAATTTGGACCAAATTACAGTGCTGTTGAAAAATTTTAATGTACTAAGCAATATTTATTTAGACAAACTCTATCGCAAATTGATAAAAATGAAACCTTTAATGTATCGAAGATGACAAATAATAGAGGGAGCATTTATTTTCAATTTATATTTTCCGAGATAAACCGAGTGGCAATAACTGATTACAGATCTCTTTAGGATTACTTAACCATTATTTATTCATACGACGCTCATATTTGTTGATAATATAATATATTATTAACAAATATGAGCGTCGTATGAATAAATATATATTATACGTATATTATACGTTTTCAATCGAAACAGTTCCAAATTATTTTCATCGACAGTGTATGTTTTATGCAGAATACGGCATATTGTGGACTGAACATTTTTTTTACAAATCCATGCAATATTGTATAAATTGACTGAATTTTCATTTGCATTTTTCTGTCTAATGGCGCGTGAATTTTAGTTGTGTAAAATAGAAAGTTTCACCATACATCTCTGATCGCAAATAAATTATACTACATTGCAGCGTAAATTATCTTTTCATAACTTAAATCAAATTATCGACTGAACTGTGTTTACAACATTTGGCAATTTCTTATGATTGTATTTAACTTATTTTTATTTTAACTTTTATTATTGCGTTCATAAATAACCGCAATAATGTAGATTATGGATGACATTTTGCTTGGATTCAAGTCAAAGTATAGCTATGTTACATGCATGTGTTTTTTTACAAGATATTTTTGCCTTTGATAGCTTGAAAATAACCATTAAGTTTTTTTGAAGTAATCGGTAGCCTCATTAAGACATATCTTTATGCTACAAATATGCTATTGAGAGCATCGTAAGGCATAGTTATAAGTCTTATTTATGCATTGCAAAACATCTCTTGTGACCTGAAAGATGTTATATAAACTTCAATTTATTGCGCTGTTTCGGTGTTATAAGTGTAAAAAATTAGGTTGATTTAATTATAACAAAAACATGTGACTATGTCTGGAAGATGTATTTTTTACTTTTACATGACAAGCTGTGTTACTTGGGAAGCAAACGCTGCACCCATCGCGCGCAGAGCTCTTCATACCCAAAACAGAATGCATGCTGTTGCCAACTCGTTCCATTAAAATGCCTAAAGCCTCAGCTAACTCTCTTAAATTCACTTTTGGATCCTCAAATACTATATCATGGATTTTATCGACATTATCTGTTGTAGTGACACAACGAAAATCAGCAAAACACTTCTGAGTCGTTTGAATCGACGAAGCAGAGTCTGGAAAATACTTATCCAGCTTGGCTTTGGTTCAGGCAGCCGGTTTGTTTCGTAGAAAATAGTATTTTATCAAAACTCGAAACTCGGAATTTTCCATTAAAAAAAACTTGCTGGTCGGTCTCTTCTCAGTGTTGTCACTAATGAATGCGTGGACAGAAATGGCTGAAATTTTGACAACCTTCATTCAAGAAGTAAAGCTCATAGAAAATCGTTCACATTGGCGATTGCCAACGTCATTTGTAGGAAATTAAAGGGACTTTTCAGGTGGGCCCTTTTCAGTTGATAAATTGGCATAATTTATCAACTGAAAATTTGAAAATTTGATGTTATTTGATTTGAAAACTCAAATCAATAAATGCTGTATATCTGTTAACAGAATGATACACTGAGCAAAATGCCTCCTAAAATAACAAAAACCAGGTGTCTCGTTTGGCCACATCGACGCATTTGAAAGCTTTTTCCCTGTTAAACTTGTTTTTTTTTTGCAAATTTCATATATGCGCAAAACTGTTATGGAATTCCAAATCTCCTGGTCGAATGTGAGCTTAAATATTTGCGACGTTCTACATTAACCATACCCCACAGGTCGAAGAACATTCCAGGCTGTCCATCACCGGCCGTATTATAATCAACATTGCATACACATTTCATGTCATAATGTATAGGTATAGAACCGGCGCCACGTTTTACATATCGTTGATTTCCGAGCAAGAAGATAATTTTTCATGTCCATACCCTCCTGTGTTACCTCGACTGCTCACCTATGATTGTGATTTAATTCTACCTACTACTGATCGCAGAAGGCATACTCATTACGGATGCCGAAGAAATTCCATAAATTATATTCTATGTCCGACGTGAAAGCATTTCCTTGCATTCCTTGCCTATGCAAATGAATTACTCTCTCTTTCCCTGTCTCTATCGACTTCCCTTCACGGAATGACCACCTACTGTTACCATTCATGGCGGAATCGCAGTCCAACAGTACCGGGAGACATTGGCTTGCATGGAATGTATCGAGAAATAAAAAAAATCAAATTCAATAGCCTTGGCAGGCATAACATTTTTTCCACGCTAGGTGCGGTCATAAACCATTACCAGCTGCATTCAATGATGTGGTCAGGATATGGCTCGGAGGTGATAGATTAATTACCTTTTCGCGGGAACCAAGCTTAATTACATCGATTGACGATCGGCGAAGGTCAAATCGATATTGACTTCAGAGTATATTTTTTCAAGCTTGCAATGTATTTTTAAACCCACTCTTTTTTGCAATTTGTGTGAGTTCAAGTGGCGGAGAAAATTAACAAAAGAACGATTAACCCTTTCGTAAATCACCATGCAGTCTGTCACATTTTGACATATATTTTTATACGTGGGACTACGTCTGTGTTTTTAGAGTGCGCGTTGCGAGTGTGAAAAGTTGGAGCATCACGAAATATTGTTAGATTTTGACCTTTAATAGCTTAATTGTTGTTGTTGGAAATGTGTTACGGTATCGACCGTTGAAAACGATACCGCGCGAGGTGCCATTAATGGTAATATTTGCCAACATGTACCAGTTTCTGGTTGTGGATCTCAACCCATGTACTGGTGAACCAAAAGCTTGTGCGAAAGGAATGGATGCCATTCTTAACTACAAAAACGGATGGGTGTTGCGGATACTTACCATTTGCTTACTGGAATCCTGAAAAGAAATAAACACAAAAACATGTATACTCACCTAACAAACGCACCTCTGCTACACTTACCTTGAAACCCATCTTGATTTTGACAGCCAACACGAAAATCTTACCACCACATACATTAACAAAACCATGATGTATAAAAGGAAAAGAACAATTAAAAGCTTAGTTACCCATAGCTATCGAAATAGTGAAAACCTTTTTTTGCTCTCGGTCCGAAACCAGTTTTTTCCCTCAGCTTTGAGTGCGATTTCCGCGGACAGTTTTTCGGTTCATTACCCTCTCGTCGTCGTGCCGGCCAGCTCCGGCAATCTACGCAACAATGGGTCAAGAGTGTTTCTGGGCGAAAGGTGCATGATATATATGTGGTGCAAGGAGTTGTTCAGCATTCGTTCGCGCTCAACGAAAAGCCTCTTATTCCTTGGATGTTAGTAGATGATCGTGGTAAAATGCTTGCAGCACATTGCAGCTGAGCCATCGGCCTTCTAGAAGCATGGAGCTACGTCGGGGCAACCCTGTTTGCTCTGGAAGGGATTCCAACGTAAACGTTCCAAGATAAATATTTGTTAGCTTAGGTCCGTACGATCTTCTGAATAAGATTTTTGCAGGCCCATTCAGAAGACCAATGCATCGATCGGTTCGTCAGATAGTCACGCGTATCGATGTCACGACCTTTTATCTGTGCTTCAGGCGGATGGAGTGAATTTTGCGACTGTTAGCCTATATTACGATGAGATCAATATGGACTTCAGCTGTACGAATTGCTCGACTGATACAGATTTGAAAGGACATCTTAAAGACTACAACCTTCAGCTACTACATGAACCTTCATCCATCAATTCGACCGATGATTTGATAGAGCGCACATTCGAGTTTATCAAGAACTTTCCAAGTGATCTGGGAATGTTCAAAATGATTAACGACTTAACTGCTGAACGAACTGACTCCAAGTGCTGGAATTTATTTAGGAGTGGAACCCTCTAATTTGAAAGATGTGTGCAGAACTCAGATGGCGTGGCTGATAAAGAATATTTGTTACCCTAAAGAGATAGCATTTTCTACAGCGGCTACCAAATATGAAAAAAAGCAGAGATATGGGTTTAAAAGCTTTTTCACACAGTTGAACATCTTAATCAAAATTTTCGACAGATTAAATCTGGGCTGGTAATTAACGAAAACGGTTCGTTTATGGAAGCATCGCCTGATGCATTATTTTTTTGTGATTGTCCGGAATGATTAAAGGATGAAACGGTCAAAACTTGGTTGACTCAAATATGACGATGTTTTTTTTTATCGTGCATTCAAAAAACTTGATATTATTTCCACGCCAACTTGGCAAAATCTCTTAATATTGCCAAATCAACCGTAACGAATTTTATAAAAGTATTTAAAGAATGTCTGACGACTGCCAGGAAGCCGGGATCAGGAGGATACCGAAAAGAGGAAGCCGCAGTGACCGGAAGAATAGTGGCCAGCATTTACAAACGCGATCCAACCTCTCCATCAGAGATATCAGAAACAAATTGGGACACACAACAATGCAAAGAGCAAAGAAACGAGCCGGATTGTCAACATATAAGGTTAAAGTGACACTAAATCTAGATGATAAGCAAAACACATCAACTAAAGGAAGATCGCATAATTTGTACACGAGTTTGTTGACCAAGTTTTATTACGGCGTAATGGATGATGAAACATACGTCAAGGCTGATTTCATGCAGCTCCCAAGTCAAGAGTTCGATATGGTTACCGGAAAAGGAAAGATTCAAGATACGTTCGAGCAGAAAAATATGTTAGAGTTCCAGAAAAAAATTTTGGTTTGGCAGGCGATTTGCATCTGTTGGCAAAAAAGTGGAAGTTTGGTAACAACTGGCACTATCACGTAAGGAAATGCTTCTAAAAACGCGTATTGACTTTCTTGAAGAAACAAAGTTGTTCTGTGCTGTTTTGTCCAGTCCTTACTGTTTGCCACTATGAAAAAATGGCTCAGGAATGGAGTACAGCTAATAGTGTGCAAATCGTACACAAAGAGAAAAACCCTCACGACTCGCCGAAGCTGCGCTCAATTGAAAAATATTGGGCAATCGTAAAGAGAAACCTCAAGAAAACTATTAAAAAAACAGTTCGAAATGCAAAACAGTTCAAGGTGAATTGGCGTTCAGCATCAAATACGGTGGATATAACAGCAGTACTAAACTTCATGTAAGGTGTGAAACATAAAGCCCGACTGTTCGCATTTGGAAAATCGGAAGCCTTATCAAATAATTCTCCTATATTTTGTAGACGATGAACTTCAAAAAGAAATACAGATTGATCATTTATATAATATACTAAGGGAAGGTCCATTAATTATATCACGCAGTAAGGGGAGAGGGGGGGTTTGGGAAAACGTGACGATCCATACAAAAAAATTAGAAGGTTCATACAAAAAACGTGTCAAGGGGGGGGGGGTTGTTGAAAGTCAATTTTTGCGTGACGTAATTAATGGACGTTCCCTAATCAGTGTGCACTTAATCATGTTTGACCAACTTTTGACCGTTCCACCCTTTACTGCTAAGGTGAAGTGTCCGTTATCAGTTAGAAATCGCTCAGACATTAGACATTAGACATTAGCTTTCATGGGACAAGACGACTCTGGCCACATCGTGTTGAGTACAAAGCATTTTTTTTATCCTGCTCTTTTGCAGATACATGTTTGTAAGGCTAGTTTTGGATATTTTTATGTGTAGTCTTCTCATCAGGTTTCTCTGTTAGAAATTAAACGCAAAATTGACATTTGGTTATGCTATTAAAACACAGCGATAGCTTTTTACAAAAATATGATTTCTTCTGAATTAGTAGGTAATAAATTTACGAATAATCAGAAGAAATAAAAACCTTCTCTATTTAACGAGCAAAAAATGATCCCAAAACGATGCAACAACGTTTGGACATAAGTATACTTAGGCTGCTGATATGACTAGAATTTGATCGATTGTCGGAATTTCGTTGTTCAAGTGTTGAAGAATGTTTATGGGAATGATGTCCATCAATATCAAGAACTTTTGATGAAGTACTCCGATCAATCTCTGGATGTGCAACTGCCGCGTTTAATATTTATTTCGAAGCAGACGATGATCACTGTAACAGTATCATTGTAATTTTTTCGAAGCTCTGTCATGTGGTGTTTCAATACATTTCGAGACGAAAATCGTACCAAAGCCATAAGGGGCTTCCATAAGGGGTAAATTGCATTAATCGTTTCATAAAAGTATTTAGACTGCATCTTATTTGGTTCACTATGAATAAATAGCCAAGAACCCAAAGTGCCTTTTTCAATCGTTGTTTACGTAGTACTAATACCAACGTTTTTTTCTTTGTTCAGTCCTTCAAATTCTGGTATATCCTGTTGCAATGATTCATAAAGATGCTCCAATGTTCGCCCACAGCTAAGCCCCGTAGAGTAACGGCATTTTTTGTCATATGTTTCGAGAGTCGAAACTGAAAGCTGTGTAGCGTCCATTAAGCTAAGCTTGTTCGTCTCGAAGAATAATAACTTCTTTCTCAGATTGTTCTACTGCAGCTTTCCATTGAATTATTTCCTCTTCCAAGCAGGTTTCTGTTTGCACGCACACGACGCTGTATTAAATATCCTTCGATGCAACATTCGACGACTCTGCTCCGTATGCGTAACGAAGATCAACATTGTTCTTACTATTAGATTCTTCAGCTGCTAGTTGTTGATATTCTTTCCAGGTAATATCATCAAAATGGAACTGACTTTGGATGGTGAGGGAAGTTATCCTGTATTGAAGATATAATAAATACTCTTATTTCATGGGCTGTTCATTACATAGTCTGATATCTCGCTCGTAGTATCATAAAGTCGCAAATATATTGATCGATTTTAACGGAAGATAAAATCAAAGAAAACAAAACGGAGCAACCCTTATGATACTAAGCGCGCAAAAAGTGTGTGTAAAGCAGAGGTTGTTGATGTCTTTTTTCATTATACATGAACACATGGTTTATAAGGAGTGTTTTATTTAATACGTACTCATTCGTTTCGACTGCTGTAAAACACGCGTTGTAAAATCTAGATTACTCCATAAACAGACTACAAGTTGGAATGACCGGAAGTGAAACATTATACAAGTTGTAAGTGCAACCAGTTTCGACTGATTGGAACGATTACCTGAAACATAATTGCGATATAATTAGATTTGTTTCCAAATCTTCTCCATATTCAAGCATAATCTTGACAAGTCTCAAATCCAGTCCCTGATTCAATGTGGATTGTCTGAATCTCGATCCAATTCAAGCCAGAGAGATCTGCATATGCCTCCAACAAAGGATCACATGGGTCTTGCTTACTTACAGGCGGTTCCAAACCCATATATCGTGTCTTTCTGGCTGGTTCTCATGCGAAATGAAATCTGAAGGACTTCCTTTCGTCGAATCAGTTGAACACCCAAAAATAATATGATTTGCGCTCTCTGATCCAGTCGGCAAGTTGTTAACTGATTCCTGTAGATTCAAAGTTGGAGCCCAATCGGTATCTTCTTCTTCTTTCTAAGCGTTTCAAGCTTATTTCTTTCGCAACTACACTAAAAAATTAATTTTCGTAAATCAACTTTTACTCGTTTCGTAAACATGGATTTTGTGCATAGAACAATTGTCTCGTTAATTATATGAAACATCCATCTAAATTATATGAAACATTGCTTGTCATCTAACAAAATGCTGTCTTTACACATTTTTTGACACATGCAAAAAAATAATTTCGTGAAGACCAGCCAATAGCTGCTTCTCTTCTATCGTACTCATAAATGTTGGTGTTCCTACTGGGATGAGCGGGAGTCGTTAATTTATCCCTAAATAGAAATGAAAGCGCTGTCGAGAGTAAGAACCTTATGCACATAAATAAAATAACTTCTCAAGAGACAACATGGTTCAGTGAAATAAATAACGGACTCAATAACAGGTCTTCCGGTATATACAGGATCGAACCCCATGTCAAAAACATTTAAAAATTAAACGCTGATCAACTTCTCGTGGTTGCGCTTTTTTTTTTTATTTTATTTTGAGCCGAAAAAGTATATCTGTCAGTCGTTTATGCAACAACTACCAGAGAGACATTTCTTTTTATTTGTAACAAATTACTCATAGCTCTTTGTTTTGTTTCGGTAGAATGAACGAATGTTCTTTCTGTGTCAACAAATACTTAAGGCTTGCCCACAATAGATACGTTGCTGGTGCGTTTGCGTAAATTTGACAGGAAACCTATGGGAAAACTGACAAATTTCCGCAAACGCATCCGCAACGTAACAATTGTAGGCCAGCCATTAGTGCTTTTGACAGTTGCGCGCGTGGCATTAAAAACGAAGGTAGCTTCTAAAATAGTACAAATCAGTTTTGTTACAGAAAACAACGAATACTTTCAATTCCGTACACAGATAAAAAGGAACATTGAATTTTCTGCATTATATAATGCACATAAAAGGAATGCTAGACTTGGCACAAAATAATGGGATATTTTATGTAAATTTAAGCCAGATAACACCAATCAAACCTTTTGTATGAAAGATTGCAAACATTGTTGTATGGCGCATCAAAGACTACAACCAATTGCGTTGTTTACGCCTTCTTTGGCTTGGAATTAAACGAGGGGAAATTTTACGCGCTTGTTAAATTTAAATATATTTTTCTGTGATGAAGTTTTCAGAAGCAGATAATTTCTCATCTCCATGCGAAGCGCTAGGAGCAGAAAGTAATTTTATTGCTAGAACGGATAGACATGAAGAGAAAGTGTATTGATATAGGAAAGCAGAACCTGTTCTCACCATAGTACATATATCCATCACATTCTGCAGCCATCCAACTCAAACGTAAAAAGATGTTTAATATCTCCAATAAATGAACGCAGTTACCAAGAATATATGATCCTGGCAAATAAAATTAGGTCTTGGATATAATTAAAAGCTACAAAAACGTTTCGGAGACTTTCGTAAAAATAATGAGCGATCAGATTTTCAACACAATTGCTTACCTTTGAACTACAAATTCGTCGTATTGATCTAACCGTACTAGGGAATAAACTCGAGCCAGACTCCAAGTTTTCTCTTTAATTGCACTATATCCTCACACATTTTCGGTGCGTAATTGCACAAACAATAAAAATCACACTTCACTTATTAAACTAGCCACACTAGAATCTACGAATACTTGATAAAATACTAGAAAACTATGGGATTAATTTTCACAATAATATAAATACGCTTGCACCTATTCTGAACCGTGTTAACAATCGACGTAATCGCTGGATGTTGCACTGCTCACATACTGTATAGCATACACATCAACGCTAGTGTGCGTGTTCAATCATTCATAGAGCATTCTATGCCCAGCGTTGTGGTGAGTCTTGTTGTCAATATTCTCATGGAAGAATAACAAACAAACCCTTTCATATTGTCTTGGTTATATGCATGCTACCCAACACACGTGAAGTGCTGTCAAATGATCTACTTAACTTTTGGGTGTAGTAGTGAAGAGCGTTAACTTGTTGGTATTTTTTCCTTGATGAAAATCAGTACGATTAACATAAAGGGTGTATTCGATAAAAATGGCACACAGAAAATCTTCTGTAACTTTTGAATCGTATGAGTAAAATACCTAGAAATTCGAGTAGATCTTATCCATAGTGTATTATTTACATCTGCCAAGTTTCATAGTTATACATTCAGTAGTTCCAGTCATGTCGTCGGAACAAGAAATTGTCCGTGAGAAAATTTTGTGCACTCACAATCAAAATCCAGGGGCGTCCCACCGGTGGATTGCTAAAAGGCTTGGAATTGCAAATACAACTGTGTCTCGTGTAATAAGAACCTCCAAGGAGCGTCTAAGTGTCCAAAGGAAGGAAGGGAGTGGTCGTAAAAGTGGTCCAATGGACAGTAAAATGGCCAGGAAAGTCGTACAACAATTCAAGAACCGTCCAAACATGTCAATTCGAGATGTCGCTAAAAAGTCTAAGGTGTCAGTCGGTTTTGTGCAGAAACCCATGAAGCGTGCTGGGTTACATGTTTACAAAGTGCAAAAAGCCCCAAACCGGAATGAAAAACAAAACATCACTGCGAAAACCCGCGCCCGGAAACTTTACACGAAGCTGCTCACCAAATCCGGTTGCATCGTGATGGATGACGAAACATACGCCAAGGCCGACTTCCGCCAACTTCCTGGGCAAGAATATTTCGTTGCCAAGTCGAAGTTCGATGTTCCGGAGGGTGTTCGAAAGAAGAAACTATCGAAATTTGTAAAGAAGTTTCTAATCTGGCAGGCGATTTGCGGATGTGGTGAAATAAGTGCTCCCTTCATCACTTCCGGAACAATAAACGGTGCGATTTACACTGAAGAGTGCCTTAAGAAGCGTCTCTTGCCATTCATTAAGAAGCACAAAGGATCAACTCTGTTTTGTCCTGATCTAGCATCCTGCCACTACGCTCGAAACGTATTGGAGTGGTACCGAGCCAACGGAGTCAATTTTGTGCCAAAGGATATGAACCCACCAAATTCACCGGAACTTCGTCCAATTGAAAAATTCTGGGCAATTATGAAAACGGAACTTCGCAAACATCCCAAAACTATAAAAACAGAGCTAGAATTGAAGAAAATTTGGGTAAAAACAACAAAAACACTGGGAAAATCGGTTGTACAAAATTTGATGGGTGGAGTGAAAAGGAAGGTGCGGGCATTCGGGATGGGAGACGAAATTGAATAAAACAAATGTTGTAAATCAAAACTCATTAGTAGTTCTTCATTTTCTGAAAATTTCAAGAAAATCTGATAATCAATAACAAAACAATTTCAAGAAAAACTGATAATCTGATAATCAATTTAATGATAATTTTGATGAGTATATATGTGTGTGCTATTTTTATCGAATACACCCTTTATGTACACAGATGGGATTAATGTTTTTCGTCATATTATTAATAAAGGTACATAGCAGTTTCAACTTTTCCGTATTAAATTGGAAGAAAATTATCAGAATCGAATGTTTTGTGTGCTGCTAAACGATTAACGGTAAATGGACGAATAAATTGTGAATTACTTGTGTACTCAGTGTTCGGTATTCAGTGCATATTTATCGATTCCCACTGGAGGTCTGCTTATTGAGCTCAATATAGGTACCGCTTCCCTAGTTCCGTATAGGGTAACGGCAGGCTTTGAAATTGAAAGATACAAGAATTGAAAACGAGCGGAGGGCATTTGAACGGTAGTATCAGATCATCAGGCACATAACCCTTTGTCATACTACCCCATGCAGGATAGGCAAGGGGGGAAATCCCCTTGACTGACAAAAGGTTATGCAACCGATCGGGCTCTTATACTACCTATTGCTTGTTTCTAGTTCTAGCGATTTGTCCGTCTCCCAATACTGCCTAACACGGGTGAGAAATTATATCCCGCTGTTGGGTTTCCATTTAGCATGCACCGCCTATTTCACACATTTGCACTTCTCGTCATATTATAACTTCGTATGTTGTTCTGTGTTATAAAAACGAAAATTAATTTCCAGTGCAGCTTATTGCTTGCTCTCAACTTAGTGTTCTAAATGCCTTCCACAGCTCTTAATTGATTTTAACTGTTTGATAATACAGTAAATTTGCGTGTGTGTAACATTATTTATGAGCGATTCACGTTTAAAGTCAGATTTAATGTTTGGCATACTCGCCTTTTACAAGTGCTATACGAGAAATTTTTCGGTTCGATGTGTCTAAAAATGCGTAGCACTAGAGTGGAGATGGTTTAATACTCTCGTGGTCCGAAATAGAAAATAAGACTCCACATTCCGCAAAACTGAAGGCACTCATGGGTCAGATAACAAAGACTAAATTTAATTTCCTTCATTCATATACCGGCGATTCTGAAAGAAGAACTGCCCATTCTTTGATCTATTTCAGCTTGCTCGAAATTATTACACCCACTATTACTATCCATCAGATAACAGTGTAACTTCTGATCGGACACATTGGAAGTGACAAATGAGTTTCCTGTTGTTCCCCATTTTCTTACACCGCCACCATCAGGACTCGTGCTTGGAACGAATCAACGTTACACTCCGTAGCAGTAAACGCGGAAATTAGATAAGTGCCTAAGGTTCACACCTCTGACACCAATCACCTTTTATGTGAGAATACAAACGACCTCCTTGCTAGAACGTTGCTGTTGCTGCTGCTGCTATTGTTGCTTCTACTGCAAACGCCTCTATCGGATGATGGCTGTCAAGCAACCCCAAGCTTTTTTATTCATCGTCGCATGAAGAACGTTTTGACCTAGCAGCGTACGAGGGATATCTACATCAAACGCCCCTGTCACATAATAGACAAGAATCTGAATAAAAGAAGACAGCCACTCTTCTTGCTTTTAGCAGAAAAAGAACACGAACATGATTATATCGCATATGCTTCATCACAATTACAACGAAATTTTCGTTTTCACCATACATTAAAGATTTAGCTCAAATAGTTTCGAGCTATTATCCTGTACCAAAAAGGAATTGTAAGGCAAATGTCAGGTTCTTCTGTTTCTACATCATGAATAAATATATCTGCTCATGTTCTTCCTCCGGTATATAAGTTAAAAAACAGATTACAGAGTCTTCCACTGCTTGAGCAAGACTAACTTTATTTTTGAATCAAATACTATTCAAGTAGAATGCCATAAAATGATTACATTGATCATATGCGGCGATGCCGTCGTCTACACTGCTGTGCTGCTGAGTTAGCAATTATGCTGTGCTCTTGGTGCTATCGTGGTTGAAGTGTTTGCGGAAATAAATGAAGATTATGGTCATGATGTTAATATTCCTAGCTACTAGGACACTACCTTCTTAAATTAAAAATTTAAAACTTCCTACGCAGTTGTTTGTGTCCAGTGGATCAGTTATAAAGTTAAACAAAACCACCGAAGACTGAAGCAAAGGGTTTCCAAAAATAGACACTGTATATAGACCGGACAACGCAAAATCATACAATCTGCCAACCCCGAAAAATGTCATAAATTTGAACAATTGATCTGACACCACTAGTATTTGTACAAACTTGAAGTAAACTGCGCAATAGGCTAAAAAAAAAGATTCGGTTTCGATGTTGGGAGTTTGTTTTGATTCCGTTTGAAGATATTCATTAAAAAGCATAGTTAAAAGTGCTGTGTAAAATATGAATTGTTTGGAGCGAAATTGTGGCAATAACTCGCGATGTGAAGCGAATTCTGTGTATTTCTTCCGGTTTCCAAAGAAAGATAATATAAGGCAGAAATGGCTTGCATTCTGCAGCCTTCCGTCAGATTTTCAGATTCTAGGAAGCCATAGGCTGTGCAGTGCAAATACAAGATACTTTAATTTGTTTTCTCCATTATTAATAATAACAACTAGGGTATGTGTCCCTTAACTCAGCCTATTAGGCAATGATCGATTACATTTTTGATTATAACTCATAAAGTTTTCAAGCTTTAAGCGAGATTCAACTTTACTTGCTAAGGTATGTTTGATGAGACATTTGGTAGTATGTATCACGAAAAGTTACACAACTCTTTTTACAAAGCCAGAAACATTCGAGGGATATGGATTTAATGTCGGTCTATAAGCACCAAATTGGGTTTATTCATCAATGCAACTTCGTCCCATTTGATGGATTTATTACAAAATGCAGTCTTTGTACGGTTTTTTTTTCTAATTTTATGAATTAAGGCATTGCCAGCTGTGTTCGATTTGCTTAATAAAAAATTTCAAAAAACAAACTAAAGTAAAACTGCTTCGAAACACTTAAGTGATGTTCATATATGATTTATTAGCCATTCAATAATGAAAATATTATAATTCCCTATACAATGATTTTGTTCATTCGGTTTGTGTTTGGATAAGCCATTTGAATATAAGCAACAGCAAACTCATGCATTTCCACTTGACATTTTACTAATAACAATATTTTTACTACGTTATTGATACAACAGGCCATAGTTGGGATCATACAAAAAATATGTCCCCAACATTGGGTCTACTATTTTCTTGTAAAGTCATTGTTATTTCAGCTATGTGAATAGTTAGTTTGTAACGTGTAACTATTTTCTGTGCATTACTTGCTGAATCGTTTCAATTAAGCTAAACGATTTAAATCACTTGAAGATAGTGTAGATCATCTTTTCAGCTTAACCAGTGTATTCATGATACCCCAAAAGTTCAAGAAATCGAAAATTACGCGGAGGTGAACTACTATAAGTTGAATTATATGGTCTATATCGCTTCGGAATAAATTGTTTATCCTAATAACAACATGATTTTGTTGATGATCGCTAAATTAATGACACATTTGGTACAAAGGCCGAATAAAGGAGCTGGGCTAACATTACATCCCCTTACCCTTAAGGGACTGATATATCCACTGAAGGGACTGATATATATCCAGTTACATTTTAAATACCTACATTTACTGAATATGGAAGTAGGAAATCCCTCATTTGTTCATAATCGGCTTTTGTCAAAACAATACTTGATCACAATACTTGCTCCTTTAAAGTGAATCAAAAGTTGACAGTCCGTTTGGCTGCATAAGTCAATTGTAGTCAGGTCTATATACAGTGTCTATATTTCCAACAGCATTGATTGCTTTTCACTTCCCCCAAAATTACTCTGACTACTCAGTGGTGATTACTGGTGATTACTTAGGATTACTCATAATTATTCGTGATTACTCATGATTAATTGATGATTGCTTATGATTACTTGCGTAGTTATTTGATTACCCAATGATTACACAGATAATTGTGATTACTGACGATTACTTATGATTACTCATAATTATTTTTGAATACTCATGATTACTCATCATTACTTTTCGACATACGTTTTCGACCCCAACCCGGTCCCAAAAATAAAATAAAATCCAGATTTAAAATACCTACATAAAAACCGGATTTGGTCATTATAGCCTTCAAGAATTTGCTCTAACTGGGGAAAAAATTGGTTTATTTTCAACCTAACATAACCTTGAGCACGACCAATCACGAAGATAATTACTAAATAGAGTTGATAAATTCACATGCTTAAAGATTTTATATTGCTTTGACTTTGTTTTGTATGCGTTACCTTTCCACGCAAAGGTCAAAATGCAGTTTTTAAAATTTTGATTATTTTCACCATAAATTGTGATTTTTTTGAAAAACTGCCACATGATTACTTTTGGCCCAACACGTAATATGTTACTTGAGTAAGGTCGATACGTTGTTCCGTTCTGGAGCTATCGCTGAAAACAATCCGTGTAAAAAAAAACCATGCAAAAAAAAAACTTTGTGTAATCTAGAACACATCAACCCTGGCTCTACATGTTCTGTAGAGGTTTGACAATTTTGATGTAAGACTTACGTCTTTCTTTTCTATTCCTGTAAACAGCGTTCTAAAATTTCTGAAATCGGCCGCGTTACGTTTCGAGGGGAGATTTTGAACGATAACCTCTCCTCTCTGGCCTACATAAATTAAACAATAAGTATTTCATTCGAAAGGTAGAACATCTACGCTGAATCCTTGATGCTTATTTAATTCATTTCATTTTTTTAAACTAACTGTCAGAATACACGAAACTATCTAAAATAAGCTTCTTCTGACACAACCGTGAACTATCGTTCAATAAGTTAAATTTAGGGAAACTTTGGTTTACCTTATTTTAGGTAAACGGGGGTAAACTATCAAGTAGGTATATTAAAGCAATCCAAAAAACGACAGCGGGGGCTAAAAATAACTTGTCAGATGCTTAAAAATACCCAAACACTAGGGCCGGTCGTCTCCCGAGATCATCCACGAAATGCCTCCGGTGCTGCGAGTACCAGATCTATAGGACGTTAAATAAATAAACATCAATCACTAGATATAATTTTCGAAGATCTTTGCGACAAGAGTGACACACACTTCATTCGCTGATTTTTCGCGAATATAAGCTCAGCTCCAAAAACTAACACTCTAATCAGGTACAGGGATGATTTTTCTATGAGTTGGGAGATTATGTTGTTTGTTTATGTTTATGATTATTATAAACTGGGGGCGACCCCGGCGTAGTGGTTAACATCCATGCCTCTAACGCCAAAGTCACGAGTTCGAATCTTACCCCAGAAAAGTTACGAAAAAATACCCGAAAAAGTATTTAAGTTACTACGACGGGAGATGAACCAGCCCAGGGCTGAAAATCTTAATAATAAAGGAATAAAAAAAAACAGAAAAAAATAATTAATTTTAACAAGCGCGTAAAATTTTACCTCATGTCATTCCAAGCCAAAGGAGCGTAAACAATGATATTGTTTGCAATCTTTCATACAACAGGCTAGATTCAGGCGTTATCTGGCTTAAATTTACATAAATTATCCCATTATTTTCTGCCAAATCTAGCGTTCCCTTTATGTGCATTAGATAATACAGAAAATTCAGTGTTTCTTTTTATCTGTGTAGTTTATCTTTGGGAGAAATCCTCGATTGAAATGTTTGTTTACATTTCTTCTGAAGTTCTCACATTTAACGGCCGGGTGCACTCTTGCCACCGTTATTCTGGGTCCTGCAGGCATAGAACACACAACATACGGATGTTTCATTTCACTTCGACGCTTCGTATTGGCCGCAGTCGAAAAACCTAGACAAGACTTCATCGAATGAAGTAAAAAAAAGGCGTCATCATTGAAGCAAGCGCTTTCGAACATTTTTTTTCACCCACCGCGGACTTGTTTTTACTCAACACAATGAATTGAGTTGTATGTGGAGGTCCATACAAGTTCTAAGTTTCTTTTTACCAACATAGGTAACGCATGCATGACTCAACCGTTGAGTGAAATGAACATACAGAGCACAATGATTTCTACCTAATAACATTCTATAACGCGTTTACTTAAATTTATGTAATTTAAACTCATATTTTCAGAATTTCCATATTCCGTGTAGCAAAAGTTGACTAAGCGGCTACTGTCCAAGATGTCCAAGATAAACACAGGAGACGTTGAAAATTATCTCTGTTAGCTAGAACAATACATTTGCGTGAGATATCTGTTACTTCTTAGAAATTAATGGATAGTCATTGTTTCGCACAAATAAAATGTTGGCGTTCTTTTGATGTTGTTATGTAGCCTAGTTTTTTATGATTTTTTTTCCTAGTAGTATGCAATAATTTTCATGTTTTGACATTTTTGTAGCATCGGTCACATAGAGAACTGATCGATAAATATTTTTTTGGGTGCATTTTTTCCCAAAGACCTTGATGATTAGTTAAAATATGTTGACACCAATTCATGTATGCAAATCAAATTTGATGGACCCTTTTAAGGAATAAGTAAACATAAAGACGGTCGTTTCGCGTTAAAGCCAAGCCATTCAGATATGATGTTCATTCAATGGGCTGTCCCAAAAGAACCATTACATGTATGTGTGCACGCACAAATTTGCATATCACTTTCCTTCAGCAAATGTATACACAGCTTCTTTGGACAAAAACAGCCGCTTTCTACACTTTAGTCACAAATATGAGTATTTTTCCACACCCAAACCACACACTCCAAAGGAACAATCAATAAAACCCGATTGAAAATTAAACCCGATTCTCCAACTCGCAGGGATTTCCCAACGTCGGCAGATGTAGTAAAAAGAAAAAAGCCTCTCAAATGGTTTGCGTACATCATCCTAGATCCTTCCACGAATTGTAACTTCCGCCATTTATCGCCGGTTCGATGGATGGGTGATCACCCCCTTCTCAACGACTCTTTGGCAAATGCTGATATAACGATGCTCAAAGGAAGGGATTTTTGTGAGTCTACCATATTCCAGAGGCATGAGCCCCGTATTCGGTTGAACCGCAACCCTGGAGATTTAACATCGGTTTTGGCTTCCTTCTTGTGTTTGCTTGGAGGTTAGGTATGCTGTACACAATCTTCGAAAGAGGATTCCAATTCCGATTGAGCATAGCAGTTCAAGAACCGGTGACGAATCGATTTGCAAGAACCTCAATACCGAAGAAGCCATTCAAAGTTACAATACTAGACGGTATGATGGTTAGAAGGATAGAGTGGAACTTTCACTTTGGCACATATTTGACTGTGTGAAAAAAAGCCTGATGCACATTCTTTGTTTCTTAGAATGAATCGTTGTTATTGCAGTTTTCAATGTTGATTCCGAAATTACCATGGTGCCATGTTTAGCTTCTTCCATAAACTCCCTAAGCAATAGAATACCATTAAATTAACCTGCTTTCCGAACTATCCTTAAACGCCTACCAGTTGCGTCGTTGGTGTCTGTTAGATCAATTTAGGTTTCACTTTTCGTCAAGTCATGAGTCCTCACCGCAGCATCTTTTAGTGTTCTTTTAAAGTAGGATGGTGCAAAACGCACCACTGGGTTGAAATATTATGTTTCATAGCTTCCCGTTCGCAATTTCGGGAAAATAATAAGCCGCAAGAAAACATTGTTCAGTAGTTAGATTTTCCAGAATTTAAAAATAAAAACAATATCATAAGAGGAAAAATAGCTGTTTGATACCATTTTATTCAAGGAATGCATTATCGACACTTCTCCTCAACTGTGAAACAAGTATCATGCCAATCCCGAACGAGTTCAGTTCATGGAAACGAAAAGGAGGCATATTTCCAACAGAGTTTCATTCCAACCCAAATCAGGCTCGTTCCGCTGGTTTCCGCACATGAATGTTCGTACCTAACATCATCCAAAATAGGCAAAAACGGAGGCATGCATGGTTTGGAATTTTCCGCTTCTACCGTCGTCTAACACATGGAGAGCAACTGTCAGCAAGATTGAAAAGAGGATTATCAAAGAATATAGTTTATCAAGTTGATAAGCATAATTGACAGGGCTTATCATGGGGGACATACAACGGACATTCATGTGAAAGCGGTATAGATTTCACACAAAATTTACCATGAAACAAAAAAATATATATTTATTGCTAATACAAAATAATAATAACAGGAAGCAACTGCTTTTTCCTTTTAAAGATTATTTTTTTGAACTTTTGAACTTGATGCCTAGAAATGAGAAATTTAATTCAATCCAGTTCATGAAACATTTCACCACCATCAATTATTATTTTTAAACTAGCTGAACCCGGTGCGAACCTTGCAACGCATGCGACTAAAACAGTGCTTCCCAAACTGTGCGCCGCGGCGCCCTGGTGCGCTGCAAAGCTTTTGCAAGGGCGCCGCGAGTGAATTGAAAAAACTGGCTTAGAACACAGTCTAAGAATATTTAAATTTCCGTTTTAAATTTTTGATCAAATGATTAAAAATCAGTAGATATTAAATATACGGGAATCTTTTTTTATTCAATCGGCTTTCACGAAAGAATGAATGCATTGTAATGTGCTTTTCGCCAACAGAGCGCGAGAGAAAATATCTCAGCAAACACTGTGCACCAGGGATCTGGCGAACAGAGATGTTCCTGTAGTCAACATCTCTAATAACCAAACGTCAAAAGATTCATTGTTTGTAAACAATGCTGGCGTTCCTACCCGTAGTAACAAACGTCAGACGGGCGTAATTCAAATAAGGCCCGTGATATGTTGCATACTGTCAAACGCTAGCAAATAGGATAGGGTTGCCAGGCCCCTGCTGTGCACCGACGCTCGTTTGAATGGACGTTATGTGCCGCTCAGATGATTGATTATTTCTCGAGTACTTTTTCCAAAGGACGTAAGTCACAAAATGTAAACAAACGCGTTATTCATGGCATGTTATTAAAAAATCATGTATGTATGCCCATATTTAATGAACTGCGTGTTGAAAAGTAACTTGCAAATCATTGTAATACCGTTTGAATGCCCCTTAACGGCGCGTTTGTAAAAACCTTAATACTAGATGGTTAAAAATTTAGATTATTTTTTAGTAAAAATTGATTTTTTTCAGCAAAGATATTTTTACAACGTTTTGTTGCAGAAAAAAATAATACGTAGTTTTCATAAGTTCGACATTTTTTTTTTTTTTTTTTTTTTTATAATCATTTGTTTGCACAGGCTCAATCGAATTAACTTTACAGAGCCAAATTTTCATATTTTTTTACATCATTTATCTTAAAACTAAAGTTAGAAGGAAAGAGCCGATTACTCGCGGCCGTCTCGAGGTTAATAGGAATTACAAATTACGGATGGGAAAGAGGGTGGGAATTTAAAGTATGGTTTACATAACACATTAAATTTAAATTCTAAATTATCTAAACACTTATAACTATACAATTTATGGTTTTCTTTTGACTTGAACATTTCTTGAAAAAGAAAAAAAAAACACACACATACACACACATATAAAATAAAAATAAGTTCGACATATCTGTGTGAAATATGCCAACTTGACGTAACATTCCGACGTATCAACATTGTCATTCGCAGACTGACGTTTCATTTTGACGCAAGTAACATGCCATATATCATACTGACTTATCGAAATGACGTATTATCTTTTTTATTGCAGACCGTTCTATTGCAGACCGTTGTTTCTCTAAATGAAACTTGAATTTTCACACCTAGTGTAGTTTTTAAGCACAGTAATGTAATATCTTTGACCAATGTGTCATTCAGTGGAATTTGATTGGGATAAACATGTCTGGTTCTCAAATAGGAATAAAAATAAACACAAAAAAGTTCAATTTTCGTTTTCTCATTTTCGTCAAAATGTTACTTACGTCCATTTGAAATAGTACTCGAGATTTTTCTCTCGCTGCGTTTGTGATTGAGAGAAGGAGAGAGCTGTAATGCCATCATTCATAGACTTCTCTGCCGTCGTTAGTATTAGTAAGCAGTTTCACTTATACAATCGTTTTGCTGGTTGAAAATAAAAAACAAACCGTTGTCAACCTGAACATTTTGACAGTTGATCTCGTGGTTGAAAACAATAAACAAATCGATCCTATACGTGTAAAGCAGCACGCTAGTGTTTGTGAGATCGCTCGGCGAAACCCTAATTAGGTTCTTGCCGAGCGATCTCACTAACACTAGCGTGCTGCTTTACACTTATAGCATCGATTTGTTTATTGTTTTCAACCACGAGATCAACTGTCAAAATGTTCAGGTTGACAACGGTTTGTTTTTTATTTTCAACCAGCAATACGATTGTATCGATTGTGAAACTGCTTACTTATACTAACGGCGGCAGAGAAGTCTATGCTGTGGCTGAATAATAGTTAGCATTTGCACGCCAAATTTGTCACCGTTAGGTCTTTTTGTGGTTTTCGCTCGGGTTTTCGTTTCTGCTTTTCGACGTGGGTTAATTAAATTAAAAGAAAATCGATGGTTTCATGGAAAATTCGTTACGTAATCAATATTACGTCTCCAGCTTGATCATGAAGCGATTTCTGATTTCGAATCATTCTAAAGATGCCGAACAGGAGGAGGAACGCCAGAAACAGGATGAGAAAAGAAAGCTAAAATGCGCAAATATAATGACAGCTATCTCGAGTTTGGATTTACGCATAAGGTGGTAAATAGTGAAGACCGTCCACAATGTGTTGTGTGCCTCAAGATTCTTTCGGTGGAATCTATCCCAAGCAACACAGCTTGTATTAAGTAAGTTGAAAGTACTGTGAAATGAAAAAACCGCTTATAAATATAAGTGTATAATACTTTATTTCATACTTTTATATGACGTAAAGAGCGCAAAAAGTGAAGCCTTCCCGAGCAGGAGACAACAACATATGAATACTTAATTTTGATCTTGATAACTGGACTTGGTATTAAGGAGCTCAGATTAAGAGGTAAAATACCTAAGCAAAATACCTAAGAATTGCAAGCAAAATATCTCGAATAACAGAGCTTGTTATTTCGGATACCTGGAAATACCTTGTAGGTACTTTTTCGGTATTGTCTTACCTTAATTTGATTTTCGCATAACATTGTGGGAACAATTTTATGGTATTATCCTCAGGTATTTTACCTCTTCATCTGAGCTCCTAAATACGAAGGCCAGTTATCAAGTTATTCGCTCCTGCTTGGGTTATAAAACATAGAATGGAGAAAAAAATAGCAAAAATATAACATCGCTTCGCATGAGATTTGAACACTGGTCCTTGCCGTGAGAGGTTTGTAGCGTCTCTGTTATGCCATCTCCGAGCCATCTCAAGAAAAAACTTGAACTGTGGAAAAATTGCACAAAAAATGAAGATTGGGCTTTGCTTTCCACAACTCAACTCTTTTCTGCAAGAAAATCAGCTTTCGTTGCCACAATACCTGAAATCGGCTTTTGCAGATTTCTGAGCCAAATTGTCTCTGGAATTGGATACATTTTTTCCAGTAAGTGAGATCGAAGCCGCCCGCATAATCACAAACCATTCCTGTACCCTTTCCCTTATTGTTGACGACTGTTTCCGTTATTTTTACGACATTTACCCTTATAGTTGTCAATTATAAACTAACAATCTCCTGTATAGTTTTAACAATATGTCATATGGCCAAATAACAATATGTTGAATAGGCGGTTAAGTTAGGTTACTATTAAAAAATGGCAATTTTCACGAACGAAATTTTTGCTGTACTCTATGCCAAAAAGTTAGTATATAATCCAGACCGAGTACAGACAATAAAAAACCTTCCAATGACAATATGGTATACATTAACAATATGTGTTAATGTAGAGGTTGTATGGTGAAAATGAGAATCAACTATTCGACAACAATAACATAAAATGTGATAATATATCTTACATTCGAAGCATAGTTTTAACAATATAGCAAATTGTTTTTCGTTATGCGGGCGAAGTTTGGGTAAGAAATCCATTTATTGACGAAGTTCCAGAGTACTTAATAAATGAAGCAGAACAGTTCGTTGATTTAGCAACCGACTCCAGCATGAAACTGAAATTTCAAGCTTTATCGCTGATTGAATTTTGGACTCATGCACACACAGCATATCCACTGTTCGGCATTAAAGAGTTGCGTGTTTTGATTCCATTCGCAACTTCATATTTATGTGAAACGGGGTTCCTGGCAGTGGCTGCTATTAAAACAAATATCGTTCTAAGCTTGATATTGAAAAAGAGATTTGTGTTGCTATTTCCAAAATAACTCCGAGATATTATACACTATGTGCAGAAAAACAGGCTCATCCGTCACATTAATATGTTATTTCATGTTTATTGTCAAAACAAGTTGTAAAATTGGTTTTCATTGAATAAAAAGTAAACGAGTTTGAAAAACACATTTGTTTTTCTACGAAAAATATCGAATTCCCAGGCTTTGAATACTGGGGCGCCGCGGATATATGAAAAAGTTTCGAAGGGCGCTGTGATTTCAAAAAGTTTGGGAACCGCTGGACTAAATGAATGAAAAATTAATAGAATTGGCGCGTTTATGGTTTGTGTTCTGAATTAATCTGGTTAAAATATTTTTGTTTGTTTGTGTGTGTTATTTATGTAAAAAAAAAGGTTTGTGTTATTAATTTAACCCTTGGACCGGTTTTGCTTTCTGCGTAGAAGTATTTCAAAGACAAACGAAGCCGTATCCTATCTGTTTGTACGTAGTTTTCCAGATCTCCAGATTCCAGATCTTGCAATTCTTGACTAAAAAGAGATTCAAACTTCTATCAGAATATACTTCTTACCCGAGAAATACACATTTTGTTTTTTTAGTTGCATGGATAATACTCATGTTTGATTCAAATGTCTATTTAATTGGTTTTAGAGCCCTCCTTCACCCTCTCCAGAGGGACGGCGTCTTGAACCACATAAGAAAAAAATCGTGCCCAAAAACCCCCACATGCCAAAGTTGGTTCCATTTGAAGAGCTCCAATTCCAAGAACTCGAGCTTTGCAGAAATTTGTGTTTCATTTGTATGGAAGTCCTCCCCTTCCAGGCGGGGAAAGAGCATCGAACCATCATAAGAACCTTTTCTGGCCTCAACAACCCCTACATATAAGTTTTCATAATAGTAGGTATGATTCTCATGTTTGGTTGACATTTCTCAAACCTCCATAGAAACATTTCTTGGTTCCGAAAACCCCCACATCCAAAATTTGGTTCCACTTGTTTGATTAGTTCTCGAGTTATGCAGGAATTCGTGTTTCATTGGTGTGGGAGCACCACTTCCAGATGCGAGAGGGGTCTCGAACCATCATAAGAACCGTTCTTGACTCCAAAAATCCCTGCATAAAAATAGTCATACCTGTTGGGATAATTTTCATGTTTGGCTCAAATTTGTGTTTCATTTATATGAGAGCCCCTTCTTTCAAAGAGGAGGGGGGTCTCAAACCACCGGAGAAACATTTCTTGCCTACAAAACCTCCACATGCCATATTTGGTTCCATTTGTTTGATTAGTTCTTGAGTTATGCAGAAAATAGTTTTTCATTTGCTTGGGAGCCCCCTTCCTAAAGGCGGGAGGGGTGTCGAACTATAATAAGATCCTTTCCCGGACCCAAAAACCCTTGCATACAAATTTACAAAGCGGTAGGGCTAGTTCTCATGTTTGGTTAAAATTTGTGTTTCGTATGTATGGTAGCCCCCCTTTTCAGAGTGAGGAGAGGGGTCTCAAATCAACATAGAACAATTTTTTGTCTTCAAAAACCACCACATACTAAATTAGGTTCCATTTGCTTGACTAGTTCTCGAGTCATGCAGAATAGTGTATTTCATTTGTATCGGTGCACTCAAACCAACATAGAAACATGTTTTGTCTTAAAAAACCACCACATGCTAAATTTTGTTCCGTTTGCTAGATTAGTTCCCGAGTTATGCAGAATATTGTGTATGGGAGCCCCCCCTTTTATGACGGGGAGGGTTCTCAAGCTACCATAAAAACCTTTTTTGCCTTCAAAAACTCACACATGCTAAATTTGGTTTCTTTTGCTTGATTAGTTCTCGAGTTGTGTAGAAACTTGTGTTTCATTTGTATGGGAGCCCCCCTTTCTAGTGAAAGGAGGGGTCTCAAACTATCATAAGAACCTTTTTCGGCCCCAAAAATCCCTGCATACAAAATTTCACGCCGATCGGTCTTTCCGCTCGCGAGTTAAATCGTGACAAAGGAAACCCCAACTCATTTTTATTTATATACTAGCTGATCCCGGTGCGAGCGTTGCTACGCCTGCAACTAAATGAATGAACATTACATAGAACTGACGTTTTTTTAATGAGTTTTTTTTTTTGAGTAATAAGGAGTTCAAACTTCTATCAGAACATTCTTCTTACCCATACAATACACAGTTTGTGGCTTAGTTACCTGGATAATTCTCAGGATTGGTTGAAATTTGTGTGTGAATTCACCGTAGAAACACTTCTTGCATTAAAAAAACCCCGCATACCATTTTTGATTCCATTTGCTTGATTAGTTCTCAAGCTAGGCAGAAATTTGTGTTTCATTTGTATGCGAGCCGGAAGGGGGAAGCGGTCTCAAACAATCATAAGAACCTTCCCCAGCCCCAAAAATACCTGCATACATATTTTCACTCCGATCGGTCAGACAGACAGTCAGACAGAAATCCATTTTAATATAAATAAAAACCCTGTTTCCAATAACCCCCACATGCCAAATGTGGTTTCATTTACTTGAATAGTTCTCGAGTTATGCAGAAAATTGCGTTTCATTTGTATTAAAGCCCCCCCCCCCCTTTCAGAGGGCGAAGGGGTCTCAAACCACCATAGAAATATGTCTGACCTTCAAAAAAATCCACAACCCAAATTTGATTCCATTTGCTTTATTAGTTCTCGAGTTATGCAAGAATTTGCGTTTCATTTCTATGGGACCCCCCTCATGAAGAGGGCAGAGTGGTCTTAAACCACCATAGGAATATGTCTCTCCTTCAAAAAATTCCACATGTCAAATTTGATTCCATTTGTTTTATTAGTTCTCGAGCTATGCAGAAATTTGTGTTTCATGTGTTTGAGAGCCCGCCCCCTCTCGCTTCAGAAGGCGGAAGAGTCTCAATGACCATAAAAACATTTCTTTCCTTCAAAAACCTCCATATGCCAAATTTGGTTCCATTTGCTGGATTAGTTCTCGAGTTATGCATAAATTTGTGTTTCATTTGTATGGGAGCCCCCCCCCCCCCCTTCAGAAAAGGGAGGGGTCCCAAATAAGCATTGAAACAGTATTCATCTACAAAAACCTCCACATGCCAGATTTGGTTCAATTTGCTTGATTAGTTCTCGAGTTATACAGAATATTGTATTTCATTTGTATAGGAGCGAGGGCGAAGAGGAATCTGAAACCATCATAGAAACCTTTCTTGCCTTTAAAACCTCACACATGCCAAATGTGGTTTCTTTTGCTTGGGGTCTCAAACCACCGTAGAAACATTTCTTGCCTACAAATCCGCCACATGCCATATTTGGTTCCGTTTGCTTGATTAGTTCTCGAGTTATGCAGGAATTTGTTTTTCATTTGCATGGTATCCCACCCTTTCTAGAAGCGGGAGGGCTCTCGAACTATCATAAGATGCTTTCCCGGACCCAAAAACCACTGAATACAAATTTGCAAAGCAGTAGGTATAGTCCTCATGTTTGGTTGAAATTTGTTTCATTTGTATGAGAACCCCCCTTTTTAGAGGGAGGAGGGGCTTTGAACCACCATCAAAACATGTCATGCCTTAAAAACTGGTCCATTCCAAATTTGGTTACATTTGCTTGATTATTTCTCGAGTTATGCAGAAATTTGTGTTCCATTTGTTTGAGAGCACCCCCTCCCCCCTTCCTCCTCATATGACGGAAGAGTCTCAAATCACCATAGAAACATTTCCCTCCTTCAAAAACTTCCACATGCGAAATTTGGTTCCATTTCTCTTATTAGTTCTCGAATTATGCAAAGATTTGCGTTTCATTTGAATAGGTTCCCCCCTTTTCAGAAAGGGGAGGGGTCTCAAACCAACATAGAAACATTTTTTGTCTCAAACAACCACCACATGCTAAATTTCGGTCCGTTTGCTTGATTAGTTCCCGAGTTATGCAGAATATTGTGTTTTATTTGTATGGGAGCCCCCCCTTTTATGACGGGGAGGGTTCTCAAGCTACCAAAACAACCTTTTTTGCCTTCAAAAACTCACACAGCCTCAATTTGGTTTCTTTTGCTTGATTAGTTCTCTAGTTGTGTAGAAATTTGTGTTTCATTTGTATGGGAGCCCCCCTTTTCAGTAAAGGGAGGGGTCTCAAACCATCATAAGATTGTTCTCCGGTCCCAAAAAACTCTGCATACAAAATTTTACGCCGATCGGTCCTTCCGCTCGCGAGTTAAATCGTGACAAAGGAAACCCCAACTCATTTTTATTATATAGATAGATTAATTTAATACGATTTTCAGGATTATTCATTAAAGGCATGTTCACGTTAAATCTTAAAGATAAGTCTCAAGAATAATGTTAGCGACGAAATGTCAAACGTAGCACCACGCTACTTATCTTAGCCTATTTGTTTTGGATATTTTGAGATTTGCAGTACTGTTACATTTATAAATTAACTGTCAAAGAAGATATTTTGAAGCGGATTTGAATATCAATGAAAGAAATCCAGGCAGTTTGTCAAACATGTTTTTTTTTATATTATAGATAGGACAATATATGATCAAAATTCGGAATAAAACGTTATAAGAAGAATATGTAACGTATATACTGTTTTTAAAAGATGCTATTTGGGTTTTGTGATACACCATTCTCTTGCTTTATGGGTCATTCCATATCAAGTGACCGGAGAAATGCATCGATCCTCTTCGATTCGAACCAAAATTGGCTGATATACTTGTTCTAAGCTAATAATCAAAAATCCAAAGTTTTAGACCAATCGGTGAACCCCTCGGCCCATGGGCTGCCCCCATTTTTTTTGAGATTTTTGAATAGTCAATATATTGTTTATTGAATATCTCGATGAATAAAAGAGCTACAAACTATGTTAAATACTTTTCTTAAAGGAAATTATAAATATTTTTTATTTTTTTACAGTGTTGCCAACATTGTTATTTTTGTGGTTGAAATATTAAATTGCGTTTTTCTCAAAATGCCCCCACTTTTTTTTCAATTTATATGGCTCCAATGTGTTTAGCAGACTTTTTTACATAAGAAACACTTATCGAAACAAAACGATTTGCTCCGTCATGGAGATATTGATTTTGAAACATTTCATGTTTTATATTCAATGCATTAAAATTCAAAAATAGTGTTAACATATTCAAAGTGTTAACATATTCAAAGTGTTAACATATTCAAAGTGTCTACGAAATGATTGACGACAAATAAATAAAAGTGGCTTGAAAAGACATAGTCTACACACTCACAAAGTTTCATTGGATTCTGAGAGGGTGCTGCCAAACACTGGATGAACTGGCGTGAAATTCGTCTAGGGCAAATGTAACATAAATGGAGCTGTTTAGCTCTCTCAACTATAATAACTGAAATAAAATTGATAACAACACTACCTTTCTCCCAAAGAAAAGATTACGTATACAAGTTTAAATGAAATTTTGCATAAGCGGTGCAAACAAGAGATTTATAAAGCTGTGATTTATAGAACAAGAATTTAACCGTATTTCTGTCTCACAAAGGGTAACTCGCACGTCATCCATGCTTTATTAATGAATCAGAGCATACAGGAAAACCTATACATCAGATGAATTCCCAATTAATTCAGCATGAGGGATATAAGGAACGTACTAGACATCCCCATTTTTTACAATTTTAGTTTTGTTCCAGCCGCATAACCCAAGTAACATTTCCAAAACCATCCAGCTTTATTAAATTTTATTAAAGTATTATGAAAGCCACTGGAAATCAATTTGGTTTAATTATAGAACCAAGAGGTGCCAATAGGTTTCAACTTTAAGTCAGGTTCATGAGAACCTACACAGATTCTTTACAGCGATCTTAAAACTTTGTCTTCTAAATTTCCTTTTACTCCTATCAAAGGTTTTATTTTGACTTTATGAACTCGTAAAATGCTGTTTTGAAATGCCGTTTTAGGATTAATTCAAATTATCTTATTATGGTCAGTTGAAAAAGCATTGTAAAACCAATTTTCCTCCAGTAAAGGCATTAAATGGCAAATTGGCATGGAGGAAAGTCACCAAATGACCAAAGAGTTTTATAGTAGCCATTGCGAAGATAAATTGGCTTTCTGAACAAAACTATGATTTCTTTCAATCGCCATATCAAAATATATGAAATAATTGGAATGTGGAAAAATAAATACACCAAATTTTGAATGTAATTCAAATGAACTGTGGATCAGAGACCAATTTTGGCATTCTCTTAGGTAACTTTATTGAATTCCATAAATTTTCAGGAAATTCCTGATTAATTTATCAAATATATCTGTTCCAATTTTATTTTTGTAGATTTAAACTCGCATTATTTCCGAGGCACATTAATTTTCAGCTCCTATCGTACCAATATTCACCAATGCGCATATGATTTGGAGCATGATACGCTGTGAAAAAACTCGATTTGTTTTGGATATTTTGCTATCAAAAAAATATTCCCGCAACGCTAGAACTCTTTTTTTAGATAATAATTGCTGCTAAATGAATCAGAAGAGCAGAAAATAAAACCTTTGATAGGAGTTAAAGGATTTTTAGATTTTTTTAGATCGTAGTAAAGAAGCTGTGTAGGTTCTGATAAACTTGACTAAAATATAAAACCTACTGGCACCTCTTGGTAGCATAATAGAACAAAATTGATTTCCAGTGACGTTCATAATACTTTTAAAAAATTCAATAAAACTGGATTGTTTTGGAAATGCTACTTTGGATGTCAGTAGATGTTAATTTTAAAATATGTACAGTGTATTTACTCCATTCTTTTATTGCTCTATAGAAAATTCATACTAGAAGGGGTATTCAATCAAAATGGCACACTCATATTTACTAACCAGAAAGAAACCGATTATCTGATTTTCTAGAAATTTTAAGGGGATGCAAAGCTACTTATGAAGTAGAATTTAAAAAAATTGATTTATATAATTTCTTCTCCAAACCCAAATTCCCGTACCTTCCTTTTCACTCTTTCCATAAATTTTCGAATTGACTAGCGTTTTTTTTTTCTAATAATTTGGGATGTTTCATGTTTGCATAGTTTGGGATGTTTTCGGAGTTCCATCTTCATAATTGCCCAAAAATCTTCAATTGGGTGAAGTCACGGTGAATTTGGTGGGTTTAAATATCTTGGCACCAAATTGACTCCGTTGGCTCGGTATCACTCAAACACGTTTCGAGCGTTGGTGCAGCTTGCTAGATCAGGCTGCAAATTAGAGTTGATCCTCTGTGCTTCCTTATGATTGTTCCTCACGTGATGAAGGGAGCACCTATTTGTTGTTGAACTTTGTTGATTTCGATAATTTCTTTTTTCGAGCTATCGTTGTCCTTTTCCACCTTCTTCCCTCCAGCTGAAACACGGATATTGATTCATCTGCAATAATTTGCTCGTGAACACTTACAAATGCCGTCTCTGCAGAGAGAGCATCTCTCCCTTCAGGATTACGCGCCTGAAGTTGTTAGCATCGATGGATTTTTTATTAACGAGATGGAAAATCTGCATCTACACTCCTGAAGAACTCAGGGTGTAGGGATGAGGGTGCCAGCTCCCGACCCACTTAAAACCCACCCGTGCCTCCAGCTTGGTTTCCTCGCCGGAACCACCTTTCGGTATTACTTCGGAGAGTGAGCGATTGTTTGTTAAGCACTCGCTTTTGTTCAACTACACAGGACTTCAGTAGTTAGGTGATCTCTCTAGTCTGTCGCTGGTAGTTTCGTCATTTGTCCTAGGGCTCTAAGACAATCTGAGAAGTTGCCGTGTTTACTGCGTCACAGATGTCCTGTTGTTGACAAATTATCTGGACAAGATTACCCGGGGTCGTATCCAGACCGTCGTACCCCTCACGTCGTTGAAACAGGGGCAAACGAAGAATACGTTTTCTGCAGTTTCATCCGCTTCCGCGCATCCTGGACATGCGGAGGACTCGGCGTGCCCCTACTTTTGCAAATACTGTCTGTAGCAGCCTTGGCCTGGCTGTGATTGTCGATATCAGACACTTGACAGCATCTGTCGAAATCAGACAGTATGTATGGACGGATTTAAATAGTAACAATTGTTGGCCCGTCGTAGCTGGTCGTACTCCACACGACGGAAATCTTCGTATACTTCTTTAGAAGCGGAAGAAACTAGCGATATTTGGTTTGCATACGCCAGCCACCAATAAATCCAAATTTGGTAGTTGCGTCTTTGGCTGCTATGTTCTCGACCAAAATCCACGTCCATGAGCTTGACCTAGGCGAGGTAGAAATACTGGCATAGTCACAGCCATGAGATTGGAGAATGAGTATGCATTTGTATATACAGTTCGTAACTGCACATTCAGTCCTCTACTGATATATACACGATCCAGTCTTGATGAAGAGCTGGCCGTAATGAATGTATGACCAGAGTCCCTGGGAAACCAATTTCATCATACACCAGCTAGCTGCTTTTGCTGCGTGGTTGCCTGGAGAAACGAACTAAAATTGTGCCCCGTTGCATCACACTACCGCACTACCTGGTGGGGCGTAAACACAACAAAGTGTAGTATCATGAACGCACACGGTGATTAGCTGACCAACTAGACTCCTATCCACATGCGAAAATTGTGTGTAGCTTTCCAGAGCAATGGCAGCTCCTCTTCTCACATGGTCAACGTTGGCTAATGAACCGCTTCTGGACTTTTACGATGCGTGCATTATGAACTGCGTGGTACGGAGCCTAGATTTGCACTCCGTATTCCAGCACACTACGAACTAAAGCATGCACATCGAAGCTTCCGATGACTCCAAGGTCGTTGATAGACGTTACCCTCTCCAGTGATACATCGTTTAAGCCTTAGTCAAACGTGACAATGGAATGATAACGAGCTAAAGTTATTACTTTGTACTTAGCCGTATTTATCTGCATTCCGTTTAAATCACACCATCTAGACACATGTTCTAAATCGGCAGTAAAGCACAGCAATCTACAAGCGATTTAACTAACAGCTTCAAGTCATCCGCATTTACCGGAGTTGAGACCATCGCACAGAACCTTGATGAAGAGGATGAACATAAGTGAGCTAAGGTGGCTGCCCTGTGGTACACCGAAGGGAATATCCAATTAGTTCGATCTAGCGTCGTACACCTGGACAAAAGTTTTACGTGAAGACAAGTACGACTAAAGCCACTGAATAATCCAAGTGAGCAGTCCAAGGTGGTTCAGTTTTTTAATGGCCAGTTGATGAGGTACCTAATCGAACGCTTTTGAAAAGTCAATGTAAATGACGTCGATTTGGCATCGCTTTTTGAGCTCGTTGATCACAGTACCGGTGTAAGTCATGAGGTTCGATGTCGTTGACCGCTTTTTGAAGAAGCCATGTTGATGCTCAAAGATCACTGACTGCACAACAGGATACATCGCGTCATGTAACAGCTTCTCGAAAACTTTCGCAAGGCAGTTGAGGATTGATATCGGTTGGTAGTACTCAACGCTGTGTGTATCTCCAGGCTTGTGGATAAGAGTGATTGATGTCAGCTTACAAGCGTCTGGAAACACTCCTTCGGTCAAGGATCGATTAAAGATCGTAGCGATGGGACAAACCAGCGACTGAGAACACTGTTTGACGAAGACAAGTGGAATGTGATCAGGGCCGGGGCCTTTCGATGCATCGACTGCGCTGAGAGCATCGCGAATATCGTCATTATTAAAAGTGACCAAAGGAAGATGAATATCATACAACAGAAGCCCTTCCAAGTAATGCTGCGCCAGCGGAGGTGAGTTTTAGTCGTGTACGGAACGGAAAAACTCAGCAAAACGATTTGCGGTAGAGACCGGTGAGCAAGAACTACGTATCCTCAACGGGAACCCTGATTGAGCTGTTTCGTTTGTTATAAAGGCCCATAAAGGTCAAGGGTCTTGTCGGAAATTAATTTGGATACGATCAATATACTAACGAAAACGATCACTTTGCAGTCGGTCCCAAGTAGCACACTACGGTCATAATTAGTTGTAGTTACTTGATTATGACTTAGCAAGTCATATTTATGTTATCTCAACTGAATGGCAACAAGTGTGCTACTAGGGGTGATACTTTTCTTCAGCAAACTTCAGAGCTCTCGTGTTCGTGGTAGTTTTGTTGCGAAAAAATAACGTTTCCTGAGCTTTCGTAAGCGATTAGGACTGTTACGGAGTTGTGGTTTCCACCAAAATTGGATAAACTGCCTTGTATGCCGGTAAGTTCTAACGGGAACAGTTTCACAGATAATTCGATCAATAGCGCCGTAGAAAGCCGTCACGGAGACATCAAAACCGTCGTTCAACAGCTCATTCCAGTCCTGGTTAGCTGATTCCACGTGCCTCGTGTAATTCTCCGGGCTACTGTTTGGCCGAATGTAAATGCAGCAGATATAAAGTGAAATCTGCAGCAGAACAATCATAACGGCTGTTTGCTCCAGGCTATCACAGCACCACCTCTTCGCAGACTGCTGGTGGAAGCATTACAGTGGCATATGGCGCGTTTCCATAAATTACGGATTTTGTTGTCCGTGGGTCTTCGTGAAAGCCTGCTGGACGTTGGTGAGTCGTTTTTGTGACGCGAAGACGATTTTTGCGTCATTCTTGTCCATGTGTTGTTGTAACTATCTCCATCCTGTACGTCTTCAGGTCTTAGAAACGCAACTAGAACGACATCGGTAGTCTCCACACTAACAAAAGACGGCATACTACTGGATGCTGGTTTTGTAGTGTTGGCGGGAGACATACGTTGCTTCGGTAATGATGGCTTTTGGCCTGAAATAGTGGAGCCGAGTAGCGTTCGGACGCGTGGCATTTGGTCGTGGTGAGTTATGATTTTTAGTGACGTCAGCATACGATGAGCTGTTAATCTCTAGTTTTGGACCAGCAGCTTTTTGTTCTGCACATACGAGATACCATTATGTATATACTCGCCACAATGCCGCTAGGTTTGCTGTTGGCCATTGTGCGACACAAGTGCCGTTTCTCCGTCGATGGTAACGTAGGATGCAACTTCTTTTTGATCGTCATCCATACGATACGTATCCAGTCGGTAATCCAAGAAATTGGGGGTTTTCGTCTGATAGCTCCTCTAGCATCGATAGTACGCGCTGAGAAATTTCGTAATGCTCTCGTTCGTTACAGAACCGACCAGTTCAGCGATTTAGGTGTTCTAATGGATCATAAATTATCGTTTAAGCTCCACCGCTATGCTGTGATTTCTAAGGCTAATCGCCAGCTAAGGTTTGTGTCAAACATCTCAAGAGACTTCACTGACCCGTACTGCCTGAAAGCTCTCTACTGCTCAGTGGTACGACCGATCCTAGAAAATGCCGCCTTGGTCTGGCTTCTTTATCAATTGACTTGGAGCTTGAGGATAGAAACAATACAGCGCAGGTTTATCCGGATGGCATTGCGTAATCTACCATGGCGTGATCCGCAAAATCTCCCGCCGTATTCAGATCGCTGCAATCTGCTGCAATTGCATACTTTGGAACGCCGACGGAAAAATCAACAAGCGGTTTTTGTTGCTAAGCTTCTGAATGGAGAGGTCGACTGCTCGAGGCTTCTCTCTCAACTGAACATCCGAGTTCCTCCGAGAGCATTACGGAGTGGTACTCTTCTCCAACCCCGATTCCATCGAACAGCGTTTGGAAACAACGAACCTCTTACAGCTATGATGCGAGCGTTTACGACTGTCGAAGAATTGTTTGAATTTGGTGAATCTTCAGCTCACTTTTTTGCTCGTGTTTGTAATGCCCGTTTTATTTAGTTTTAAGTTTGTGTCATGTAGACAATAAGTCCGATGAACTAAATTGATTAAATAAATAAATAAATAAATAAATAAATAAATCTTCGGATAGGTTATGAACAATCACCACTACAGCTCCATCATCCATTACCAGACAGAGTTTGTGCGAAGTCCCGTCGACTGTAAGTTAGTGTTTGTTGTCGTTTCCCTAGACGACGTTCTGTGCCACATCGAGGATAGTGGCTTTGATAAACGTGACTGCACGTTTTTTACCAAGCGTCGCACAAACGATCAAGCGGACATAAAGTTCGGTCCAGTTAGAATCCGGAATCACTTATTATGTTGCAGTGGCACAGAAAATGATCGCTGGAAGAATTATTTTACAGCGGTTTGTCAACCTAGAAGCCCACTTTCTGTGGTATAAATTTCAAAGTGTTTCGAGCAGTGAGTTAAAAGTTATTCTAGATGGAAGCCGAGAGGAGAGAAAAAATTCTGCACACCCACGATGATAATCCAACGTTGTCCGCAATAAAAATTGCAAAAACGTTGAAAATCGCCAACTCAACCGTGTATGGTGTGCTCAACCGTTACAGGGAGTGGAAGAGCGTGGATAGAGTGCCTCAGGGTAAGCATCGTTGGGGAACATATGACCGCAAGCCGAACCAGAAGGTGTTGAGAACACTCAGAGCAAACCCTGGACTATCAGATAATGAAATCGCACTACAATACGCTGTTGCTCGCTGTACCATTCGAAGAATTCGTTTGCAAGCATGATATCGTTCTTATCGAGCCAGCAAGCAACCAAACAGAACGTTGAAGCAAAGTTTCGTCACCAGAACTCGAGCTCGGAAATTGTACCAGCAGGTTTTGACGAAGTACCAAGGAATCCTGCTCATCGACGATGAAACCTACGTCAAAATGGATTTCGGACAGCTTCATGGCCAAACATTCTACATGGTGACGACACGAAGAGATGTTCCTGAGAAGTTTAAGTTTGCTCTTATTGACAAATTTGCCAAATGGCAAGGGATATGCAGCTACGTAGCAGAGACCAAAGTGTGTGACGAATAAGACGATGGACTCGAAGCTGAACTAGGAAGAATGCCTCAAAAACCGCGTACTACCTTTCATTAGAGCCCATAAAGGTCCCGTGATGTTTTGGCCAAATTTTCCGAGTTGCCACTACAGCCAGGAAGTCATCCAGTGATACCGCGATTCATCGATAAAAACATAAATCCACCCAACTGCCCGCAGTTCCGGCCCATCGAGAGATTTTGGGGAATAATGAAGCGGAATCTTAAGAAAAGTGGAAAAACGGCTCGATGATGATGACCAAAATGTGGAAAAAATGTGCCAAGGAAGTTTATACCGGAGGTGTGCAGCATTTGATGGGAGGAATAAAAAAGAAAGTGCAAATTTTCATTAAAAATGAAGAGAAATGATTTGTGTTGAATTTTTTTTTTCTTAAAGTACAGTGAATTACCTTTGTTTTGATGTATTAAACTTATTTGTATGTCAATCCGTAACCAGATGATTTTAAGATTCCGGATTCTAAATGGACATAGCTTTACGTACGTGGTAGCAAAGGAACACGACACGAAACTCACTACAATCGATCACTCCTCTTGAAATCGCACTTTTATATTTCGAAATCAATCGGAAAAAAGCTGGCAAAAAGGCTTCCGAAAATGATAGTGGCACAATGCTATTCGCCACGGAAGTTGAGCACTAACTAAGAAAATTATTTCCAACTGCTTGTTTAGGCAATTTAAAAACGGTTGTATCGGCCTAACGCTCACCGAATTAACGTAACAATGCCAACCAAAACGAAAATTTCTCACTTCCATGCTACTGCACTAAAGAGCCATGAAACCTGTTTACAATTTCGTAGGAATTTTCTGTTGGCATTCCACCTCTTCCATTTTACAAAACGTAAATTCAATTTCAATATGAACGTTTTACCTTCCATTAACTCAAACTTAATTAGAAGCTGTTTCTTGAACTGGAGCTGTTACGATGAGCACCTTTAATTTCATGGTTTCATTATATCCATGCATTCGATCAATAAAGGTAAATCAAATTGATTGACTCCATTACCATCTTTCTGATACATCCACACTCCGCAGTCGTGGTCGTGGACAAAATGCGTAATCATCGCCTTTGCTGATTTTTAAATACCTGTCTTGACTCAACTTACACGATAATGCCTCTGTTCCTTTGAGTGGAATTGCACTCATTACGTTCGACGAATTCATTAACAAAATGTACAACATTTTCTTTCCTTCCTTTTATTTTGCTAATTACAGATTACGTCACGGGCGACATCAGTACATCCTTAACGCTAAACAAGCTCAATTCTGGTGGAACGTTTTTCGCTGGACCATATTTAGACGGAAGCGGAGTTAGCAACGTTACCACACAGATAGGAACACATGCATATCTACCGTGCAAGGTAAGCAAATCGTGTCAAATGCTGGTATTTTTTTTCATACTCTCCCGTGATGATCTCGAAAATCCAAGAGTCATCACAAAGTGCGCATGACAGAAAATTCCGTTACCCCGGAAAGGACCTGCTCATTGTACGCTCTTTTAACCACCTGATTTTCTCTCACGAATGTTCACAGGTGAAACAGCTGGGGAACAAGTCGGTGTCATGGGTTCGAGTGAGAGACGACCACATCCTAACCGTAGACAGGTATGAAATTTATCCAGTTGCTGTAATTCTGCAAATACCATTATACCAAACTGTCATTAGATGTATTTGTTACAATAAAACCGGGCTTTTAGGTGAAGCCTAAATCTCTACCGAAAAGACGACCAAAATGCGCTCCCTTGGAGCAATGTAGCACAGTATTTCCTCTTACTCGAAAATGTGGTTGTTTATAGTTGAATTTGTAAATCTAAAAGCTCAAACGACAATGCAAGTTTTTCAAGTAGCAGCAAATTACAGCGATCCGAAAAAACACTTTTTGCTTTGATGAAACTGTAATTAATCTTCCGGTGGTGGTGGACCGAGTTCAGATATCGTTTGAGGAACGGGGTACTGTTTAATAGGATCACGGGATGTAATGTCAGCCTAGCCCGCTAAAGTTGTTGAAAATATCGATTTGGCTCTACCCTAATCAAATGATTTCCAATCAGGTCTCGACTTTTCTCCAAAAAATTTAGCTCAATTGGTTGCGAACTCTACCTGCACTAACCCTTGAAGTTTGTATGGAACTATGGGATAACCAAAGTTTCCGTTCTCATTCTCCATTATAACTTATGGAAATGGTTGTTATCGGTACAGACGAGAAATCTTTCTATCAACAATTTTACGGAAGGCCTTAGTTCAATTGAGCATGTTAATTGATTGTTTATTGATTTATTAGCCAAACGCCTTTTGATAGCAATAATCCATAGTCTCCAAGACAACACTGATTGCCTGCTGTTCGACTTAGAAGCTTTAAGTTTTGCTTCCATTTATTGCACCAAACACACCAATGTTGTCTGCTGAGCTGTTAACGAACATTATCCTGCTAATTAAAAGATATTATTTATGCCGATGTGCTTTGGAAAAGTGTTCTTCAGCAAAGTTGAAGCCAGATAGATTTCTTGATGGCAAAGAAAGGAAATATTTTCATATATAGGAACCCAACTAACATTTTTAGTTGCCTAAGCCGAAGTTAAGAACTGATAAGCTGTTTTATAATTGTATAAAAGCAAGTGAAGCTGAATAAGCTATAAGCAGAATTAAAAAATCAATACAGTACTTATGCGTAGTGTAACACAGCTTTAACACAACATTTAGCTTTAGGTTGCATACTTTGAAAAGAAAACTCTTATGCGAATAATGTTTGTCTGCATTTACTCAGCTTGTGTATGTAGCTAAGAAATAAGTCGGATAAGCTTTTCAATTATCATTCTGTGATCTCTTACACAGTTTTATTTGTAGGCTTTGTAATAGCTTTTCAAAAGCCTTTATATTAGAAATACCTTAGCCGCTATACAGCTTAGTGATAATAGCTGTATTAAATGTTGTATAAGTACACTTAGCGAGCAAATCGAGAAGATTTCAATCGAATATCGTATGGAAATTTGCCAGAAGTCATTATTGCAAATTTTATACGATTCCCTTATGGAAAGAAATCTTATGACGGTCGTATGAATATTTTCCTCACATGAAAAATAAAAGTTGTAATTGGGATGCGAACCATGAACCTCGGCATCCAGAGCCGAGCCACAATCCCACGGGACTATACACGCTTGATAAGTGATGTCAATTGAAAGTGGCATGCTTTTATCGACCAATGCAACAATAATATTTTCATACGATCTCCTATGGCTTTGTGGTTCATAGTTCCGATCGTAGGGATAATTTACTGACTGTAGTTGCGGCACAGAGTATGCAGCATATATGCACTTATTTATATGGAGTTCTTGAGATTGAGCTCTTGAGTTGAGTCTGAGCTTTTAAACAAAATGAAAGGAATACCGTCCATTTTATCGAGCAGAGCATTTAGATTTCAAAATATTTCGAAGGATTTTGAAAATAGTTAGGAAAAGCGGTACTTACTATTGAAAACGAAATCTGAGAGAGTATGAAGCTTATTTGAATAAAACTATATTCGGAGATTCGTGTAATTGACAGTGCTGCCGAAAATTGCTTTCAAATAAACAATATAAATTCCACTGAGCAGAAGATCAAGTGTTCAATTCCCGGTCTAAGTGGATTTCTTTTAATCACAGGAAATTGTTGTTTAAAAAAACTATAACAAATGAATCCGAGCGCGGCACAGATAACAACGAAAATTGGATGGTGATCATGTTTAGATTATAATAATCTCGGTAACACTGAATTTCAAAACAGTATGAACCTGTTCGTAAAGAGCTTCAGCAATTATTGTTGTTCAGCATTATTAGAACTAAAATATGGTTTGAACACTTTGAATACGGGTACTGGAATTCCTCACAGCTGATAAGGATCAGAGGATACAGTCACCGATCTTATGGTGAATGTACAGAGTTCGAATCTGGTAAGTACACGAGTAAGTGATATATAAATATATACTATATATAAACATTATAATACAAAGTTCACATATAGTTAAATGTAAATTACGCATTACAACGATAAAACAGCACCTTTGCCGCAATACCGTCCACGAGTATTGTAAACAGTGTTTGACATACATATTTTTTCGATTGCTGTATAGTGACTATGTTTCAGCGTTCATATCAACGTGTTAAGAATAGCAATAAAAAACTGTTTGCCACAGTTCTAAAAATAGAAATTGCGATGAACAAATAAATATGCTGAATAAGCGTTTCAAAACAGTTTTGAAACTTTGAGAACAGTTACGTAATAAGTTGTATAATTTTTGGATAAAAGCTTCCTAAGCTATAAACCGATTACATATTCTGCTTGACAGTTTTTTCATTTTCATGAAGCTGGGTAGATTCGCCAGATTTGTTTGTGAAAATATTGGCTGGGCGCTTGTGCAACCACTACTTAACCATTACTCAGTTTAAAGTTGTATGCGTATTACCAATGAAGCGTTTATCTAATGAAAAATATTACTTGGGAAAGGCTTGTAAGATGGAACACGATCCGTTTCTTGCTGATAACATGTAATATTTTTATTTTTTCGCTAATCCAAAGACATTTTTCGAAAGAAGAACTAAAAGGCTCCAACTTTGCGCAAAAAACTGATTATTTATGGTCATAAAAAAAAAAGTTATGGCCCATTTTCGAAAACCAGCAAAAATTGCCATTTTAAAAAATGACTTGTAAGATGGAACACAATTTGTTTTTTGCACATAACATGTATGATCTTTATTTGTTCGAAGATTTTTCAAAAAAGGAACCAAAAGGCTTCAAATTTGCTCATGGAACTGATTATTTAGAGTCATAAAAAAAAAATTATGGCCTATTTTCGAAATCCATCGAAAATTGCAATTTCAAAAAATGTATTGTTGTATTTCAATTTATTGTTGATTCCATGACATTTCCAAACATTAAAAATATCATTCATATGTTTTAAAACGAAAAAAAATGTGTTTTATCTTACAAGCCTAACAGTGTTCCTTCTTACAAACATGACGCCGTAAACACAAAACATCAAAAAATTGTTTCACTTTACGATTTGTTTGCCTTTGGATCATAAAGATACACAAAAATACTAGCCAACACAAATTTTGACTGTCCACTTATTAAGCACAAGTAATAATTGCTATTTTAATTATGCCAACACTTTTGAACATTGAAACCTTGAAGAGCTAAATCGAATGAGTGTATTCACTCCAAAAGCAAATGAAAATAGAATAATAGTAAAAAAAATGAGGTTAACACTTGTCAGCGCGATAGTGTTGTCGCTATGAATGTCAAAAGTGGCGCTGTTCCATCTTACAAGCCTTTCCTCAATTAAACGTAACGAATATTAAGGGGGATAAGAAGTGATTGCCAGACAATTCAGTCGCAATTAAGTACAAAGCCGCTCATGGTACCGTTCGGAAGACCTACCTGTGAGCAGAATTTCATTCTTTCCGAGCAAGCAAGCAACCAAACAGGACTTTGAGTCCGAATCTAGTAACCACACGTCCTGTACGATTGTTATTTGATCATATTCTGACAAGGTACAAAGGATGTCTCGTCGAAATTAAACGACGGTAAAAGAAAGCAATTCCATCGTTGTCGAACCAGCCCAGATGACTTCGACACAAGAACGCTGCATTCTGGACATTACTAACATTAAACAACTTCCATGTTACTAGGATGGATCTAAGGGAAGGATGATCCTAAAGCGCGATGCAACTACGAACCTCATGTGAATAGTAAAATTCACATAGTGACCTCCATGCACACGATCCTTTGTAGTAGGTGGAAAAACTACTTGATGTGATATTTCCACAATGGAAGTGACTCTAAGCTTCGGGTTTTTACCAATCCCAACTGAGCCTTTGCGACACGACAAGTCGGTCAGTTCAGTGCAAGGGTCCATAGATTATGTTTTCTTACATACATTTTTCATATTAAGTGGTAAGCCGGCGGGGCCCGTCAGCTTTAGTTACATGCTAATCGATATGAAGTTTCTATAAATTTGGTAAATTTAATCGGTTACATTCTTCCCACAAGAGGGATCATTTAATTTGGAATTGAGAAAAAAGAAAAAAAAATATAGCGTACCTATCACTTAAATCCTTTACCAACTTAAAACTAACGTGCAAGATCACGGATGATCTGGTGAAGAGATCTGGCACAGGACTCTGCTTAAGAGATCTGGCATAGGACTCTCTGAACTCTCTGAAGGTATTTTTTTCGAGTTCATAATTTTAGCGTACTAGATTTCGAGCTAAATGGGTTCTAGATCAACTCGAAGAAAAATGTCAAATTGTACACTCCCGTTTCATTTTACTCAATTTTTGAGTACAATTGTATGCCACCTCTTTGTTCTCATGGAAATGTTATTCAATTTATTGATAAACATAAACATAAAATTGAAATAGAGATGGTATACAATTGTACTAAATAATTGAGCAAAATGAAACGGGAGTGTAAATGTATACAAAAAAAAACATAACTTGCTTGGTAGTGAATTGTTTGCAGCTGAAAATTTAAATTTAAAAAAAAAGTTTTCACCATGTTTTTTGACAAAAGTGACGATAATGAAGAGAGCACTCTGATTCCGCAGATACGTGAGCTGAGGAATTGCAACAATCCACTTTCTTTGAGTGAAAATAAGTGAGTAAATTGTGGTGAATTGTGAAGTTTGAATTTTGAATTGAATTTTCTTAAATTTCATATTAGGTTCGTTGAAGTTCCTTAAATTTCCATGAAACTTGTTGAACTTTATTTTTTGTTGAAAGTTCATTGAATTTCAATGAAAATCGTTGAACTTTCCTGAAGTTCGTAGAACATCTCTGTAGTTCGTAACATCCCTGAAGTTCATTGAATTTCCATAAAGATTATTGAACTTGCCCAAAGTTCATTGAATTTCTTTGAAATTCTTAGAACTACCCTCAAATTCATAGAACATCCCTGAACGTCGTAGAACATCCCTGAAGTTTGTAGAACTTCCTTAAAGTTCGTTGAATTTCCCTGAAATCGTTGAAGTTTCTTGAATTTCCATTGAAATTTGTCGAACTTCCCTGAAGTTCATTGAATTTCTATGAAATTATACTAATCGTAGTTTATCCCTGAAATCGTAGTTTATCCCTCAGGTTCTTAACAATTTTGATCTGAAGCTCATTGAATTTCCATGAAGTTTGTTGAACTTGGCTGAAGTTCGTAGAGTTTACATGTAGTTCATTGAATTTCTATGAAGTTCGTAGAACATCCCTGAAGCTAGAAATTAGAAGAAAAATTAGTATTAGTCCATTTAATTCCAACTACCTTTGCTTATCTTCGACAGCTTCGCGTATTTCGTCTATAATGTGCAGACTTCTTCAGTGTCTCGTACTTATAACTCGACTTAAAGAAAACCTTCGCCACCTGCCGTATATATACTTATTCTAAATACAAAACGTTTACCTATCATTATGTTGGTTATACCTATTATCTTATTATTACTCTGTTTATACCTACCATGAGTCAAAAACAAATGTACATAATTACTACCTCGCTTTTTTCCTCATCTATACCTAACCTACTTATTGTGTAGCAGCGGGTGCTCCGCTTCGTCGGGTTTGATTTTTGATGTTTGTTGAACTCCCATGAGTTTTGTAAAACTTCCCGATTGATAATGTTGCTTTGTCGGGTTGGTTTGGTTAGGTTAAAGAATAATAGGGCCTCTCTTCTCTCTTAGTAAAGGCGCAAGCTATAAAGCAAAACCATGCTGGAGACAGCTTGGTTCGATTCCCGGTCTTGGTCATAGGATTTTTCGGGTTGGAAAATTTCTCGACTTCCCAAGGTTTAGATTATTTATTTATTTATTTATTTATTAATTCATTTATTAATTTATTTATTATTGATTCGTCAAAAGATAAAAATGTGTATCCCAATGACAATAAGAAAAAATTGAATTGCATACAACAATTAACTCATACATCTTCGGAAACAACGCTTATTAGCCTCACGGGATACATTAAAATTAAACACGTTATAATAGCTGTTGAAGACACGAGCCATGCTTAGCACAGGTTCGTGTTTGCCGTAGTTGGTCCTTGAGTGCCGTTTAATGAAGAATGATTGTAAACGTAGGTTTCGTCGTCGAGTGTTGATGTTCAAGAGACTAAGTAACGTAGAACAGTCGATGTTTCCCTGAAGAAGGTCACCAACGAAACACGCTTTGGCCACCATACGCCTCCCTTCCAACACTTCCAGCTTAATGAGCTAACACCGGCTTTCGTAGCTTGGCAATCTGCGAGGGTCTTGCCAACGAAGATGTCGCAAAGCAAAGCGTATAAACTTTCGCTGAACGGTTTCGATCCTCTGGACTGCATTTTGGTAGAAAGGGGACCAAACGACAGCGCAGTACTCCAAAAAAGGACGAACCAAAGAGCAGTATAATGCCTTCAGACAATAAACATCTTTGAAGTTTTTTGCGAAGCGGAAGATGAATCCTAGATGAAAATCTTCGGAATAGTTCGAGTTTCTCCTTTTTCGCGTTAGACCGCTTACACACTCTTGTTCCAGTTCTAACTCTCATTCCGAGCTGATCAGGTTGATCTTCTGCTTCCATTAATTCACCGTCAAAACCTTCTTCTAAAAACACCTCATTTCCTTCTGCAGTTTGACTTTCCATGAACGGTTCCTTTCCATCATCTGTAGGGAGACTTCTCTGAGAGAGCTTGCGATATCCAAATGATTTTGCAGCAGCTATGCCGGAAACGAAGGCATTCAATCTGGCGGATTTCCCCACACTTTCTTCCTGTTGGTCTTATTAAGGCTCCTCCTGTTTTTTGTGGCGTAGTTTGTTTTTCACTTTATATTTGTTGTCCACCCACACCTAAAATCAATAAAGAGATGCAGGCAGCGATGTTATGGAACTTTTCATTTTACTTCTGAACATCAAACAATCAAGTTGTTATTGAAATTGAATCTGAATCGCTCTGTCGACTGTGTCCAATATTAATATTTAAAAAAAAACAACTCCAAGTTTACCTTTTTCCACTCAGAAACTTCCCGCACCGGAGGACCTTGTTCTTTGAGCTCATTTCTTAAATGACCCCACTATCGGTGGGAGTTTCTTTTGGCGTCGGGAGTTTTTCACAGCCCCCGAGCAAGGTCTGGGTTTTCTTCCATGAATTCCATATAGAATTCCACTTAAGAGGAGTTGATGCTCAACGCATTTCGTGGCGATTTGTTTCTATTTTCCGTCGGCCTTTTTCCTCACATGGTGAAAATCACCGTATTCGTGGCGACTCCGTAGACCTAAAATAAACTACAATTAATGATTGAATTCAATTAAAAACATTAAATTTGTACTTACATATGAGTACATGCATACGATTTACCGATTATTTGTGCAATCAAATTCGTATTTGCTCTTGAATTTCACGATGATATTGAGACTATGATTGCACTTATTTTTGCTACAAACAACTCCAGCTTAACGATATATTTGTAGTCGAATCACGCTAAAAAATGCTCGAACTTAATCATAGACTAACTCTAAGACCAGTAGGTCCAATACAAAAACGATTTTTTTCTTGGCTCAGTCAGTACTAGCAGATCGGTCCCAAGCTCGGTCCCAAGCTTAATAATGCGCCCCCCATAATGAACTCACACGAACACACTCTCAAATATGCTGTCAAAATAACACAGCAAATCAAAACAAAGGCGCAAATATGTACAGCAAGGTGCTGGCTTCAAGGTGTATTTCGGACCAAGGGGTTCTACAACAGTGAACCAATTTCAAATCGCTAGTTGCATATTGATTGTTGACTTAATGTTACGCAATGCCAATTTTTACTCGAAGATCTAGTACTACCCGAAGCACTTTACTCGTTTCGAGCTCGCATCGAAATCGATAATAGCAAATGCGGTCGAAACGAAAAAATAGCACTCGTATCGAAATGCGCAATGCCACCCCAGGATTGACGTTCTCCGTTCTTCCAACGCCTGACCAGTCTAGTCCTCGAGGGATTGTTCAGAGTAAATTAATCTGAATCATCTGTAGTCTGTGGCAAAGCGTATTCTTTAACCGGAAGGATTATTTGCTTGTGGATAGCAAGCCTATTACGAAGGGAGAAGGATGACCTTCTGTTGATGAAAGGGTACGTGGGATCTAAATAGCAACATACTATCGAGGGTGAGACCAAGATGTACGATTTCACTCCATCATTCGAAGGGAGTACTTCCGAGATGGATTTTCACATTACCAGGCGGAACAAGCCTACTTGATTTTGAGTGTGGGAACAGAATGGTCTGTGTTTTTGCTGCATTGATACAAATCTTACAGCTGTTGGAGTAGTCGGACAGAATATCTAGGCCTTCCTGGAGTTTAAGAATCACTCGACCATTGTAGACAATGGCAGTGTCATATGCGAACATAGACAGCATACCACCACCCGGTAGGGAAGGAGCATCTGAAGTGAAGCTGGCAACATTGAACGCTTCGGAATGGGAACCATCCGCTAAGTAGTTTTTGATAATTTTCACGTGGAAGATCGGAAATAAAAATTCTTTGCGTCGCCCAACAGTGTCATGGCAGATATTTTAGAAACGGACTTGTTCGCCTTAAGACGTAAGTAACTCTTGACAACTGGTGGACTGTGGAATAACCTCTTTTATACCCGAACTGCTCTGGCAAGAATATATTATTCTGGTTGGCGAATTTCATCAAACGGCTGTGGTTCAGCTTTCCGAATAGCTTCGAGATGGAGGATAATAAGCTGATGGAATGATAGCTTTTTGTACTTGTAGATAACTTTAGCTAACTTCCAACGAAACGGGTAGTAGCCAGGCGACTCTAGACTTTGCCTCCTAAACGGCAGGCCTCTGCGAACTCACCATGGCACGGCCTAGGTTATGGGAATCTACAAAGTGGCTTTTCGTTAGGTTTTAGTAGTAGCGATTTTGATCAGGAAAGGAAAGAGGATGGATAGGTTTCGGCTTATTTTAAAAGTTTTTAGTCATCTTCCAAAATTGCTTTGCACAGTCTGGGAGTAAGCGAAGATGTTTAGGAAATTCTCGATTTCTTTGATCCGTTAAACTGGTTTGAATGATTTCTTTAAGACGATTAATGTTGGTCTTCAGGTGGAGAAGGTCTAAACATTGATTTCGACGTTGCACGAAATTACGGAGTCAAATGAGATGGACAGCGGATTCCATCAAATTTTTTGAAAAAAAAACTCGAAAAAAAAAATTAAAAATCATTGGCAAACTGTCTGTGCTGAAGCTAATAAGCAGTGATATGTTATTATTTTTTCTCGGATTTGGACAACCACACTCTCACCGAGTGCACTCACACTACCGGTCATTAAATGTATTGTGAAAATATTATTAAATGGATTGAGAATAGTTAAGGTACCACAAGAGAATATTTTTAGGCGCAGCCTGGAAATTCTGTTTCCTTTAGGTAAGCAACCTACGGTCTATGGTTAGCTGTTATGGGATTGTCGTGCTATATCATAGCAACTTAAGAACTAATTAAGAATGCGTGTTTAATTTACACTCACCAAATCGAGATAGGTCTGAGGCTTTCATTTTCTCTTCAAATCACGTGAATACCTTTCTGCCACTCTGCACTTGAGCACAGACTTTGTTAATTTGAAACGACTCAAATTTAAAAAAAAGAACCTGGATGAAAGCTTATCCCACTTTCTTCCGCTTTGTTGTCTGAGCATTCGCGATCGATAATTAATTTCAAATCTACCATTAATCACCAGCTGTAATTTTTCGAAGGTTCTCGCATTACGCAGCACCATTTTATTAGCTGTTTCGAATGGTGTCGCTTTCGCCACTGCTTCTATTTAAGAATCAATTCTCGCCCGCTTTCGATGGAGCATTTTTTTTATAATGAGCTGTATTTCCCCCTGTTACTTTATTTAGAATGATTCCAGCTACACTGAGAAAAACTCCATTGTTGTGTCGACAATTAAAGCATGGGCAAGATGATAATTGGATGTAATGGTTACAATAACCATGTAAATGATCAAATTTACCGCATTGTAGTAAATGTTGAATCTAATAGTTTAAGTGATCAAAATCACTATGCTGCCCAAATCATCTTAACCTCCAATAATAGTAATTTACTTTTTTCTGTGAATGTGAATAAAGGGATCTCGGTTGCAGAGTTGCAACATAATCAGGTTTTCCTGAATTTTATATTTTTTATAAATATTTTGCAGGTCGGGCCAGACCAGGCCAAATAATTAATCGATGAAATGATGTAATCATATGCACCTGCCAGGTTTAACGGTTTCCCACTGCAATATGATTTATAAAGGCCAGTTTTTGCAATGCACATCGGCACTGCGGTCTTAACAATTATTTAACTAGATTGTTCAGTACGATTATTAAAATGGATTGTTTGGTATGAAACTAATTTTTGGTTCTAAAACATCATCTGGAAAAAAAATGATCCTGTGTACTATTATATTTTTAACGAACTCATAGATTTTCAACTCGAATTTTAAGCTAATTAATTTCAGTTCATTAAATGACACTATATTGATAAAGTGATACTTCTCACTCAAAAAATAAGCACATGGTGATGGTAATGTAATCACACAAAAATCTTTTTTTTTCCTTTATTATCGGGATTTTCAGCCCTGGGCTGGTTCATCTCCCGTCGTAGTCACTCAAGTATCTTTTTGGGTATTTACGTAACTTTTTCGGGGGTGAGATTTGAACTCGTGACTTTGGCGTGAGATGTATGGATGTAAACCACTACGCCGGGGTCACCCCCACAAAATAATGAAATATACTAGGCTGCCTGAAAAGTCCTTTCAATTTCCTACAGATGGCCAATGTGAACCATTTTCTATGAGCTTCACTTCTTGAATGATAGCTGTCAAAATTTCAGCCATTTCTGTCCACGCATTTATGAGTGACAACAGTGAGAAGAGACCGATCAGCAATTTTTTTTAAATAGAAAAATCCGTGTTTCGAGTTTTGATAACATGCTATTTTCTACGCAAGAAAACGGCTGCCGAAACCAAAGCCAAGCTGGATAAGTATTTTCCAAACGATTCAAACGATTCATAAGTGGTTTGCTGATTTTCGTTGTGGCCGTACGAGCATCGTTGAAGCACCGCGTTCTGGACGCCCAAATGAGGTCACTACAACAGAGAACGTCGATAAAATCCATGATATATTATTTGAGGATCCAAACGTGAAATGGAGAGAGGCTTTAGGCATTCCAATGGAAAAAGTTGGCAACATCATGCATTCCGTTTTGGGTATGAAGAAGCTCTGCGCGCGATGGGTGCCGCTTTTGCTTACAATGGACCAACAACGCATTCGTGTTACAACCTCTCAGGAGAATTTGAGCAAGTTTACACGCAATCCGAAGGAGTTTATGCACCGCTTCATAACCATGGATGAAACTTGCATCCATTACTACACACCGGAGTCATCGCAGCTGGCAAAACAGTGGGCTTCACTGGGCGAAAGTGCTCCGAAGCGCCCGAAATAGCAATAATCGGCGGGAAACGTTAAGGCCTCCGTGTTTTGGGATGCGCAAGGTGTAATCCCAGAGCATCGTCGTCCTATGATTGCTCTAGTGGTATGTATTTGCTACAAAGTTGATTCCACTAAACGGTCATCACTCACGGGTTATTGAGTGCGGAGTCCGCCAGGAATTCATAGCGCCAGTCGTAAACACCACGCTCCTTGTTCCGTATATGTCGCTGAGTTAGCTGCTTTACACTATACGCAAGAAATGGTTGCCTCACTTACACCGAATCAGTATTTCATTTTTACGAACAGTACCAGTTCTATAAAGGCAATTCACTACTTTAGGCCTTTAAAGCACTCCTCGTATTTTCTCATGAAAATACAGGAGCTTCTAACTGCTTCATGTTTCCGTTACTTTATCATTACCTCTGTATTGATCCCTTCTCATTGTTCGATTCTGGGCAATGAGAGAACGGACTCACTTGCAAAAGTGGGTGCTGTGGAAGGTGATGTTTATGATCGACAATTCGTTTTTAATGTTTGTTTTTTATTTTTCGTCAACACTCACTTGTTAGCTGGTAGTATAAATAGAGTAAAGAAGATATGGGGCGATGGCAGTATTCTATCATTCCCAAGATGAAGAAAAAATTTTGGTTTGAGGGGATGAATGTGGTTTGAAAATTCATTCGTTTGATGTAGTTTTTAAGATTTTTTATCATTCCTAGATTAAATGCTATCCGAGTCTCGTTTGGGAATTTGATATACCAAAGATTTCCCCATATTGGAAAATCTGGTTTACCACCAGAGAGGGGGTGACCTCTATTGGATAAAGCTAGAACTAAGAATCCTGAACAGTGTGTGCTGTTTAGTGGGATATCTGTAACTAGAAAATGAGAAGAAAGATTATTAATTTCCATTTAATTCCAACTACCTTTATTACTTAGTGTATTTCGTCTACAATGTGCAGACTTCTTCTGTTGCGACAGAAGACAGAAGTTTTTTTTTTTTATTCTTCTGATATTACACAGAAAACCAATAGATGATGCTTGCACACCCGCAATGTGTCAAAACTGGTGATTCCAAACTAAGGCAATACTGGCACCTGCCTCTCCCGGATGCAGATCAAATAAGGAAAGTGTAGAAATGTATCGACGTGATACTCACTTTATTGGAAGCTGAGAGCACCTCTGCACTTCCACAATCAATGACTTGAATGTTGGATAGAAGGGTGGGTTTGGCAGCATGGTGGTAAGTAAACTATTCAAATATTAGTTCTCTGTGATATTAGTAGCAATTTCAATTTGGTAAGGATCCGTTTGGAGTCAATCACAGATAGGGATAGTGATTTACTTGTTCCAAGAAATAATGGAACGGTAAGTATGGCAAACCAATAATATGGATGATGATCAATTATGATCCCCACAACCAGCCCACCACACCCATCAAACCGCCACATTTCACCATGAAGCTGCTTTATAGTTTTTTTAGTGCTCATTTGATCACTCACGCCACTCTGGTCTCTTCAATTGTTTTTTATTTATTAAGTTCGTTTATTTGTTAGGCTCAGGCGTGTGTAACACTTTGCGGAGCCGATATTCAATATTGTATTTAACAATGTTCTATTTTTCGATTTTGGTAAAGTGTGGTGCCAATTACTCTTAAGTTAATGGGTCACTCTATTCAATTGTTGATCACTAGCGCCGTCGAACAATAGAAAACCGAATAAAAAGATAATGCGATATGATCAGCAGCATCAACAATTATCATCAAATAGCGAAACAACGTGAGTTTTTATACATTTATATCACAGACAAACAGACATAACACATTGAACATTTAGCACTACAAATCATCGTCACTAACACACCTGCGCCATAAATAAATGGAGCAGGGTTTATATAGACATGTAAACATTTTCATGAAAGACTCACGTTGTTTCGCTCTTTGATGATAATTGCTGTTGATCGAAAAATATGCAGAAAAAATGCAAAACTACCAAATTTAAAATGAGGGACCTTAACGGGACAATAGGGGGCGGTTTTGCATGAATTTTGTAGATAGAAGTTTTTAAGAAATCCTCTAAATCATAAAAATTAAAAATTAAAATTTCTACTACGAACATAAAAGGAACACCCCAGTCACCACCCAAAACAAAAGATAGATCTCATTTTTTAAATTAAATCTTCCGAAGACATCATGTGTCAAAAGTGAATGGTTTTTGAGTTATCGATTTTTGTCGTGAAATTTGTCTATTCACTACACCAAAGCTACACATCTATTTGGTTTTAGAAATTCAAAGGGTGCGTGAGGTTGTGCAATGCATTAGTTGTTAAGTGTTCAATGGCTCACACAAAAAACACAATCTCGATGCGTAACCGAGATTCGAGCCGTGATCGCCATCGTAACGGCTTCAGATAGTAACTATTTAGCCACTTCAACCAGTTCAAATAAATTGAATAGAACCCCTACAGTTGCTTCGATTGTCGTGGTACTCATCGGTAGAGCAATGAAGTTCGTGTCGCATGACAGACATGCATGACTTCGTTCATTTCAAAAAACGCGTTGTGGATCAAGAGCAAACCTGATGAGAGGGAGAGCGGAGAGCGATCATGATTGAAATTGAAGCTAAATCGTGAAGTGGCCTATTTCATTTCGCCTTCTTACACATGTACGGAATCGCACTTACAATATAGTGAGTTTATGTACGGATTGCGGTGCTGAAGAAAACATTTTCATGATAAGAAAGCATTTCGTATGTTTTAAATAAGTATCTTCGATTGGGAACTTTATTCCATGGCTTCTGAAGTTAGGTTCCTATAGATACGAAGCAATCAGAAGGATTATCGTCCAAATATTGACCGTTCTAATTACAGATCACATACAACTTCATCAAAAATTCTAGCCTGATGAATGTACTGCTTAAAACCCGTTCCGTATCCAATACAGTAAAACAATTCGTTGCGATAATACATCTTATTGTAATTTTCTCGAACTTTCTGTGGTACACTCGCCATCATGCTTTGTACAGCATCCTCGTATACGCTAGCGGTGGCAGTTCTCCATCTTCTCATGAAATTGTGAATTCATTTGCTTTCTTCTTATTTTCAGAGAGTCTCCGCTTAACCAGAGCCTAGTATTTTTCTATCGGATGTTGCTCTGGAGAATCAGGCGCATTGACTATTTTTGGCACGGCAAGCGCTCAATTGTGCCTTATTTCACTCCAGGACGGATTTAGCATGGTGAAAAGAGGGCGCAAAACAGAGCTCGTCATGACTTCTTATAAACGGTAGTCTCCGCTTTTTATAATCTTCTTTTTCGTATACATTCTTGTTGATAGTGCTGGCAAAGACAAAGCTTTTGGATTTTTGAACACAACTGCATATTGCCTGCCATAACAAATACTTCTTGGGGAATTTAGACACCTTTTTGTCCGGGAATACTCGACAACTCTACTACTACAACTACTTTCAATAATGGTAACCACCTTCTTGTCCATTTGGTGGAAGCATACTTTCCCAACTTTCCAATCCATAGTATAGCGCTGGTCAAATTATTCGCAAATACTAAACACGGTACTTTTTGGTAGTATTAACTTCTAGGCAAGATCGCATACCGACAACATTGGATTTTGCTGCTTCCACTTGATTCGACGCCATTTTACCAAATGCAAAAAGAATGTAAACATGTTGTTTCGTGAAATAAAGTATAAAGTTTCAGCTGGCATGTAATTGAAATGTTTCAGCGATCCGTAACCGATTTGAAAAACTAAACTAAACATTATACCTCTTCTTAGCCATCTCCAGATGAAGAATATAGTCCACCAACAAAGCCTTCAATTTAAAATGTGTACCAACATTTATTTCCATCCTTCAGATAACAGCAGCGGTTTGGTAATAAGGTAATAAACTCATCAAACTCTACGAAATCTCCAATTAGGTCTTTTTTTTATGCAGTGGGATCATATTTTTCGTCTTGTAAAATTAACTATAAAACTATGTCAGACAAGATATTGGTCTTCGACATTACTTTGTTGTAATAAGTATAGCGTCTTCTACGTCAGAGTTCTCTTCAAAGTTGGCAATAACGCTTGGACAAGTAATTCTCTTGGGCTGTGGTTACATTCCATTATTCCAAATGTTTCGTCGAGAACGTGGTTCAAAGGTCTGGATGTAAGTCGCGGTTTCATTCGTGTGATGTCAAGACTTATGTCCAACCACTACTCGCTAGACGCACATCTCTACTGAATTAACCTCGTCGATAGCAATTTATGTAGGTGCGGAACTGGTTATGATGACATCGCTCACGCAGTTTGGCATTGCCCTGATAATGAAGCCTCCATAGCACGACTATTGGATACCCTAGTGGCCCGAGGTAGACAACCCTTCCGTGAGGTAAGAGATGTTTTGGGTATGCGTGATCTACCCTACATGCAAGCGATTTACGAATTCCTTTGTTTGTCTGATCTAAGAGTGTAACGTCATCACCCCCCTCCCGTCCACTCTGGTAAATTCCCTGCCATTGTGTCCCAGTTATACTATCCTTTTGTTTCCGTGCTACTTGTACCTGCCCAGCAGCTGTGGTCACCCATCTGCGGTTTAATTCCTGAAAGGGACTACAGGGATCGAGGATTTGGTAGATGTTGCATCCAAAAGCAGCAATAATGGCTTAAATAAGTTACCTACCTAGCCCTTTCCAAATGATAATGTGACCCATTAACCTCGAGCTAGCCACGAGTAATTGGCATCACACTTCTACTAATCTTGATTTTTTTGTGAACAACAATATTGAACATCGGCTCCAATAAGTGTTACACACACCTGAGCCTAACAAATAAACGAACTGACTAAAAAAAAGTATAGCGTCTTCAGTCACTTCATTTAACGCTACTTAGCAAAAGAATGCAAGTTCCTAGATAGCAATGCATAGGAGGTGTTCTACTCTTCTACCCTAATAGGCATAGAAATAAATGTATGCCATCAATCATGTTTTATTCCTAATCATAGAAGGTAAAATGATGGCAAAATATTGTCTGAACATTACTTTCCCTTCTCATTGATTAACTGCCATCACTAGAGGTAACTGTGGTTTATCTGGATAAGCAGATAGTTGAGAAATGTGTGCGTTTCTTGTATTCACATTTTTCTTTTAAATTACCAACATGGATCAGAGCGTCAGCTGCTCAGATGTACTAGATTTTACACTCCAGGAAAAAGTTTCACATTGACCGAATAACTCGATCACTGTCATCCGATTGACTTCCAAAAAAAATGTGACAACGGTGAAAAATCGCCCCCGGAACCAATTGGTTCTTTTTCCGTATAACTTTGATGGGCCCAAGTTATATGTTTATGCTTATATTCCTACCTACTAGGGTGGTTCATGGTATCGATTGAGTATCAGCTCCACAAATAAATCAGTTTCTAAATTTTCTCCAAATAAAAATACAAAAATTAGATAGCTTGGTTGGTTGGTCTGAAGTTTCTTTGGGGATAACTATTGGAAAATAAAACATTTGTTTGGTCCCATCCTCTGTACTCTTCGGTGTAATAGCAAACATAAATGTAATCTATTTGAGCTTACGAGATATGAATATCTCGAAATATATATATATATATATATATATATATGTATATATATATATATATATATATATATATATATATATATATATATATATATATATATATATATATATATACATATATATATATATATATATATATATATATATATATATATATATATATGATATATGAATCTGAACAGCTTCAACTTTGCCCACGGTCACATTTTGATTGCCCATCGCTATCATTAGATTCTAATTAGTGAGTGAGTTGATGTTCTCTAGCAATGCTCCGTCAACTACTCAACGTGCAACATTGGAATGTCGGATGCAAATAATAGATTCTACTGTGTGTCTACTATGGCATGCAAGCAGTGTTGACTTGTAAGCTGTTGATCATTCATATCTGAAAGTCAGTGAGAGTTATGTATGCTAACCAGTGTGCCGAGGTCGCCCTATTATGTAATTTCCTCAAAGAGCTAAGAGGGTGAGAACAAAATATTATGTTTCTCATAGTAATTCTCATATAAATTTCTAAAAATTCGGTCCAGTTCACTACGAATAAAGCTCAAATATTGGGAGAAGTGTCAGGACCTGTTCTGAAATCGATTATAACGGGTAGAACTAAAACGATATTTTGAATCACCCTAATACTTCCTGCTGAAGTTCTTTTCCGCCGGGAGCTTAGTAATGGTGTCGTTTTGGTAAGATGGACGACTCTCACCGAAGAAAAGTTGTGTCTCTGTGAGCGAAAAACTGGCATAGTAAAACAGAGCCAGTTCGGTACAACTAAAAAAAGAAACAACAAAGACGGATGAATACGCCAATCTTTCATGCATAGCGATATTTATCGGTTTCCTCTTCACGATTTGATGCCAAAAAGAGCGAAACGAGAGTAACTTCTCGGAAACCGTTATCTAAGATGGTCAAAGCTGACTGATATGGCCCGCTGCCGCTGGCCGGGCCCAAGTGAGAACGTTTCCAGATGGCGTGTAAGTTGAAATCATGCGATTGTGGCTGGAGAAATCTGGTGTCTTCAATCTGTTTGATCACAGCACAGAATCATAATGGTCGTCGTCTGTGACGTAGTCACCGTCATCGTCGATGCGAATCAAATGAAGTAGAAAATTGATGTCAAAGTTTCCTCTTTGTTCTTTAAGACTGGAAATGCGTTCGTGGCTGTTTGATAATTAATCACAATCATAAGAACGGCTCAATTTCTAAGATAGATGACTGGATGCCTGAAGAAGAATTTCATAGATTGATGACATCCAGCAGAATTTATGAATGGGAAGATTTTACAACAACTGAACTAAATGGGATGTTTTAATCGGCTCGCAAAAGATTAATGATCCGTGAATGCTGTAGATACCTACTAAGTTAATATAAATTCGAAAATCTGAAAATCACAGATCAAATATATATTTTTTCGAGTCATGAAATATTGTTTAACTGCAACATTTTTTTATTGTTCAATAAGCATTTTCTACCCGCCTGTGTTTGAGTTTGATAAGAATCAACAAATTATAAAATCTGGTAAATATTGACGATGCTGAACAAACATTGGTTCCAACAAATAAATAACGACTGGTCGCGAGTAATTTTGTCAAAATTGTTTTCCAACTTTATTTCATAAACTTCAAGGTGTAGCCAGTCCGAACGATCCGCCTCCGCTGTCCAGATAAACTTTTGCGTTGCTCTTTTAAGAAGGTCCGAGGTCGGTGCTACTATTTTGCTAAAGTCTTTTATGAAGCGATGATAGAAGCCTGCTAGTCCCAGTCATATGCCCTAGACGTTTTTGTTTTAAAGATAGCCCAAAAAGGCAAAACCTGCTCTTATCCAGCGAAATAGTAAGATCGGCTTTCGGTAATCTTTCTTCTACTAGACGCAACAAACAATTAAAATGAGAAAAGAAAAATAGACGCAACAATCGAACGTGATTACTGAATGCTTTCGAGACGATACCAATGCATCTAAATAGACAAATACAGGTTGAACCCAATTACTCGATCCATTAGCCACCACATCGTGAATTGAGCGTTCGTTAGTCCAAAAAGACACACCTTTAAACGAAACAGTCCATTCGGCGTCCGAAACGCTGTATAATCTCCAAATCTTCAGGGGAATTTGGAAGTAGATTTTTTTTTATTAAAGAGACTTTCAGCCCTGAGAAAAACATTGCCTTCCCCAATCGATGAAATATTTCTCCCATGTTTCTCATTGGGTAGGAATCTTTTTTGGTGAGCGCGAGTATCCTTCGAGAATTGAGACATACGCGTAGTTTTACGTTCGCCTCGTTAACTGGCACTAGCGCACTAGCCCATTCACTCACACACTCCTCAATGGCATCCATACGTCGGTAGTGTTCCAATTCTGCATCCATCTCTGTCTGAATAGCTGGGGCACAGTTGTACAGGGGTTGCGCTCTGGTTTCATTTCCTTGTTCAGCACAAATTCGTGTTGTATTACTATTGTCTTCCCTAATCGATTTACCGCCGTGTATGAAAACGTCTTGATCGCTTCGGTTACCTCTTTCCTCTCCTCCAGTGCTTATTTATTCTAGGTTTCTATAGTCTCGGACGTTGTCTTCGCCGGTTCAGGAAATTCCAAAGCCGGTATGTGTAAGGCTCAGTACCCTTCAATAACGGCAGTGCTTCGATTGGTAACAAAGGATAACTATTTGTTCCACTTTGGCCTTTACTTCTTCCCACCAATGTATCTACCGTGGCTACCTGCTCAAAATCTTCTGTTCTCTAGATCAACGATTGGATTCCGACTGTTGTCCAAAAATTGTACTCTTAGCTATTTGTAGGATCGGTATGATCTTCGCAACCCCCCGGAATTCCATCGGCAAATTAGCATATCCTAAGCCTTCATCAGCTATCACTATTTTAACGGGACTCCGATAGATAGTAAGACCATTTCTGTCCGCGATGTCTCGCATGCTGGTAATGCTACAGAATCTAGTAAGGCATGGTAGTCGTTGATAAACATGTTAACTGAGACATACAAGCACAAACCTGTGTGCATTTGCAATTCGCAAACGCTTTGATGGATTCATCGGAAGCTCTTTCAGTCGGGATGCTGACGTTCACTAAGATGCAATCCTGACCTAGTTTTCTGAGTTTTCTAAAAATCTTCCTCCAGATTCCGTCGTATAATTCTTGCACGTTGTTACCGTCTTGCCATGTGTTTAGATGTCATTTCTTCATCCTGCTTCCCGAATTTCATTCTCGCTTATCATGCGGTAGTTCTGTTTTCGTTAACCGTTTCTTTGCGGAACCGCTTCTTCGTCATCCGAAAACTCATCTGAACTTCATTCTTGTTGGTTCTGGTGATAACCTGTAAAACTGTGTTTGCATCAAGGCACGGTTCACGATATGGTTCACTGTACCGGTTAGCTCTAGCATGGTATCTCCGCCGCTGCTGTTCAGCTAATCGGTTACTTTGAAGTTGTACTCTCTGATCATATTGTCCGTAACATCTTCTAGACTGGTCTTCAACACTATCATTTCTGTAGGCATTATTTCTGACATCATTACACGGTTCTTGTCTCTTCCATGCGTTGTAACTTCTTGCAATCTGTGGGTATCTATTAACACTGTGCTGGCAACCATCGAATAAGTTACTATGGTTTGATCCACTCCCTTCTCTTTTACAAGTTCGTTAGTATTCCTAGCATGCCTGCGTTTGGATATCGTTCCGCTACTCGGTTCTTGCTATTGCTGCTTCGGTGAACTGCATTCATCCAGATTTCTTTTTTCAAGCTGACTACGTGTTTCGTTTTGTTCACCACCTACGGCGCCACTGGGCCATCTTAACGGATCATCCGCTCAAGTTCAACAACCTTAGCCTTCAACTTCTTCTCACGGCCGTTTCTGTAGTGTTTTGGTATCATTCCTGCAACCCTTTTCAATTCCTGCTGGCTATCACTATTTAGATCGGCTTCCGTATCCCTTACTTTCCGTATCCCCCACCACTCCTAAGCTATTTTCCATTCTAATATTTTTCAACTCTGTGCAGATGTCATTGATCAGTTTTTTTCCGCATGCGTTCTGACTACCTATCTTCAGAGATTATTCCTTGGATTCTCCACCAATAGGGAAAAGCTTGATCCACAACACCCAAGGAACCAGGTGGAGAGCATGCAGAAACGCCTGCAGCTGGCCCTGAAGGCCAAAGGAGGACATATGAATTATTAAAATTCTTTTCTTTTACTTACATTTTTCTTCCAGGGAGTCAAAATGATGTAGGCACTTTCTTTTGTCACTGTTTTTTTTCAACATGAATTGATTTCTTTTCTTCAAGTTGAACGCTCTTTTTTATAATTATTCCGCAAGTGAAACTTGAAAAGATTAAGCGATGTCATTGTTGATTCTGTCGAAGGCAGCAGATAGATCCATGTAGACAACGTCCGTTTGTGAACCAGATGAAATCCCATCCATGATGAAGGAAGTGATTGCTAGAAGGTTTGTGATCGTTGAACTTCGGCCTGAATCCATGTTGATCGTCGCTTATATATTGCTTAACGTGGAAAAATACGGGTTCTTAAACGGTCAGCTCAAACAGCTTAAAGCTTGCGCACAAGCTCGAGATTCTGTGGTAGTTATCATAATGCTGCTTCGTTCCATAGTGCTGGAAACTTACTGGTCGTCAATGATGACCGATAGATGTGGCATTTAGAAACACGGATGGAATACCGTTTGGTTCAGCGTTAACGTCTTCAACATAACTATAAATTAGAAGAAAAATTAGTAATCTCCATTTAATTCCAACTACCTTTGCTTATCTTCGACAGATACGCGTATTTCGTTTACAATGTGCAGACTTCTTCAGTGTCTCGTACTAATAACTCGACAGTCGAGTTATTAGTACGAGACACTGAAGAAGTCTGCACATTGTAGACGAAATACGCGTATCTGTCGAAGATAAGCAAAGGTAGTTGGAATTAAATGGAGATTACTAATTTTTCTTCTAATTTATAGTTACAAGTATTCCACTAAACAGCTCAAACCCTCTGGGTCTTCAACATGTTTGCAGCAGCAACGATATAAGCATCGTCGATAGCGATTGCGTTGGAATACCGGTCAGACAAAGGATCGTTATTCGAAACAACTTCTATTTGCTATGGCGGAAGCGGATCGTTAAGGAACACATCTACAAGCTTTTCCGAGAACATGCTACAGATGCGTTCCGAGAGATCGATAAAACCGTTCTCCATGCTTTGTTCATTGATGTGTTACCAGAATACCTTAGGATTATACTTCAGTTGCTTTGCAGCTTGCGTTGGTGGGCCGAGAAGCAGCGGCGAGCCAGCTGCTGGTATCGATGGTTGAGCGTCACGTAATGGTTCCGGAATGCTATCCGACTGGTGTTTCGAAAACCACCCTCTTTTTCGATGTCAGCCTTTGCAGGGTATCCGTCTGCCATGGTACTTTTTTCGAGGCTGGAGAGACTTTCTTTGGAACGTGTCTGTCGATCAAGTAGCTCAAGATGTTGGAAAACGTAGTAGTGGCGTTATCGACGTCATTCATGTCGAGGGTTTCGTTCCAGTTAATATTGCTAAGCACATCGAAAATACTGTCGTAATCTGCATTGCAGAAGTCATGGTAGACGAAGTCGTGGATGATCATCTGTTTTACTAGTGCAGATGGGGCTAGCATGATGCTTGGTAAAGTGTCGGCATTCACGAAGCAAAGGTCAAGAGATCGTCCATTTTGGTTCTTAATGTCGTTTATCTTACGTAAGGCTTCAACTTCTACTTCCTTTTCTTCTTCCTGGCTTGGACGCTTTTCATACGAGCTTCCCTGCTCCTCAACTTAGTGTTCTAATTTCACTTCCACAGTTATTAATTGAGAGCTTTTTATGCTAACAACAATGCATGAATTTGTATATTGCATGGCAGGCACAGTTATAGTCTATGCCCAGGGAAGTCGAGGAATTTCCTAACCTAAAAAATCCCTAGACCGGTCGGGAACCGAACCCCGGCTTATCGACTGCTCTATCCGAGGCCCCCTGACGTAAGATGCTACGGAATTATGATCAAGCATCGAAGCTGTCGCGTCCACGCCACCATTTGACACCGGGGAGGTTGAAATCCCCGATTATTACGATTTCGTCTCTAATGGACGCATTTCCAGAAATGTGTTCAACTGACTGAAGGTGCATATTTTTATAAAATCATCGTCGCTAATTCTGTCAGGAGGAAAGTAAACGGGACATAGATGTAGGATATGATCCTTGAGATTCAACAAGATCGATATTCTAGATCGTAACGTATAGCGATCCAAACGCCTCCACCAGAAACCTTTTGACTATTTAGTGCACTTCAGTCACACTTAAATACCTTATACAATGAACCAAAAGCATCAACATTCGAGTGCAGTTATCTTTATAAAGACATTTTAAACAAATTTATTTAATGTGTCCTCCATTTTTATTAATAACGTCCTCGAGCCGACGCCGGAAGCCAGAGCATGCCTTTCGTACGTAGTCCTCCGACATTGACTTCCATGTGCGTGTTATGGTTGACTTCAGGGTTTTCACACTAGCGTGAATATATGCCCAAATCAAATAATCCAACAGATTAAGATCTGGACTGCTAGGGGCCACAAATTCTTCGGCCAAAACTTCATGTTATCGTTCAACCATTGTTGGGTTCGATTGGACGTGTGACACGGCGCTCCATCCTGCTGTAGGACAACGTTTTGGTCCTCAGAGAAGTTGGCCTTCACCTAGGGAAGCACTTGGTCCTTAAGAATACCGATATACACTTCGGTATTGATTTTAACTCCAGCATCAATGAAAAAAGGCGGCAATTTCAAACCGTTGGACGCCACCAAGCCAAACATCATGACACCAGCCGGATGTTTGGTTTGAAATTTGAATTTCACTTTTTCCGGAACGTCCACTATTTTCTACGATGAAATGAACCGGTCCGTGCGGCTGTTGGCCACAGCATCGATGCTGAAAATCTTTTCGTCGGAGAACAGGATTATCATTTTTTCCTTCTTCGACAAGGAAAGCAATCTCTTGGAATGAGTCACTCGTAGTTCCTTGACCCGGTTCGTAATCAAGTGGCGTTTCACTCTGGCACGGACCAATTTGATCACGTTCGGCGTGCGTGTAAAGCGCGGACGTCCGCTTCCCGGCTTTCGCTGCTTAGGACCATTCTGCAGGGACTTTTTATGCGGTAAACTGTTGCCAAATGATACCCTACCACCTTGGCAATCTCTTTCGGCTTCTTCTGGGCGAGCAACAAACCGTGTGATCACTTCTTTCACGAACATTTTGACAAATTAGCAATAAAACAAATAGAATGTCTGGATGCAGCACTTGAAAGTTAACATAAACAAATACACTTTCGACAGAAATTAGTCACTAGCTACACGAATTAACCCAATACTGAAATTTTAACATTCTCGCATTATTTTCTGCCGCACCCTGTAGATAAGTGGCATAGAAAGCACTTCAAAACAATAATCAATATAAGCAAGAAGCTTTAAAAAAACAGACACACCTGAAAAATATATTATTTTATCATGCATTTCTTGTAGACCGCTGTTTCAATTACGTCTAAATTTCGTATGCATTTGTACTCTGTTCATTCTATCAGAAACAAACAAATCTGAACTCATTGTCATCGGGGTTTGTTCAAAACTACTCAGACAAAAAGCATTTCTGTTATTTCTGAATTTAATAAACGTAGTTTGGACGGATAAACGACGGTGGTGTACGTGGTTTTGTGTGAATGTTGTCATCTATAATAAGCATATTAAGACATATCAGCTCGAAAGGAAGTTCGTTTTCTGTCGTTTGTTTCCTCGCCCGTCTGTTTAGAACAGCGCCCTGGTTTGAATGAGAAAGAACCCTTCCACTTCGTTAAGCTTCCACAGAAAGCCGGAATACATAGAGATCACTTCCATATGGAAAGGTATATCTTTACAAGTGATAGACCCCCTCCCTCGCTTTCTCATGTAGATAGAATGGCAAAGTTCCCTGACTCAAAGACAGTAGCACACAATCCCACAACAATGTCTTAGCGTGGTTTGAGCTGGCAGAATTTCTCCTCAGAACTAAACCACCAAGCTTGAATCTTGGGTATGAAAATATGTGGTTTTAGCTGCTGCAACATATTTCATCTCGAAGCTCAATGGTTCCTGTTCGAGAACAGAGCATTGCACTGCATAGGAAAGAACCCAGAATGTCTGTTACCTCATTCTTGTTCTCCATATACAAAAGGAAAAGAACTTCTGGTGCTAGTGCTCTAACAAAGAAGATTTATGTGCATCGTTTGCTCCTATCTAAACAGAAGGCACGCTGCACATTCACTACACAACATCGAACGCTCAACATATTCTTCGAATTAAAACGAAAGAAAGAAAATATTGTGTGTATCTTGATCCGTTTATAACTCCTCTAACGACATTTTGCAGCAACCAAAAAGAATGAGCAGCTCCACGGTACTCGAGCAAACTAAATTTGATAAATGATTGCTCAGTGTTCAGTTCTAAATTATATTGTTTCGAAGCGGATCCAGTAGGGGCAGACTCCAACGAGCGATGGGAAGTTATCTTTCCAGAAATGTGTTCACAATTTAGGATCGCCATGGGAGAAATGGAATTTAATGCTCTTCGATATAGTTAGACACGTTCAAGACAAATACACTGTGCACACTTTGCAATGAATGTTGCTAAATAAATGGAGCTTTGTACGGTTCAAGAACCTATGAGCAAACATTCTACTTGTAACCATTTTTGTCTCGATGACATTGAGCAGCTGTTCATTGATTACTTTTAATGTTTGCTTATTGGTCAACAAGTTGGAGAGCTAAACGAACAAGAGTTGCTCTGCCTTCACATATCGGAATATTTTCCTAAAAGATTACAAATAAGCTTTGTGCAAATTGACTTCCTGACACTAACATATTTGAGAAGATGACGAAAGTAGGTATTTTAGCAGTTAAATCAACCATTACTAGTATGTTACAAATTTGAATTTTTACAGTAAAACAAACTTGTACTTGATGTTTAAATTTCATGTACCATATGGAAGGGTTTCGAATGGAAAGTAATCGGATATGTCTCTTGTAAATACGGACTCACAACATTGCTCAAGTATTAAAGCGTGTCTTTTTTGAAATCTTTTTTGTAAATTTGTCGGGTCAGTGGTTTGAGTCAACGTAAGAATTGCTTTCAGTGTATGGTTTAGCAGTCAGTGGATCCTTTCACCTTCACGACAACATGCGTATTGATTAAAGGGTGTCTACAGTTATTGCATTACTTTGAACTCGTCCTCAAGAACAATTCTCTCAACCGATAGTCATGAAATATTCAGGGAATAAAATACAATGTATAATCTTGATTTAGGTATTTTTATTTCACTGTATTTCTTTACCAAATCTAAAAGCCCAAACTTTCTTCATGACACCACGCATGAGATTTTGTACAACGCTTGAACCGACATTTTATCCGCTTTCAATCATGACTTAAACATTTCCATTTCTGTAGTGACAACTTTAGGACGCTTACGAAGCTCGTGCTGCAGTATAGCCCAATGTTTCTCAATTGGTAACTCTGAAAAGTTTGGGGGATTTAGATTGTTCGGCACGATTCGTCTTGTACCACCCCAGTACATCTTTGGAGTAGTGCCAAGAGACTAGGTCCGGCAAAAAAAAATTAGGAACGTTCTGTGTATTGAGAAATGGAAGCAGTCGTTTTTTCAGGCATTAATTCATGTATACTTGACCATTTAGGGTTGAACTTGTCACGGAAGGCTTGCTCCGTTTACCACACGAACAAATCCCCTGCCAACTCATGAATTTCTCGGGGAACTTTGACACTTGCAGTTTCCTGAGAGACTCTGGAACATCGAACTTGTCTTTTGCAGTCCCATACTGGTTGCCGGGAATTTATTTAAAGTCCGTTTTTTCGTGTGTTTCATTGCCCATGATTCAGCAGTGTGGTTTCGTCATCATTTGTGTATACAGCTTACGCTGTAACGGAACATAATTCACGTAGACCGATTCTCGGACCTCTTCCCACAACTGCCTTCACTAAAGCGCCAAGCAAGCAAATTGAAATCACTTGCATGTGAAGCAGCAAGATTAGTTACCCGGCGAGACTCAGGGCGAGTCCTTCAAATAAAGGGAAAAACCTGAATACAATCCTGACGACCAATTTTCATCCCGGACAGCAAAACTCAACCAAAGTGGCGATTCTCCAACTGGAACCAGAGAACGAACAGACCGACAGAAACCAATCAATTAACCTTTTCCTCATCCAAAGAGCATCTAGAGAAACATTCTTTTTAAGTTTTATGGTTTATTCCTGTGTTGAATTGCTACTCGCTACCTAGTAATTCCAATTGGAATTTCTCTTCGCACGGCCGTGCCTGACCTAAACAAACCAGCGCACTCCTAACTCTGTTTAAATTTACTTTTTTAGACATACAAAATCATAGATCTGACCTTGAATCGCTCTACCCGAGCTCAGGCGACGTCTATCGATGGGGGTGTGTTGGTGATAGTGACGGTGTCACTGGTTCTCGGTGCGATTGGTGGTAGTGATGATGACAATGATGTTGTTCGATGATATGGGACCGCTCGACAATGCCTATCGATGCTGTCGGTGGTGGTTGTCCTTGCTAACCGCAGTGCGCGCCCGCACTGTTTCCTACGTGCTCGAGATTCCACTGACTGTCTCAAACACGCCAACTAAAGGGTGATACGGTCAAAATTTGGTCAAGGGAAAACGCGTATAAATCGATGAAATCGTTTATTTAAAAAATCAAATTAAATTTCTTTTTCAAGTTCAATTAGTATAAAATTCAGGAAAAATATTCAGTTAGGCTTCCGCTTTTCCAAATCCGAATTGCCGGGCCTTACGCTTGACCCCTGCCATCAGATTTTGTACAGCCACCTTGTCCACCTTCTTCGCCGCAGAAAGCCAGTTTGCCTTGAACTGCTGCTCGTCCTTAGCAGTTTTTTTGGTCTTCTTTAGGTTCCGCTTGACAATAGCCCAGTATTTCTCAATTGGGCGGAGCTCTGCCACAGGTACAGATGGCTTGCCAAACCAGATATTTCTTTGCGAACTTTGACAGTTTCGTGTGCTTGAAAATATCTGCTACCTTTCCCCTTCCTTTTGCCGTATAAAACTCCTGTCCCGGAAGCTGCTTGTAGTCGGCTTTGACGTAGATTTCGTCGTCTATTACCACGCAGTCAAACTTCGTCAGCATCGTACAGCCTCCGGGATCGCGCTTTGGCCGTCGTATTTTGTTTATCATCGCGATTTGGAGTCACTACCTTCTTGTAAGTCGATAGTCCGGCTCGTTTTTTGGCTCGATGCACGGTTGTAGACGATACACCCAGCTTATTTGCGGCATCTCGGAGAGATAGGTTAGGGTTTCGCTTGAAACTACCGGCAACGCTCTTTGTCGTCTCAGCGGCTTCCGGTTTTCGATTTCCCCCGATCCAGACTTCCTGGCTGTCGACAAACGTTCCTCAAACACTTTAATTACATTTGTAACGGTTGATTTGGCAACTTTTAGCGATTTTTCCAACTTTGCGTGCGAGTAGCTCGGATTTTCGCGATGCGCGAGCAAAATTTTGATACGCTGCTCTTCTTGCTTGGACGGCATTTTGACAACTGAAGAGTGAATTCCAAAATCAAAATAGGAGCAACATTCTACACACACACACCTTCAAAATGAGGGGTGTTCAGGTTTTTTAAATGCAAAATTGAAAGAAATACGTCAAGTTGATATTGACCAAATTTTGACCGTATCGCCCTTTATCTCGAGGCCGATTCTTTGACACGAACGTTTTCCGGCGATTGGCTTCCGGAGTTGGTTCGTGAAAGTAGTGGTACATTTCCTTTGACCCGTAGGTGCGACGGGAACCACTGGCCGGACGACGAGGGCGAGCCTACAAGCCGCCAAGCTTCTGTAAATTCCTGAGCCTCGAGCAGCAGATTCTTGGTCACGTATATCCCTACCTTCAACAATGGTAAGCAAAATAGGCAATTCTTGTTTCCACGCACTGAGCCTTCTACTTGATCAAACACACCACTTTTTTTATTTGAATTTATTCCAGGGGTACACAAATGTTTTCAGCTAGGCACTAGATCTCTATTTAAAAAAAACACGTCTGCTCTATCAGCCATCTGACTTGAAAAAGCCTATTGATTGGGATTTTCTATTACTTACAGTCACGTAACAAAGCATAGTCATGATACAAAGGAAATTCACGTTACAAAAGATTTGCGCGAGTTTTCTTATCCTTTGTACACATTAACTTTGGAGTCTCCTCACTTTCCATGAGTGGCATCACGTGATGCATATTAATTTACTAGGATTCCCTATTGGCCACCAGAGGCGCTAGTGGTTGAAAGCAGGGCTCGAATCTCCCTGCTTCTTATTGCATTGCAACCAATTTGAACTTCTTTCCTGACGCAGTGAAATGTGGCCAAAAATTATTATTTTAAACGCACGTTCTTGTAACCCCGTTACAATGCACACGTGTTTTAGCTGCCCTATCCGGTTTTCATTGCGGTTTGGAGCTTCCTGAACTTTGAATAAACGGAACCCGGCTTGTTTCTTGGATTTCTACCCGAATCTTTTGGTCAAGTGCAGCTTTTTCGCGACATCCCCAACGGAACAGTTGGGTTTGCGTTTAAACCCAGCAACCACTCGCTTATGATCCTTCACAAGGTACGGAAAACTTTTTCTACCACTTTTTCTATCTTCTTCCGATCGACAGTTAAACGTTCCCCGAAACGTTTTATGGCACAAGACACTGTAAACTGGTGAATTTTGAACATTTTTCTGATGGCTCGGTGCGAAAGAAGTGAGTTGTCGAGGTGCGTGTGCAAAATGTTCTCACGCACTTGCTGTTTCTTCGGCTCCATTTTCTAAACTACAACACATTTCACAATGAAACTCACGCAGTGTAAACAATACACGCTGAGGTTGTTTCACCCAAAATTTCGTTGAAATCAACCCAAAAAGTGAAATGTTACAGCCTATTGAAAGTGATGCAATTTAACCGTGGACACCCTTTACTTTTAAATTTAAGTTTTGAAATGGTGCCTCGACAACAGGACCTGCGAAATTTTATTTTCTTCGAATGGTGAGAAAACCCTAATCATCGTGAATTCGGTCGGGGTGACGCTTCAAACGGTGTCAAATGTCATCAGCGAGTTTCTACACCCAAAATAGAAAAGCAAGATTGTAATGCAATTTCGCATGATTTGCTTTCATTTCTCGTAATGGATCGTAACTTGGAGAAAAAATGCAACATTGGTCGTGGGCAAAAAGCAACACATCAATACGGTTAGAAAAATGCAATGTGTGCGTGAGGTTGTGCAGTTAATAGTTGTAGTGAATTCAATGGCTCGCATAAAAAGATCTCGATCCGCAACTGAGAATCGAACCGCGGCCGTCAGCTTAGCCATCTAGCCACCATGACAAGAAGAGGTAATTCCAATAAAAAAGCTACAGTTTCTTCGGTTGTCGAAGCACTCAATGTTACAACAATGAAGCAAATTTCGGTCGCACACACTTACATGGCTTCGTCTATTTCATAAAACGCATGTGGACTTGATGAGAGTGTGGTGACAAGTGAAAATAAAAATAGAACACTTGACAGCGGAATAGCAATAGTGGCAAATGGCGTAGCGGCGTTCTGTGTCATTGTCTCACCCATATTGAGAAGTTCTTGACGGTTGAACAAAAACCCAACGGTTGCTGCGACTGTCGAGGGAGTAAGCACACAGCGATAACCGCTTGCCTACTCTTGCACCATAAAAAGCTTTGTGGATCATGATGGGCAAAATTTCCTTTTCAGAATCATGCGGATTTCTCCAGATATGATTGCAAAAACTGCAATTGCATTTTTGGTACAATTTCAGATTTTTTGTATACATACCAAAGTAGTTCGGAGGAAGCCATCAAACAAGATGAGAAACACGTAGCTAAGTCAACTGTGCAGGACATTAAAATGAGATGTGGACTGAGGTCATTCAAAGCCCAGAAGAAACCGCACCGGAATGATAAAGGACTTGAAAAAGAGGAAAGTTAGACTCGAAAGCTATATGATTCGTTGTTAACCAAACATACAGGTTGCATCATAAAGGACAATGGAAGACTCGTGAAGGCTGGTTTTTCACAAATCCCTGGAAGTAAACTCTACACTATGAAGGATAGGTAAGCCCAGAGTCTAAGTTTAAAGGACAGAAGATATGCAAAATTTGCGAAAAAAATTACATAAGATTTGCAAAATTTGCGAAAAAAATAATATGAGTTTGAAGTTTTGGAGCAAAACTGTCTTCTAAAAAGTTGTTTTTAATAATAAGGCCCTTCTTTTGGTGTGAATGAAAACAAGGGTGGTTCTTGTTTTCAGAGAAATAAAAAATCTTACTATTTTATTTGCCAAAATAAAGGCATATATTCTTCTAAAGTTGTACATAAAACAAATTTTAACAACTTTTTTTATCGAATTTGAGAAATTTTTCATACTAGCTTAGGATTTCCCTATAAAAATTAGTTATTTTGCTTTTACTTATTTATTTCAATTTTTTCAGCTTAACTGTCTTCCCGTTGATTCTAGAACAATAAAATATACAATTTTTGATGTACTGAAATCGTCGCTATGGTATGTCAAACATAAGTTATTATGGTTTTTTGTAAAAAAAACTCCCTTTTCAAATGTTGATCTCTCTGGTTAAGGCAGACAGAAAAAAATATTTCTTAACCGCGTTTGGAGAGTTCTATATTATTGCATATTATATTCGAAAACTGAAGGTGGGTTATTTTTTAATTGAGTAAAACACATTTGTAAAGGGCATAGTTTTATAAGAAAATCCTAATAACTTGCTAACGGTAAAAGATTTAAAGATCAAATGTTAAATCTTTTTAAGTTTGCATCTAAAACCATCTGAAAGCAACTCAGTTGGCAAATTTAAAATAAAAAAGTTAAACATACACTTTTTTTTGTGGGGACACCTTGATAAAAGTCACTATTCCGATATTATTTATGAGTAGTTTTTGGAGTTTTTGCAGATTGATCATAGTAACTGTTCTCATTTTCACACCTACAACTTTTTCGAAGAATATATGCCTTTATTTCTGCAAACAAAAAAGTTAGATTTTCGATTTCTCTGAAAACAAGGACCACCCTAGTTTTTATTCACACCAAAAGAAGGGCCTTATAATTAGAAACAACTTTTTAGGAGACAATTTTGCTCCAAAACTTCAAACTTAGGCTGAAAACGTATCTTTCCAACTAAATTCGTATTCTGGACCACTGTGCATTGTGGAACCACCTGACATAAATCCTCCAAACTGTCCAGAACTTCGACCGATTGAGAAATTTTGGGCAATAATAAAGGCTGATTATCGGAAAATTGGAGGAGAGTCAAAATCAGTTCTAAACTTCAAGCAGAAGTGGACAAACGATAACAAATCTAGTGGTGAGAGGGTTGTCCAAACCTTGATGGCATGAATCAAGTCAAGTCTGAAAGTTTGGGCGTGAAAGTGAAATTTAAATCTATTATTGCAAAAGAACATTCTTGAGGCAAACGAATATTAAACTCATAACGGCCGTGAGATGACAAAAAAAATATTACCGGTCAAGTTTTAATCTTCTCATTTTTGTCTCATTTTAATCTTCTCATGCAGTGTCGTGATAAGCATTGTTCAAAAAAAAAAAAGAAATTAACAAGTTACTGTTTGAAAAAGCATTTCATTACTTCCGTTCTATTTCTCAAAATTTTACAGAACCCTAAAAACGAGTTTCTCGATGAATGTTCCACCAAATGCATTATTAATTAAAGGCATTCAACCTTGACGGGCGGTTGACCCGAAAACACTTTTTATGACCGTTGCAAGAGATGTTCAAAAAAAAAATGACGTAAGGCTACGTCTTCGTTTTCTATAATGGGGTGCAATTACAAAAAATTGAATTCGGATGTTCAACGAAAGTTGTGTTAGTTGTGTTTCTGTTTGTATTTTCATTTCAACTACACCAATTGATTCGAAATCTTTCTACGCATCTTTTAATTAGCCAACCAGTATTGTCGTGGATATCAAACTATCTCACGTGCTTTGTGCTTACTTAATTTACTAAATGCACAGTGTTGTCCTTACACAGACTTTAATTGGTGGACCTTACAAGTCCTTACACAGACTTAACCAAGAATAAGGATAGGAACAGCGAATAGCCAGCGTTAGATTGTATGCAAGTGGTGGCCATGCACCCGATGAATTGGCGAGCAGCATGTGTGCAGTCTGTCGAAAGCTGAGCTACCGGATGCTAGGCAGACAATGGCTGAGAAAACAGTTGATAGGCAGCCTAGCAGCCGGCGCCTGTGATGGATTTGCAGCTAGGCGGTAAGGCACAACGATTAGAAGCAAAATGAACTGTTGCCCGATGTGAGCCAATTGGCAATCATCCGGTAGGGTGCAACGTTGAGTGAAATAAACTGCTGTATGCTTTCACATTTCACACTGCCGGTTTCACATCATTGTTAATATTTCAGCAATATGTTGTGAAAAGTTATTAGCAGATAGTAATTTATGAATAACTGTTGCAGGCTGCTTCGTCACGCCAGGGAGGCGACCTAGACTCTACTTATCGGACCCATCAAGGCTGGGCTCTTTTAAGGTATAAAAGAAACATTGTTGTTTGTGTATCTGTCTAAAATTATGGTCGGACATAATGGCTGGATTAACAATTCGCAAATGACCTTTGTGGAGCTTCACAAAAGGTGCAAATTAGGAACAAGTGCTACCAAAATTGGCGATAGAGTTAAAAATTTAAAATTAACCATAAAAATATCCTTAGGACAAAACATAGTTTGATTGTTAAGGTTTATTTAAACTATAATTCAAAAGATTCAGCTGTTGCAAGCGAGCTGCTCAATTCCAGGCAATGAGAAGGCGGACTCTCTAGCAAAGTTGGGCACACAAGATGGCGAGATTTTTGAAAAAAGAATTTCACATGATGAATTTGTCCCATTAGTATGTCAGAGTTCTCTCCAAAGTTGAGAAAACGATTGGACAATCTATTCTCTTGGACGGTGGTTGGATTCCATTATTCCAAATGTTTCATCGAGATCGTGGTTCAAAGGTCTAGATTTAAGACGAGGTTTTATTCGTGTGATGTCAAGACTTATGCCCAACTCGCTACTACTACTCCACTACACGCAAGACGCACTTCTCTACAGAATTAACCTAGTCGATAACAATTAATGTAGGTGTACAACCGGTTATGATGAAATCCCTCACGCAGTTTCTGATTGCCCTGATAATGATACCTACTATTGGATACCCTTGAGCACCGAGGTAGGTAACCCTTCCGCGAGGTAAGAGATTTTTTGGGAATGCGTGATCTCCCCTACATGCAAGTGATTTACGAATTCCTTTGTTTGTCTGATCTAAGAGTGTCATGCCATCACACTACTCTAGAAAATTCCCTGCCAGTATGTCCCAGTTATACTATCCTATTGTTTCTGTGCAACTTGTACCTGTTGAGCAGGTCATCCATTTGCGTTAAGTTCCTGAAAGGGGCTACATGGACCGAGAATTTGGTAGATGTCGCAAACACGACAAGCAAATAATATCCTAAATAAGTTACCTGCCTAGCTCCTTCCAAACGATTATAAATCCCATTAACCTCGAGTTAGCCACGAGTAATTGGCACTTCACTTTTACATGAATCGGAAAATAAAACATTGTTTATAACAGCTCCGTAAAGTGTTACACACGCCTGAGCTTAACAAATAAACTTACTTATTAAAAAAGAGATAATTCAAACAAAGCGGTTACAATGACTTTAACTTACTTCGTGTTTAAAAAAGTATAAAAACCAAACATATAATTCTACACGCCTTGACGTATAATTTAGTCACAATACTTATTTTTATTTTTATTTTTTTTTTTTAATATTACTGTAAGCGAATCAAGAATTCATGAATCCTATGAGTATTCCTCTTAGGACTGTTCATTTTATAAAGAGTATACTTTTGTAACGCTACAAAAAGCACAACTCGATTTTGATGGAATTCACTTCATCGTGTTACTAAATAAACTGACAAACGACTGCCATTTCTTATCTTAGTCAAAACAAAATGGAGCGAATAGATAAGAACACCAGAGTTTTGATTATTCAAAAGTACTACGAGGAACAGTGAATAATAATCGGAAATCGGAGCAACATACGACGATCAGTGCAGGTAACTGCACAATAGAATCGAAGAGGTACTTTAACTCCACCAAACTAATCCCGAAATTAACCGGGTAGATTGGTAGGTGACACGGTGAAGTGAACTTCCACTTAACGCAGATATTGTATGGCCACAGCTGTTTTAGACAATACCTGCATAAAAATGGGCAAGCACAGACCTTCGCATGCTTCGAGTGCGCGGGAGTCGAGGAAACTGCGAAACATGTGCTGGCTATGCCCTCGCTTCGACGGCGCGAGATCCGGCATGATTGCCGTAAGCAGTCACAACACGACTCCGGACAATTTGGCCCAGATGATGTGCCAAGACCGGGACGTCTGGGACGCGATACGCGTAACAGCCTCCCAGATCGTCCTCGATCTCCAACAAAAATGGCGAAACGACCAAAGGCAGGCCGTCGCAGGGATTACCTAACTACTAAAGTCCTAAGTAGTTAGACATAGTGGGTGCTTAACAAGCACAATAGCGCCTTCCTCGAAGTAATACCGAAAGGTCGAGGAGTTGGCACTCAATCCCCACACCCTGAGTTCTTCTGGTGTCTGGTTGCTGATTTTTCCACACGGTCGATTTCGGGTATCTGGTTCGATTCCCAAAGTCATACGCAATTCAAGACACATTATTAAGATCGTGTTGTATAAGTATACACAGATAAAAAGAAAGATTAAATTTTCTGCGTTATCTAATGCACATAAAGGAAATGCTAGATTTGGCAGAAAATAATTGGATATTTCATGTAAATAAAAGCTAGATAACGCCTGAATCTAACATGTTGCATGATGACAGATTTCAAACATTTTTTCTTATTTGCTCCTCCTTTGGCTTGGAATTTAACGAGGAGAAATTTTACTCACCTTTTAAAATTCATCATTTTTTTTCGATGTATGTTATCATTGCAAATATGAATACGAACTGAAATGTTATAACGAATACAATTTCACGAGGGCAGTGTTTCTAGCTATTTATGCTATTTGAAATTAAAAAAAAGCATTAAACCATATATTATGTCAATATATTTTCATAGAAGTTTCAGTTTGAGGTCATTAGCATTTTTCATTTTTTTTTCTGTGTATTATCAATGCACCCTTCAAGTGAAACTCCTGCAAACACTAAAGCAGAATACAAACGATTTTTCCTATCCTCAATTTGGAAGCATGCTTATTTATGTTTTGACACATTTCCATTACATTATTAGCATTTTTGATGTGATATTGCGTCACAAGACAACATTTTGTACTATATTTGATTTCTTTTTTGTAACAACATTTATTTTGGATCAACACCTATTTGTTAACAAAATCCAGTAGTTTATTGATTTACGAGACACAAAATTTAACTATTCTTTAAAAAATTGCAGATGTTGTTTTCATTATTTTCAAGAGTGTTTGCTACTTGCCATGATCAGGCTAGGTTCTTAAAATGTGATTCGACATGTTTCAATCAAATTTAAATACAAATTCAATTAACAGCCCATATTTCACGCAGTTAACCCGAAACAGAAAAGACATATATGGATTCTTTTTTAAATTAATTACAAATTTCGAAATTGTGAATTTTCCATTCTTAATGCATAATTTGACGTGCATTAAATTAAATTCATTACATTCATAATTCGATGAAATTTATCTTCGACATAAATTGATGAACAAAAAAAAAAAGGTTTAATGTAAAACTACAAGGCATGTCTCGGTTTCAAGGCACCGGAATTGATGTGACTTTCTAGCAGTGCGTAAACAATGAATTCTGAAAAACGATTGTATCAAAACCCTCATTGTTATTCTATCAACCGGGCAACAGTATTAGATAAATTTTATTTGAAGATTGATGAAAATATGTTTAAGCATGTTCAAAAACATATTTCCTACACACTAAGAAAAAAACGCGTAAATACGTGACTAACGGAATGCATATAATTGAAGCGGCCTTAAGGATATAGTAATAAGTTGCAAAGAAAATTACACCAGTCAAATTAAAATTGGACAAATCTCTACGACACATTTTAATTTAATGTAATATTTCAAGACGATGTAAATGTTCGGTAGATGTAAAATTATACGTGAAACAATGCTTGACAGATAATGAATTTCCATGACTTTATATTTTTACCCCAGGTTGATAATCAGAAGTTCATGTTAGAATTGTTACATGTTTGTGGTAGGCTCTATTGCAATCATCAAAATCAAAATCAATTTTCCTCTTTTGCCCTGCGGCAACAATATTAGAATTTAAAAAATCATAATTCCTGCCTTGATGCGTAATGAATGTCTGAGCAATTAATTTTGATTTGGACTATCATCGGCGGCTTGCTAGTGTGCAAATAGGTGCCGAAGGAAAGCATTACGTCGACTAAAATTGTGTAATTTTTCCAAATTGCGTTGCTTATAGTTTTCATATTTTTTTAGTGTGTACCTACTGTGTACATAGAATATAAATACAATATGCAACAGCAGTCAACGTGAAGCAGTTTCCGTGATGGGATTCCATTTTATTGGTTTTTTCCCTCAATATGTTGCTGAAAAACGTAATGCAACGCCAAAAGAAAAATAATGTTAAGAGTCAGTTTGAAAAATTCAAGAGTAGATTCATCCAACAAGTCAATAAATATTTGTTATTGAAACTGCTGAATGAGCTCGAAACAAGCCGAGATTTATAGCTAGCTATCAAAGCAGAAACTTGATTTCGCGTCTCCGTTTTCGGCAGAGATTTAATAGCCCGTGCCTTAATCTGGTGAATTATCGCCATATATCATTTATTGTGCCTTCATCAATCTCTTATTAATATTTCACACTTTTCATATTTTTCTCTCTCTCCTACTTTTCACCGTATGCAACATACAACATTGCGCCCTGGAATGACGCTTTTTGGCACCTTTGGCTGACTGGCTGAATGGCTGATGATCCTGCTGCTGCTGCTCCATCCGACGATGACACTGCCTACCGACACTGTCTGGGGTTACTTGGATCGAATGCCGTCGCTCCTGATGTTGACGTCAACGTCGATGCTCCATTGAATGGTGCTCCCTTACACCAATGAACGTATGGTCAACAAATGGCAACCCGAATGAATGGATGGGCGGTTGGATGGACGGATGTTGGCAATCGATTATTATTAATGTGAAATCAACCTTGGTGGGTCTTTTTTTATTCCCATATGACCTCTTGGTCTCTGCGTGTGACGTTTCTCACTTGACGCCCGGTGGTGCCATCCTATGGGTACATAAAATGCTGACCCGGACATGAACCTACTGTTCGTTCTCGATTCTGGATCGTACTTTTGAAACGAATATTGATTTATGCAGAATGACATTTATAGCCGACGAACGTTTTCAATCATTCTATGTGGAGAACAGCGGCGTTTGGACGTTGCAGATCAAATACGTGCAGGCACGTGATGCCGGAATATACGAGTGCCAGGTGTCGACAGAGCCCAAAATAAGTGCTAGAGTACATCTACACGTTGTTGGTAAGTATTGCTAGCCCCTTCAGCAGGATGCGTGTTTCTGTGTATGTATGTGAGTGTGTCTAAGAGGAAAGGAGACATGTACGCACGAGAGCAAACAACAAACATCCGAGGCATCAGGCTTCCATCGTTGTGGTCCGCCGTGAAAACGAACCCACTCGTTAAACTGTGTTTGGAATTCCCATTAAAGTTGGAAATTATGTTTTGATTGTTTTCCTCAACTATGCACATGTGCTTCTAGGTTTTTATTTTCAGGTATGACGAAATAATTAGTTCTCAGTATCTAGGTACGGAGTACCTTTAGTAAGTAGTCGCAAGGAAGAACAAATTGCAAGAATTAGGGTAATGGATTGAAAACCCATCCTTGTAATTTAGGAACTCTTTACCTTTTTTTGTATTTTTAATTGACGAATCCAAGTAAGGGAAGGTCCATTAATTATGTCACGCAGAAAGGGGGGAGGGGGGGTTTGAGAAAACGTGACGATCCATACAAAAAAATTGGAGGTCCATACAAAAAACGTGACAAGGGGGGGAGGCAGGGTTTAAAAAAAGTCAATTTTTGCGTGACGTAATTAATGGACGTTCCCTAAAGCTTAAGTGTGGTGAGGCATCGTAGTATCTAAACCTGAAATTGATAATAACTTTTTGGCTATTATTGAATTTTACTTAACTTTTGTTGGCAATATGGAGTTACATATGGAACATTTACAAATTGTTACTTATCCCCCCGCACACAACAAACCATGGTTTTGATTATGCATCCTTTATTCAATAAATTAATTGTCATTCCGAATTCCGAAACAAATGTTTTGTATGTGTATGTATATATGTAACGAGGCCACCATGCCTACAAGCGCCTCTCTTCCAAGCGGTTCCATTTAAAGGGCGAACACAAAATTATTTCAACACGGTTAGTTACTATAAAACTTAATTCTTCTTCTTTAGCAATTGCTTTCATAATTCGCTTATTGCTTGTTCCCAACAGAGTGTTTGAAATGCACTTCCACAGTTATTAATTTGGAGCTTTCGATGCCAGGAATCATTAGTACGCTGGGTAGCAAAAAAAAAGCCGAGCAAAATTTTGTTTCCAAAAAGCGCCATATTAAACTTTCTGTAACTTTGTCAATTATCAATATTTTTGACTGAAAATTTAACAACATCATGACAAATGTATAGACCTTATGTGGCCAAAATTTTGTGAAAGAAGTAGTTTTTGGACGTACCAATTTCAAAAATCCGTATTTCTGTAAAAAAATTAGATAGCATATTAAAAATTCCACCATAGCACTATGGTACGAATAGACAAATATCGCGACAAAAATCTATAACTCGAAAACCATTAAGTTTAGACAGACGATGTCTTCGGAAGATTTAATTTTAAAAATAAGATCTATCTTGTGGTTTGGTTGGTGACTAGGGTTGTCCTTTTATGTTCATAATAAAAATTTCAACTTTTCATTCTTATGATTTAGAAGATATTTTGCTTCTAGAGAATTGTATGTATTTTAATTTAATGAAATTTTGCTGAAAAAATTTAACTTATATCTCTTCTACGTATCGTTTTATAACAGTTTTTCTAACTTTCCTTAGGGTGGGACTTACAAAAAACGGTTTTTTAGCTATAACTTTTTTATTTCAATTTGTATTTGAAAACTCTCCAGATATGATTTTTAGAATATAAAATGACGCATATTTTGAAGAAACAAGATAGTTGCTAGTTATTGTATTAAAAAAATTGTAGGGGTTGATGTGTAAAAAATATACGTTTTTGCAAGATATATTATTCCTTTATTTGCAAATATTTGCAAACACAGAGTACGTAAACTAAAAGTATAAACTTTCATTTAAAAGATCTATGCAAAATTGTTTGTCACCTTTTGTCCCTTTTAGAAAAAAAAAACGCCTTTTAAAATTGGTAGTTTTGCATTTTTTCTGCATAATTTTCGATCAGCAACATCAACAATTATCACCAAAGACCGTAACAACGGTCTGTCTGTCGAGTAATCGATTTTTGTAGCGAAATTTGTCCATTTGTACCATAGTGCATGGTCTGAAAAAATAATGTGGACACAATTTGATCTGTTTTCATCCAGCGGTTTGGACTACAGCTGGCATCAAAGTTGACGCACCAACATGAGCATTTCCCTTTTTCACGCGATACCGACCATGCTGAAATATCGGTGCAAAATAAAAGCCGACGTGAATTCTACTAATAATACTTTATGATACAGTCTATGTAGTTTTCACAAACCAAATCGTACTGAATACCATATTTCTTTTAAGTTCTTCGTGTGTTACACTAGTTATTTGAGATATTTCACGCCTAACAAATAATGTGTTACTAATAAGATGAATTCGCCTCAGTTTTTTTTTGCACCGATATTTCAGCATGGTCAATATCGGGTAAAAAGAAAAATACTCATGATGGTACGTTGCCAGCTTTGACGCCAGCTGTAGTCCAAACCACTCAATGGAAATAGTTTGTCCACATTATTTCCTGCGTAGTTTTAGGCTATGGTAAAATTTAATATATAGGTAAGGGAATATATAGGTAAGGGAACAAGGGAACGTCCATTAATTACGTCACGCAAAAAGTTTACAACCTCCCCCCCCCCTTGTCACGTTTTTTGTATGGCTCGTCACGTTTTCCAAACCCCCCCCCCCCAACACAGGACATAATTAATGGACCTTCCCTAATATCTACATTTTTCACTGGAATACGGATTTGTGAAATTGATATGTCCAAAAACGACATTTACCATACATGTTATAATAACTTCAAAGTTGTAAATTTAATCAACATAAAATTGTTGCCACATTAGGTCTATACAATGGTTATAGTCTTGTGAAATTTTCAGCAAAAAATATTGATAATTGACAAAGTTAAAGAAGGTTGAACATGACGTTTTTTGGAAGCATAATTTTGCTCGGCTTTTTTTTAATACTGAGTGTATGATTGTGTGGCAAGTACAATCATACCTTATGCAGAGCGAGTCATGGCATCTTTCTTAACAAAAAACAGCTAGACCAATCCGGAATCAAACCCAGCCACCTCCAGCGTCGTGTTGCTTTGTAGCTGACTGAGCTAAGGGAGGACCAGACAGGGAATATTAGACTGGCCAAAGAAAATAACAAAAAACAAACCTTAAACTAAAAATAAACACAAAATGCATATCTTTATTTTCTTGTCAAATTTTTACCACAAAAAACACCTGAATGTGTATATTTGCTGCTGCGTACTTCCTTAGTATTGCCATTTTTGAGATATTTCAAATTTATTTTCTTTAAAATTAAGAAATATCTGTGTTTCGTTTTATTCAAAACTTACCCATGATTCTTGATTAGCAACAAGTTGTGCTCTGAATTAGACATGGAATCGCATACAATTTATACTGGAACATCAAAATAATTGGACGAATTGTTCGAAAGGTAACCCAAGAATATTGAATGAAATTAACTTTTAATAAAACGAAATGCAAATGATACATAAACAATGTTAACAATTTCACTTTTTCTTTTTAATATGTTAAAAATCTTGAGATATATTGTATTTGGCCGTGTTGATTGGAGTGTTCGTTCCAAAGATAAATAAAAAGATATCATCTCAACATTTTTCAAATTATGTTACTTTTGATTTATTTTAAAAACATCATGAATGCTCGACGCATTTTCATTTGAAAACAGTTAAGTTTTTGTATTGTTCTCCGAACTGAGAACAAAAGAGTGATATTTTTGTGAACCACTTTTCCTTGTTCATAATCTTCTTGTAATATATAACATAACGATATTGTTGTTAAACAATTATTATTTTTGGTTGAACCTGTTATATAACTTCTTTGCAGTTTTGATAGAATGTTCAAGTTCTAAAAATAGATTTGCATTTCGAGCCATTCGTTTCAATGTGCCACCCATCGTATCTCACGGCCCTTTTCCATCGAATGTGGTGACAAAATTCCATTCAGTATCAATGTTTTTTTCATAGCGCTTTACAGTATTTCTCTCTGAGGTCTCTACGTTAGAGATGACGAAGAAAAAAAACTTGAGTAATCATCAGACGTTATGAACGAAAACAAACCCAAAAAGGAGAGGGTTCCTCTCCCATGTACGCATCAAAAACATAATGCATACAAACTACGGCTAGAAACTATAACAAGCTATCAGTGCTACATGAGCGCGATCCAACTTGAAACTATTTCCTGTTGAGGTGGCAGATTCGTCCGTGCCTTGACCTACCCCGCAGTGGAATGTTAGGCAATAGTAACGTTCTCGGTTCAAGCACTACTTTACTCATGCCCTTTCGTTCAATTGTCAATACTTCTATTCCATCTTCAACCTCCCGTATACTGATAGAACTTTCAACACTTTCTCTTCATATCTTTCATTCTAGCAAACATTGCTGTCCACTCTTGGTGCCTCATGGTAATGAGCAAACATCTCGTTCTACATCTTGAGTGTTGTGTTTTTATTTATATCTGTAAAGGCAGGCCATTTTTTTTTGTATTAGGGTGCAGCTCCATCTGACACAGTTATAACTTATTTTAATTCTATTTTAGTTTTCAAAAAGGTTCATCAAGTTTAAAATGAAAACCTGAGCCGCTATGTTACCTCACTATCACAATAAAGCTAACATTTGTTTCCTGACATTGAAAAATAAATGACAAACGGATGAATTGTAGCCTGATCGTCATTCCAATAACTACTTTGCATAGCAACTTGAAACACAAATGAATAATTTCAAGTAAAGTCACATACTATTACAACTTTTAAAAAAAAAATTAGGGGAAATTTTGTATGTCTTACTGTTGAATTAATGTTAATTATGGGTTACCAAATTTTCCAACTTATCACATAAGCGTTTCAAGATGGCAGCAATCTGATGAAATCCATTGCTCGAAAGTTATATCAGATAAGTTACGATTCTCTAATTCTGTCAAAAAATTTCTTTCAAAATATTTGCGGTTTTACAACAATCGCACTGGCAAAGATAAGAGAATGTTGATCAAGTTCTCGTAAAGAATGGTAAAGAGTGGAATAATCATTAACGATTATCCAAAACTCAAAATTTTGACAGTGCAGCTCGATGCTCTGCAAGAAGCTCCTCTACAAAAAGTAGAGGAGCAAAGACATGACGTAAAATCTAAGTTTACAAAATGTAGCTACAGGCAAGGTGATTTGTCTCTTGAATGCAAGGATCAAATTACAGCAAACTGGCTAAAAGGTGTAACTGGGTATTTTACTCCATACGTAAATGCCGAGCTTATTGCTCTGACAATTAAAAACATTGATGGGTCTATCGCTCCCCGCACAAGCAAGAAAGAGCGTGCCACCCTTAGAAATGAAACCAACTAAGTTCCTGCAGGTGAACCTCCATCATGCAAAAGGAGCATCTGCTGTCATGAGTCGGAGGTTTAGAAAAGAGAGGCTGGGCGTGGTACTAATTCAAGAGCCATGGACTAATAAAGGAAAAATACTGGGTATTCAAACACAGGACTGTAAGTTGTTCTATGATGAAAATCAAAGTACGCCAAGAACTGCTGTTTTGGTTGACAAAACACTGAATTGCTATCCCATTACAGAATTCTCCAAACGGGACATTGTTGCGGTCATGGTTGAGGTGCCTACCACCAGAGGAAAAACTGAGGTCATAGTGGCTTCAGCCTATTTTCCAGGTGATGCTCCTGAGGTGCCTCCTCCTGAGATCGACTCATTTGTCAAGTACTGCAGAGCAAATAATAAGTCATTCATAATTGGCTGTGATGCCAACGCACATCATACCGTGTGGGGTAGTACGGATATCAACAGTCGAGGGGAGTGCTTATTGGAATATCTCTCTTCAAACAATATAGACATATGCAATAAGGGAAACGAACCTACCTTTTCAAATGCTATCAGACAAGAAGTCTTGGATTTGACATTGTGCAATAGTGCAATTTATGAACGTATTTCAAAGTGGGAAGTCTCTGAGGAAACGTCATTGTCGGATCATAGACACATTGTGTTCGAATGGAGTGGTGGAAATAGGTCAATTTCTACATTTCGAAATCCAAGGAAAACAAACTGGAACTATAGGAATGCCCTTACTGAGTACAATAAAGAAATTAGAAAATCTAAACGAAGATCCTGGGTTCTAACGTGTGAAACATAAGCAATAGTCCAGAAGTCGCAAGACTTCAGAGGGCTCTTGCAAAGGATCATACGATTGAACTTGGGAATCTGAAAAATGAGGATGGAGTTTTTACAAAAACTCCTAGTGAAACGTTATAGCTGATTATGGAAACACATTTTCCTGGATCAGTTTTGTGTGTAGATCCAATCAGAGATGGATCACTTGAAGGTGAAAAAAGTTCTACAAGGACATCTCAAAAGTCTGTTAGAGCGAAAATTGCTGCAAATGACTTGGCTGACAAAATATTTAAGAAAGCCAGGGTAGAAAATGCGTTGAGATCTTTTCAGCCTTACAAATCTGCAGGAACGGACGGGATATTTCCAGTATTACTTCAAAATGGCGAAGCAGTGTTGATCTCGCCATTAATTGAGATTTTTAAGGCAAGTTTAAGACTCAACCATATTCCAACTTCATGGACACAAGTAAAAGTTATCTTCATACCTAAAGTAGGAAAGCGAGACAAGGCGCATCCTAAATCATACAGACCCATTAGTCTTTCATCAGTCCTATTAAAGACTATGGAAAAAGTTTTGAATGATTATATCAATTCAAATTACATGAACAAGCATCCACTATCTGAGTTCCAGTTTGCTTACCAGTCTGGTAAGTCAACAGTTACAGCACTGCATAGTGTGGTTTCAAAAGTAGAAAAAGCTCTATCGGTAAAAGAAATAGCACATTGTTCTTTCTTAGATATTGAAGGAGCTTTCGACAACGCTTCCTATTCATCTATGGCTCGTGCCATGAAGAAAAGGAACTTTGACATGAACATAATTAACTGGGTTCATACCATGCTCGCAAAAAGAGAAATCACTTCAGAGCTGGGAAGTTCGTCTATTACAATACGGGCAACGAAAGGTTGTCCCCAAGGAGGAGTCCTCTCACAACTTATGTGGTCCTTAGTTGTAGACGAGCTTCTAAGAAGCTTAGAGGAAAAAGGTTTCGAGGTTGTAGGTTTTGCAGACGATATAGTCATTATAGTGAGGGGAAAATTTGACAACATAATTTCAGAAAGAATGCAATGGGCCCTAAAATTTACCCAGTCTTGGTGTATCAGGGAGGGCCTTAGCATTAATCCAGCAAAAGTAGTAATTGTACCTATCACTAGGAAACTACGATGGGAAACTATCCAACGGTTTTCAAAGCGGAGATCTTTGCTATAATAAAATGTGTTAACGTTTGTCTGAAGAGAAAATATAGATATGCAAATATTTGTATTTTTACAGACAGCCAAGCGGCACTCAAAGCGTTAAGTAATTATAAATGTACATCCAAACTTGTCTGGGAATGCATTCTTTCATTGCGAAAGGTGTGCCAAGAGAACTCGGTGAATTTATTCTGGGTTCCGGGACACTGTGGCATTGAAGGTAATGAAAGGGCAGACGAGCTTGCTAAACAAGGTTCAAATGCACAGTTTATTGGCCCAGAACCATTCTGCGGTATATCATACTGTGCCATAAAAACGGAATTAAAATCTTGGGAAGAGCAAAGGGTGATGACCAATTGGATGGTCACCACAAAGTGTTCTCAAGCGAAAAGGTTTATAATTCCAAATGTTGCAATTAGTAAAAAGCTTCTGGAGCTCAATAAGAGAGTTCTTTGTACCTATACTGGCCTAGTAACCGGACATTGCCCGAGTAGATATCATTTGAAAAACATTGGCCAGGTTCAGAATGATATCTGTCGTTTTTGTAACATGGAACGTGAAACATCGGAACATCTGCTTTGCAGTTGTGATGCTGTGTACAAGAGCAGACTTAAATTTCTGTACAGTGGCTATATGCAATCTAAAGAAATTTGGACTGCAATTCCTGGGAAGGTGGTGGGTTTTATAAACTCAATTTTGCCTGACTGGGAGACGCGTCTTAGGCTGGTCACTTGACAAATGGTGATCTAGCTTTAAGATGCGAATTAGTATAGTAAACAGGGGTATATCACAAAAGTTCAACTCAGTGGACGCAGTGATTCTACGACCCAAAAAAAAAAAAAAAGTTCCCGTATTGCATAATATTCCCAGACAACCACAAGTCGTATAACAGTGTTCAAATAGTATCGTATATTCTTAAATTTTAAATCGCAATTAATTGTGGCTTTTATCGTATGATGCTTAAGTTAAGTCGAACAAATTTTCGACTTATTTACGATGTGTCATTTATTTATCGTACTGCGTTACAAATTAAATCGGATATACATCGCTAAACTTTTTAAATCGAATTTGTCAATACAAATTTAATCGCATATGATATCAAATCAACTCGTTTAAGAAAACAATGGAATTTGCACGTATATGGCCTCCACTTTTGCACGTATAAGTCATACTTTTGCATTCTCTACGATTTGTTCAGTTACATATATATATATATATACTAGCTGGCCCGGCAGACGTTGTCCTGCCCATAATTACTTAATGGAAAATTGGAGAAGGAGTTATAAATGAAAAAGTTTATTTGCAATAAGTTTTAATTCCATTTATTTAGAGTTAATTTCTTACTTTTATGTGATGAATTTATCGAAATGTGTTGCTGTAAGGTAAGGTTTCATGTCCAAGAAAACTTATAGAACATTATAGATATTACCATAGGTGTTGGCATGAACTGTTTTCTTATTATGTTCGTTGCCCCAAACGAAGTCATTTGAAAACAACCATTATAACTCTGGATGTTCTGCAGAATATGTTTAGAATCACTTCCTGATCCAGACACCAATGAGCGCAAACGCTGGTGGTGGATTTAGTGGAGTTACTTTAACTTTGCCACTTGCACAACACAATTCATTTGGTGTTTCATTTGGGAGCTACAATGCATTACAATGAGAACAAACTTCACTCATTGATTCAATGGCGACTGATATATCCGCACTGAAATTAACCAAAGGATCATATTGAAATGCAGCACGTTGAAGATTTTGCAGAATGTAGGTTTGCTATCATAGTCGTTTAGTGATGTTATTTTGGGTACGATTGTCATCAGATCTTTCTGATAATTCCCGATTACGCTTCTTTCTAACTCTATCGCTTGTATTTCGACCTGCTCTCTCTTCTTGACCCAACATCGGTCGAGCCCGTGCCATTCGTTGTCGATCCAAGTCATTTTGAGTTGCATGCTGAACGTCTCATTCAAGATTTTGCTGCGCTAACAGTCGTGCGGCTGCAGCGACCAATATTACTTCGTCTAGTAGGAGGCATTGTTATTGTGCACTAATTTTGTACTAATTGAAATTGAAATTGCAACATAATTAGTTTCTTCTAAATTTCTAGTAATATGTTCGTTTTCACTTTCCTGATGCACTATCAATCTTACAGTGAACGATACTAATATAAACAAAAATGTTATTATACACCTGTCAGTTCAACATAGAATACAAAAACTAATACTCTCATTCTCCATTGAACTTCACTCCTATTTACATCTCGCTGCGAGATATCACCAATACAAACGTTTCAATTTATACGTGAACCTACACGTTTACACTGCCCAAGTAACAATTTCAGTTCTATTCCAGCCGTATAGCACTCCTCCCGGCTTTGTTGATGAAACTACATTCAAAACTGTTTTGTCCACCTCCTCTATGCATCTTTAAAGCCGAAATGTGTACAAAGTGGCCCACTCTGTGGACGGTTGTGAAAAGAAATTAATAAAACCTTTCCAAGACCATAAAGATTTTGAAAATGTTCTAGTGAAAGATGTTATTATGAAAGATAATGCCGAGTGGCCACAGCTGTCAAACTTCACGGCGATATCGTGGTTGGTTTTTGTTATTCTGCTTTGTTCGATTCTCTGCTCTTCTGATTCATTCAACAGTAAATAATGGCTAAGAAAAAAGTGTTGCGGGAAATTATGTTTGAAAGCAAAATATATAAAACAAATTGAGTTTTTTTGTTTAGCATATCATGCTACAAATCATATGCGCATTTAATTTTATGGTGAATATTGGCATGATAAGAGCTGAAAATTAATGCGCCTCGGAAATTATGCGAGTTTACAGCAACAAAAACAAAATTGAAAAAATATATTCGATAAATTAATCATGAAACTCCTGAAAATTGATGAAATTCAATAAGGTTATCTGAACGAATACCGAAATTTGCCTCAGATCTACAGTTCAATTGTATGACATTTAAAATTTGCTGTATTTATTTTTCCACATTTCAATAATTTCATACATTCCAATATGGCGATTGCAAGAAATCACAGTTTTGCCAATGAGCCAATTTATCGTAGCAATCGTTACTATAAAACTATCTGGTCGCTTGGTAGCTTTTCAAAATGCCAATTAGCCGTTTAATGCATTTACTGGAAGCAAAATAATTTTAAAATGCTTTTTCAACTGACCATTATAAGATAATATAAATGAGTCCTAAAACGGTATTTCAAAACAGCATTTTATGATTTTACAAAGTCAAAATTAAACCTTTGATAGGGATAAAAGGCATTTTAGAAGTCAAGGTTTTAAGATTGTTGTAAAGAAGCTGTGTAGGTTCTTATAAACCTGACTAAAATTTGAAACCTATTGGCATCTCGTGCTGCCATAATAAAACTGAATTGATTTCTGGTGGCTTTCATAAAACTTTAGTAATACTTAGTTGGTTTGGCAATGTTACTTGGGTGAGGTTGCTTTTTACGCAGGAATGAGTGCGGTGAAAAAAAAATGCTTAAAAACAACTGAGTAACTCCTAGAATTCACATACAAACCCGTAATTTACGGAAACCTAGTAAAAAGCAACAAAAGTGATTATTTAAACGCGTTAATGACAAAATCTAAGTGAACGGTATCTCCTCGCGCGAATTATGAACACCACGTAGAAAAAAACTCGCATAATAAACGATTCCAGTGTATTATCGTTTTTCGCATAATTTTTCAAAAAGTCCTAAATAACAATGAGAGATTCGCTCCTCTCTTGTCCTTTTTTTGTTAATTAAGACGCCATTATAAAATTTTCCAACGGTTTCTCCTTCCATGGTCTTGTTGTTTTCTATTATGATATTTCCATATAAAGTGAAAATTTAATTTAAATGATTTTTTTTACTCTCCCGAAAAAATTTCGTACATTTTTTATTTCAAAAACCTGTTGGGATTCAAGACGAATCAAATGAAAAAGAAATCAAGTAATTCCATCGTGTCGTTCGTGAGTTATGCTGTCACGAACGGACAGCATTTCATTTTTATATATATAGATATGATTGTATACCATAAAAACAACTTTCAATATACGCAGTGGCGTCTCGTCCATATGTGCACCTCGTGCACTGCACAGTCTAAAATTGTATATTTCATGTATTATCAAATTCATCGATTTAATACTCCGTTAATACTCGCAGACTGGGCATTACAAATGGTGCACCAGATCCTGTATATACCACACGTGGATCGTTTGTAGATGTTTTTTTTTCCTATAACTTGATTGACGACGAGTTAGTGTCTGTTTTGTGCACTTTGTGGTCTGCACAGAGTAGTTTTACTCACTGGCTTGTTGTAATTTTATTCTGTTGTTTCGGGACATTGACAAGGTACTTTTTGTGGCATATCACAAGAGACTCGGCAAAGGAGGAACTATGGAGCAAGATATTGTTGTCAAAATTGACGTCCGGGTTCGAAAGAAAGTGCACAACCGGTTAATTTTCCCACGAGACGCCACTGAATATACGTGCATTTTTGTTGTCTGGGTTTTATCCATGTATAGGTCCACGTATGACTCATTATCGAACGAATGTTTTCCATTCAATGTTATCAAGGATGGTATAAATGCAAATGTTATTTGAATCAGAACTTCCAAGTAATTTACAATATGGCGTAATGCGGCAAAGGAACTGAAGCCCACAATATTTCTACTATTTTTTTTTGAAACTTGTGCATGCTTCTCGTAATGAAGAAAGAAGTAATCGTTTTTCAACAAGTTGTTGCTTACTATTTTTTCTTGACAGACACAAAATCATTTTGCCCTGGCATGGCCATGTTACAAAATCACTTTCAAAGAACTGTTGAGTTGTTGAGCATTCCTTTCTCTAGCTCCCGGGGTTGCACTGTGGGACGAAACGCCCAAAACATGAAGTTTTCACAATAACTCGTAAAAACGTGTTTGCAACATTTTGGTGTCTTCGGAAGAAAATTTTCAAAAAATATAACGCATTTAAAGGTGACAAATCTTAGTTCGGAGCTTCACCACAGGCGCCGCTGCAAACTTGATTTTTTTAAATGATGAGATAGAGAGTTAGTGCCTTCGGCAAAGTTGTAGATAATTTTAATACAAACAGCATAGTAACAACATAATAAATGTGCAGTTTTAGGCCAAAATAATGTTCTACAAAGTTGTGCAAATAATCAAAATATAAATTTTCTCTGTTCTTTATGGGAGAAGTTGTAGTAGTTTTATTGTGAAAAAAATACGTTTTTCATAACCCTTTAGCTGGCGGGGATGCTAGTGGATGCACATGAAACCTCATAGGGTTCAAAATATAGGATGTATTATAGCATATTATGTTGGTTTCATGTGTATCCATGATTATCCCCAAGGGTGAACCTGTGTTCTATGAAGTAGCGAATATACCATTAAAACTATCATAAATGCTAATTTTCCCAATTGAAATGCGTTCTAGTTTTTGAAAATTTTCATCTGAAGACACCAAAATGTTACGAACACGTTTTTACGAGTTATTGTAAAAAGTTCATGTTTTTGGCGTTTCGTCCCACAGTGGGTTGCTTCACCAGATATATACACTGGTAGGCAAAATAATGTGCCCACCTCATCATTTTTGGAAATTCTCTCATTTATTTAGTTCAAATTAAAGTAAAAACATTGTAGTCTTGAATCATAGAGAGTTTGAGCTGTTAAGTGAAATACCTGTAACTCGAAATGAGAGAAAGAAAAATTAGTATTTTCCAACTACCTTTGCTTATATTGACAGATACGCGTATTTCGTCTACAATGTGCAGACTTCTTCGAGAGTGTACGAAATTCTTTTCTTCTCATTTGTAGTTACAGGTATTCCACTAAACAGCTCAAACTCTCTAGGATTCTCTAATAGTTTCCTAAAATTCGTTCTCAGAGAGTATTCCATACAATCAACAGTTTTCGAGTAAACTTTTTTTTTTTTTTTAAATTATATTTGTACGAAAGTGGAGAGTTGAAAATGGGCAGTATCCTGTTCCGAATGCCTTAGCAATTTTTATACCAATCGGAGATGATCAATGTGTAATCCTTCAATTGCACAATGTCGTAGGCAGTGGCATTGGTTGAGAGAACTAATATAACCGTATCCGATGTAATTCAGTGAGCATTTTGAGAGATGGTTTCGAACAACCAGACATGGAGACTTCAATAGTCAGAGTGAATCCAACCCATCCCCGCTTCGTTTTGTGACTGAAACTAGGTGGCTTTGAGGATATTTTTAAAGATGATATTGAAATTGGTTTTGTTTTTCACTTTTGTTACAAACGGTCTTATTGTTTTTAGTTACTTTTCAACACAAGCGGTACATGAAAAGTATACAAATGGGAATATACATATGTTTCGGGATGTTCTAGGTCGTCCAAACTCTCCTGGAACGTTGATCATGGGCTATGTCACTATGACATCTGAGCATAGGACCTACATACATGAAAAATTTCCAACAATGTTTAAGATGAATGTAATAATTATCCGTCATTCATCTCCATTCATATCAGTCGTTCAAGTCTCTCCAAACAGTCCTGGAGTTCAGATCAAATGATCTACTAGATCAACCATGACTGGGCTACTCTCCTTAGCAACGCAGCATACCCTAGCAGACTCAAAAAAGCGATATGAATGGAATATAGTCTACTTCTCACCATTTAAAATATTCTAGGTTCTCCAAATTGTGCTGGAGTTTAGATAGTTCGTTACCATTAGTTCAACCAATACTAATGTAATGCCCCTAATATTGGATAATGTCTTCGTTTATTTGTAGTACCAGTGAGCATCGTTTTCGACCTTCTGGTCGAAAAGGGATCAATTAGCTGGCGTAATAGTAGGATGGGTCTGCCTTCAAGAGAATGAATGTTACATCGTGGATGATGATCCAATGCTTCAAATATCGACCAGATAGATATTTTTCTGTATTTACATGACTACCTATTATCTTACTTTCTTATTCCTGTCTAATTTGTCTAAACTGCATAATAACATATTTTATAGTATTGAGAACTTTCTCGATGATAGATCTCTTTAGATGTGTTAGAGAATGATGTACTGTGGTTAGTAACTAATGTGAAGATGCAATATTGTTTTATTATTCGATGAAATTTCCTAAAGAAGCACCCAAAAAGAAACACGTTGCCAACATGGACATGAAATTTGTTTTGGTGGCCCATTCTATACGTTGAGGAGTCATTGCTCAGTCAGCAAACATATTTTTTAATCAAACAGACTTCTTGCTTCCCTTGCAATACCTATTTGGTAAATTTATTATTTTCAAGCGTTATACAACAGGGGGTTAGGTGCTCAGCAAAGTATTGCTTGAGTTGATCGGGTTTCGGAGTGCCGAAAGGTGTTTTCCTGGGAGTTTCTGATTATCAACATGTCTTTAAAACAAAAATCGGAATGTTATGCTTTTTTCCTTCTATACGGGACATAAACCACTGTGACCAGTAATTTGATCTATTGTAGTATATCCTGTATCTTTTGTTTAGTGCATGTCGAGTTACTTCATCACTATTAATTAAGGGCTTATGCTGAATCATTCTTGATGACAGTCATTATCTCAACATTTAGAATTGATATAACTCAGAGTCGGTACTAGATATTGAAAATTTAATCACATCAGTTTGTATGCTTACTTGCAGTGAACAATCTGATAGAGTTCGATTTGATATTCATTCACTAACAATCGAGATTTATCAATTTGAAATAGCAAGGTGAGTTTGCGAGAGCGAGATAAAAGATAGAAAAAAATATATGGAGCAGCGATTCACCTTAATGGTCAAGTATTCGGTGTTGTTACAGTTGCCATTGCTTGTTTGCTTGGCAATGAATCGGCTTTTATTAAAAGTTTCCGCTGCTTAAACCCTCTGAGGAGTGAGAGCACTCTTCATAGCCGCGTCTCTTTATCAGTCAAAACAGGATTCATTTCAACAAGTCTTTTTGATATGGCCCTTAAAGAAAATTCTATATTTTTAGCTATACCCCGTTACAAGAGTAGGAATGTCTGCAAAACCTGTTGCAACCGTATATAAGAAGTCACAACTTTCCAGCGCTCTGTTTTGGCTTGATTTGGCCTATTGTCACTATAAAAAATCTATTCTCTGGTGGTATGAGACACAGAAGATCAAATACTTGGCGAAAATAGCTAATCCGTCTTAATGTCCAGAACTTCGTCCGATAGAAAAATGCCGGGCTTTAGCTAAGCGGAAATTATTTTTAAATAAGATGAAAGCAAATGGGATCGACGATTTTAAGAGAAGATGGAAAATCCCTACCGCTAGCGCTTCTAAGGGTGCGGTACGGAATCTGATGGCGGGTGTACCACCGAAAGTTTGAAAATGTTACAGAAAGTAGAATAAACATCTCAATCAACTAATGTTTGCATTAAATGAAATGGACTTTTTTCTTTTTTCTTTTAATAAATCAATTCCTCCTCAGCTTTGCGACAAAATTGTTAGATCTTACGCTTCAAGTTGACCCAGAAATTCTCGATGTGACGCAGCTGGGGGACGTTGGGAGGGTTGGCCGACTTGGTACCACACGGATAATCAGCCGCTCCATCTCCTCCAACGATCGCATCGATTAGTGATCCTACGCCAAATCCGGCCAGAACACTGCGTCATCGCCCTTATGGTATTTCTTGATGAATGATGCAACTTCCGGCAGGCATTTCGTACTATAAATTTCCTCGTTCACAGCCAGTCCGAAGCGAAAGGAGAGCGGCTTTGACATCCTCTTCTCGGTGCTGGTCAGCCACAGCAGCACCTTCTTGGGGAATTTGGTGTGTGAAATGAACTTCACCTCGGAACTCACTTCCTTCCTAGGGGAAGTAAAATACGAAGTGCCTTCCAGTCATTGTCATCCAGGGTGAAATAGGTCTAGTCGTCCATCACCACCGCCACGTCGCGATTCTCCGGGAAAATCGAGTTGACCATCTTATTCACTAGAAATGAGAAGAAAAATGAATATTTTCCATTTAATTCCAACTACCTTTGCTTATCTCGACAGATACACGTATTTTGTTTATAATGTGCAGACTTCTTCAGTGTCTCGTACTAATAACTCGACTGATCTTATTCAGCCGCTGCCACTGCGTCATTGCCTGCAGCTCCAAAACCAGTGAACGCGATTTCCGCTCCCTGACATGTATGTTCATGTTCGTCAGGCACTTTTTCACTGTTTTGCCGGTTGAACCGACCTCCCCGCCAAGCGCACGCAGCGCATGTAGCCACTTTTCACTCGGTCTTCCTCTTCAGCATCCTTTGGAGCTGGGGGTCGTCGGCCGTCTGGAACCGGGCTTTCTTTCGATGCTCTGATTGTTGTCTAAAAGTGCCAAGATTTTGTAGATGCCGGAACGGGCGTATCTGGCGTCCATAAAATGCCACACGATGTCCTTTTTCGAAGCGGCGCACACTTCTGAAGGGAGTTGCTTCACTGTTTTTGCCATCATCGTTAAAGTTTGACTGATAGAGCTGTCAAATTTTGTCTGCTGACTCATGGCTTACTATGATTGATGCTGCATGGGTAGCTTTGTTAGTGCGGGTGAAGGTAAACCCAACGAAAATCGGCTATTTTTGTCCATTTGTTTTTTAATGCAAACGTTATTTCCAACTAGATTTTTTTATCTGGCATTACCTTAGCGTCCAATATTGACCCTGAACAGGTTTGATGACTTATAAAATTCGAAGTGACGATGATAGGTGTCCATTTTATGTTTTCGTACGACTTCCTTCTCAATCGTTGGAAAAAACAGTGTTTTCCATACTTTTAGATTGGTGATGCAGCTCATAGTCCAATAATCGAGGTGGCGGGTAACTCGAGCCTTCAAATTCACGTTTTCAATATAGTATAAGAAATCTCAAAAAATAATGTTTCGTCACTTCTGATATTCTTTATTTATGAATGTACAAATGCAGCAAAAGTTAACTGGAAAGATTGTTTGTTGTTTTTTTTGCTAAGATATACGACATGAGATTTAAAAGCGTTTTTCTTTTAGTGTCGTAGATCAAAATAAAGACGTGGGCGAAGTTTGACTACATCAATGCTTGTTTTGCAGAACAAATTTCCAATACTGAAATAGCGTGCCTGTTGCATCAATTTTAGCACCAATTATTTAAACCTATGTAAACTCCTTCAAAATAATGGTAACATTTTACCGTACGCTCAGCTGTTGAGGTTTTAGTAGAAAATTACCGAAGTGAACAAAGAAGTCATAGTGGTGAGCTGTCGAAAATATGGAAAAATTCAAGCATTTCGATTGTTACACTACCTTCACGAGAAACAAATTATAAATACAACTTAATTAACATTGTCTTTCATTATTCACTTCTCATTAGCAGTTTTCCAGCCAAGGCGTCAATCCTGGAACGATTATGCTTGTAGCCCATGGGAAAACGAGAAACGTGTGCTCCCGTTTGCCCGCTGTGTAGCCATCTTGTGTCATGCGGCTTCGACTGTGTGCTCACTGTTCATGGCGGTTTCGTTTTCGAATTACTAACATAAAGAACAAACTAAACACCAATAGGGTTTTGTTCGGCTTAGATAAACAAACGCTGAACTCACGGTTGTCATTGCGAATACCCGGAGCTGTTTTGTCGTTACAGCATGAAGGAAGACCAAACAACGCAGCTCAACGGCCTAGCCCCAGTGGGTCTTGTGTGATATTAATCTTCCTTAATGGCAATTACCATCATCATTAACATAGTGGGGATTAATATGGTTGGAGAGTTATAGACACTACTCTGGCATCAGCTGGGATGAGTTTTAATGAATATTATTATTATTCTCCGCGACCAGGTGACATCGTCTCTAACAGTTGGTTCATAAAATTACGTTAGCTGTTTAAGGAATTCATAAAATCACATGTTTTTGTTAAAAGGTGCGTTAACTGTGCCATTTCAAATGAAGTATGAATGGTAGCATTTCAGAAACAACCGATCCCATAAGTGGAAGCAGTTCAACAAAGGTTTTTCGATTGTTTACATTTTACAGTTACAATTTAACAAGAGAATCCATTAAACACCATTTGAATAAACTCATCAATTGAATCTTTCAAAGTATAATCAAGATGGTTTGATGAAAATTAAATTTCAGTGCACTCAACATATGAATAATCAGAAATCATTGATCATAGCATTGACAGAATTGATCAATTATGAGCACCAATACTTAGTACGCTATAGTTGTCAAAAAATTGTTTCGTTTCCCCTTTCCCCGAAGTTCGTTAGGACGTGGCTGGTGCCGGAACTGATCTATGAATAGAATGAATAAGTAAACTTGGACTTTGAAGATGTAAAGACCAGGCTTGTAATATTATGGTTTCAGTTGAAAACCGAATTCATCGACTAGCGATCGATTTTACTCTCGTTCTGTACGTTATATCTTTTGTCGGAAGTAGTGCGCTGTACGGCGCATCTGATGCGCCATATAGCGCACTATTTCCGACATTAGGTATAACGTACAGAACGAGAGTAAAATCGATTGTCGCTAGTGGATGAATTCGGTTTTCAACTGAAACCATAATAAAACCCAGCCAGGTTTTTAGGTGCATCTTACTGACTGCACTGACGGAGGTTACATTTTTTTCATGAATTCCTTTTTTTGTACACGTTTAATCGAATCAACTTAACAGAATCATTTTTCATGTTTTTATGCATCAGTATATTAGAACTAAGATTAAGGGGATAGAACCGATATCACGCGGTTGCCTCGAGATTAAAAGATATAACAACGTAACGGATGGGATGATGGATTGGAATTCGAAGTATGGTTTACCTAACACATTTGTCTTAACTTCTAAATCTTCTTATCATTACTTTTAACTATATAACTTTTGGTTTATTTTTCACTTGAACATTTTTGATAAAGACAATCTGTCAAAACACACACAAACACAGATAAAACTTTTTTTTTGAAAAAATATAGGTTGAAACTACAATCTAAGGCTAATAATAGACCGAAAAACATAAATGAGTTTCGTTAACTCCAGATTCCGTAAGCCCAAAATATCTTGAACCGGTTGAACCGGTACATTGGGCTGCCTACATCGAGCCCGAAGAAATTCCTAAAGCTCAGATCTGATTTCACGATGCGCAGCTCATGACCAAATAATGTGATCTGCGTCCTGGTAACCTTGTCCACATTCACAGAGACTGCTGTTCCTCAGCATTACACGGTGTTCAATAAGTTCGGATACACTTTCAAAATTTGTTAAAAAAATGAAAACATGTTTTTTTATTTTTTGGATTTATGTTATTGAAAGCTATGTTTACAAGGAACGTTTACAACATTTCTCTTGGAATGACCCCCCCCTTTGTACTCCTTAACGAGCTTCAAACGTTTCTCGAACGCGTCGCAGGCGGCACGCACGGACTGCATGGGCATTTCGTCCCAGATTTTGAGAATTACCGTCTTGAAATGATCCAAAGTGCTGACCTTGTATTCGTTCAGCTTCGCCATCATATAGGACCAAACAAAAAAGTCGAGAGGATTCAAGTCCGGGGAGCTGGGAGGCCACAAAGTTTTGTCCAGAAAGTCGGTTAAATTGTCCCGACACCAGGCTTGAACCACATTTGCCGTATGGGCTGGTGCACCGTCCTGCTGGAACACGTAGTGCTCATCGCCGTAGAGGCTTCGGAGACTGGGGGCAACAACCTTTTCCAAAACCTCAGTTTTGTAGTACGCCGCGTTGATTTTGACGTTTTTTCAATAAACACCAAGGGTAGCTTACCACGTTTGCATACTGCCCCCAAACCATCACCGACGCGGCACTTTGGAACCGAGGGATGTTTATATTGGATTCAGGAATGCTGTCCCTCGATGGCGCCCACACCCGGTCATTTTGCACATCAGTGCGGCTGCTGCAGCGCGAACAGTTTCTCGTCCGAAAAACAAACTCCTGACCAGCGTGCCGAGAGAGGATCCTCTTAGCTCGATCCAACCGCTTTTTGCTGGTATCCTCCGAAACGCCATGGACCTTACGTTTTTGTAAGGCCTGAAACCAAGGTCCTTGGTGAGTATGGTGTGAGCGGTTCCAATGGAAACGTTGAGATCTGCAGCCGTTTTCCGGATTGAGCGGTTCTTTTTGCGCCGAATTCGCTCCCTCACGATCTTGATGACCCGTGGCGTCCTCGCTGAACGCGGCCGACCGGATCTCGCACGGTCATTGGTCGAGGACGTCTCCCGGTATCGCCTGATGGTCGTGTAGACAAAGTTCCGCTTGACCCCATGCGATTTCAGCAGCCGGAATATATCGCCGGGTCGCTCACCGTTCAAAAAACGCTTAATTACGAAGTCCCGATACTCTTTCATCGCGCGTAACAAACGAACAACAACTAACAGAATGTCAACACCGCGCACATTCGGTAGCGTATGAATGAAGCTAAAGCTGACACCAATACCAATGCAGAATATGTACATGGCGCATACCTACGCAATGATGAAAACTTGTATTCGAACTTATTGAACACCGTGTACACGTTATAAAAGAGCACTCAAAGAAAATGATTAGACACGTGGCGAGACATCACACGAAAGAAGTTTCGACCCACATCCATCCCCCAAACCAAGTGGAGTTGATAAGCGCAGTAAAGTTGTTCCGTAATTCGGTTTTCAGCTCGTTCATGATTTCCAACTTGAGGTTTTCGACGATTTCGTTATGCTTGCTGAGAACATCTTCTTGACCAGATTCGTAGGCGAATCGGATTGAGCTGCGAACACGCATATCGAAAGACATTCCAAACGGTATGCTGATGTTATTAGCACGAGCCTTAACACAGATAAACAGTAAATAAAAACAGTCGATAAAAACAGCGAATCAAAACAAACACACAGTGTTGCCAAAAACAACGATTTATTAACGATAAACGATGCTAATTACCGGAACCTAAAACCAACATGCAACTATTGTATGGTTGTTGGTAAAACCGGCTCTAAAGCCCGTATTTTGTGACCCTTAAAACAGAACCATTCATCATTTTCTCATTCACTTGAAATTAAATTAAGTTTATGTCGAAGGTAGTTTGTCCTCATGAATCTTTTCGTTGGTTCCTGCAACGCAACTGATTTCTTCTGTATCTGAAGCTACGTTCGTATTCAACCTCACACGTTTGGTGACACAGAAATAACATTCTTGCATTGTACGAAAACAAAAGCTACACAGAAAAAAATAATTAATTTTACCAGGCGCGTAAAGTTTCCCCTCGTTTAATTTCAAGCCGAAGAGGAGGCGTAAATAACGAAATTGCTTGCAATCTTTCATACAACAGACTAGATTCAGGCGTAATCTGGCTTAAGTTTCCTGATATATTCCATTATTTTCTGCCAAATATGTATAGCATTCCTTTTATGTGCATTAGATAACGCAAAAAATTCAATGTTTCTTTTTATCTGTGTACTTAAAAGATATTTGCATGAAAGATTCACAGATCTGCTATATCGACTAGCTATAGCTATAGTCAGCTATACCTAAGAAGGCAGTCCCACAAACGCGATGTAGGAAGCGCAACCTCGGTAAGGTAGCATGCTGAAATCTTATCCTACCACGAAAAATGGAATAATTCTCTATATGGCATATAATTTCAGATCATCCATTGAATAGTAATTCTGAGATGTTTTCTTCCCTCATGACTATTATAATGCAAGTCCGTCTAGAATCAGCGGACATGCAGACATTATACATATAATTGTTATTACCATTTTATATTATAATATCCCTTCATAATATTTGTCATACTATTTTCAGCTTCACATTTATGCATCGTCGTAATTTTAAGCCCACCTAACTCACGTTATGAAATTGAAAAGATAGGAAGGTTTTTACGAAGTTTTTTTTTTTTATTTACATTATTTAGTATTTCTTTACAACATCGTATTATTTCCATCATATCATGACCTACATATTTTCATTCAACAGATCTGAATAAGGGGGAATATACAGTTAGAATGACCAAAAAATTAATTTTTTTAGCATAAAAACTTAGTAAATTACCCCCAGAAAGCTCCTGAAACCCTTTTTTCGAAATTCGAACACCAAATGATTCTCTACACTTTAACACTTTACAACATTTCTTGCATTTCAGGATCAACATTGGGTCAAATATTTTTTTAAATAATCATTTATTTGTACAGGCTCAATCAAATCAACTTTACAGAGCAAAGTCTTCATATTTTTATACATCATTTATCTTAAAACTAAAGTTAGGAGGATAGAACCGATTACTCGCAGCCGTCTCGAGGTTAATAGGAATAACAAATTACAGATGGGAAGATGGGTGCAAATTTGAAGTATAGTTTACATAAAACTTTAAATTTAAATTCTAAATTGTCTGAACACTTATAACTATACAATATATGGTTTTATTTTGACTTGAACATTTTTTGAAAAAGAAAAAAAACATACACACATACACAGATAAAAAAAAACTTAAAGTAAACATACAGGTTGAACTATCTACCATCTAAGGCTAATGTTAGTCAAAAACACATAAATGAGTTTCACGTACTCCAAATCACGTACAGCCAAAATATCTCGAATTGGCACATTGGGTTGTCTACCTCGAGCACGAAGGGAATCATAAAGCTCCGATCTGACTCCACGATGCTCAGCACAAGACCAAATAACGTGATCTGCGTCCAGATAGCCTTGTCCACACTCACAGAGATTGCTGTCGCTCAGCCCAACCCGGTATAAATGAGCGTTCAAAGAATAATCATTGGAAATGAGGCGAGACATGACATCCATCCCCCTAAACCAAGATTTCTTCGGTACCTTTGGATGATAGAATGTAGCCATCGCCCCAAATCTCCTTTAATCCATTTATACTGCCAGCTGACGAGTGACTGTTGACGGAAAATAGGAAAAAAAATCGTTGAAGGCGATTTGTCGATCATAAATATCGCCTTCCATAGCGAGTCCGCTTTCTCATTGCCCAGAATTGATCAATGAGAGGGGACCCATACAAAGGTGATGATAAAATAACGCGAAGATAAAGCACTTAGAAGCTCCTGTATTTTCATGAGAAAATGCGAGGAGTGCTTTACCGGCCTCAATGAGCGAATAACCGCTATAGAACGGAGACTATCCGTGAAAATGAAGTACTGATCCGGTGATAATGAGGCAACGATTTCTAGCGTGAAGTGTATTGCCGCTAATTCAGCGACATATACGGAACAAGGAGCATGAAGTTTACGATTGGCGCTATAAATTTCATTAAATATACTAAAGCCTGCTGACTCGTCAATTAAAGATCCATCAGTGAAGAACGATTTAGTGGAATCAACTTGGCCAAACTTTGCAGCAATATCACTGGAGCAATCATAGGACGATGATGCTCTGGGATTCTGAGCTCCTGCTTCATGGATAAATCAAAATGAACCGAATTGTCGAAATTGGAGAAGCAAACACGATTGGAAATGTTCGGCGAAGGGCTGACATCCTGTGTTATGTACAAATGGTACAAGGTCATGAAGCGGGTTTGAGAATTCAACTCAAGGAGCTTCTCAAAATTTTCGATCACCTGGGGGTACACCTGGTGAGGAGCCGGAGAGATAATTCTGTAAACCGATCCGAGAGTGGCAACATGCCAGCCAGCACTTCAAGACTCATGGTATGAGTCAATTGCATACCACCTAACGCGATACGAAGACACCGATACTGAATACGTTCCAGTTTGATGATGTGAGACCTGAAAACAAAAACTACCGTATTCTATAATCGACAAAATCGTTGTCCGATACAACGTTAGAAGATCTTGCGAGTGCGCTCCCCACCAGGTCCCGGTAATGGTGCAAAGAAAGTTGATCCTTTGCTGGCACTTTCGCTTCAGATACTCAATATTGGATCTCAAGATATTTAAATATGGAATGAGTTATCGGCTTATCCCAAATTTGAAGCTTCGGTTGTGCTTCCTAGAAAAAACTACCAACTCAGTTTTCTCCGTAGAGAATTCGATACCTAGCTCGAGAGCCCAAGTAGACAAATTGTCTAAGGTATCCTGTAAGGACCCTTGCAGATCGATCCCATTGGGTCCCGTGACAGACACTACGCCGTCATCTGCAAGTTGTCTCAACGTACAGTTGTCACTTAGACAACCGTCAATGTCTTTGACATAAACATTATACAAAAGAGGGCTTAAACATGATCCCTGGGGGAGACCCATGTAACTAAATCGGGAAGCTGTAGAGGTTCAATGTTGCAGCATATGACAGCAAATTGTACAAAAAAATATTCGTTAATGGTGAAAAACCACAAGCGTGGAGTTTATCTGAAAGAACTTCAACAGATATTGAATCAAAAGCCCCCTTGATATCCAAAAAAACAGAAGCCATTTGCTCTTTTTTAGCAAAAGCTAGTTGAATATCTGTCGAAAGCAACGCGAGACAGTCGTTCGTTCCCTTACCCCTACGGAAACCATATTGAGTATCTGAAAGCGGGTTGTTCGTCTCAACCCATTTGTCCAGACGTAAAAGGATCATTCTCTCCAACAACTTCCGAATACAAGATAATATCGCGATGGGTCGATAGGAGTTGTGGTCGGACGCGGGCTTACCAGGTTTTTGAATGGCAATAACTCTCACCCGTCTCCAGTCATCCGGTACAATGTTGAGTTCCAGAAACTGATTAAACAAGTGCAACATGCGTCTCTTAGCGACGTCTGGGAGGCTTTTTAGCAAGTTGAAGTTGGTCCTATCAGTCTCTGGAGCCGTATTGCCACACGAAAGGAGTGCGAGAGAGAACACTACCATTGAAAAAGGTTGGCTGATCTCATCTATTGAATTCGTGGTTTCGCGAGGAATCATCCGTGCCGGCACAGAATCTGGACAAACTTGAGGATCCATTGGTCCGAGTACTCTTCGCTATCATTGTTCGTAGTTCGGTTACGCAATCTTCGCGCCGTGTTCCAAAGGGTACTCACCGACATCTCGCGCGATGGCCCGTCCACGAATTTTCGCCAGTATCCGCGTTTCTTGGCCTTGATGAGGCTCTTAAGTTCGCGTTCGAGAGCCGTGTATACTTCGAAGTGCTCAGGTGTTCCACGTCTACGGAAAACTTTAAACGCGTCGGACTTTTTTCGGTATACCTCGGTGCATTGCTGATCCCACCATGGAGAAGGAGGGTTCCTGCGAGATGACGTCCCTGGAACTGGTCGAGTTTGAGCTGGTAGCGCGCTGTCTAAGATCAGGTTGGAGAGGAAGTTATATTCCTCCAATGGTGGAAACTCTTCTACCGTCCTTACGGCTTCATCTACTGCTGTCCTGAACATTGTTCAGTCGTTGTAACAGGTTTGATCATACGCGACGTTGATGGATTCCGATGGATTGAGCCCGGTGTTAATAGAAATTTTTATGGACAAATGATCACTATCGTAAGGATCTTGAATCCCATTCCATGTGAAATCCAACGATAATGAATTCGAACAAAGTGTGAGGTCTAATCTACTGCCAACTGAGGGTGAACCAGCTTAAATTTTGAATGATTCCAATTTAGAAATCAAACTTCGACAATTTCACTGCAGACCAGTGATCAAATCCCCGACCTCATTTGGAAAATAATCCATCGAAGGAAATGATTGCTGCAAGAAGGGGCCACTTAATTGTTAATTGCTTCAAAAAATTCTTCACTTTTGGAAGCATTTCCAAAACAATGCTTTTAAGAGGGTCAGAAATGTTGAGGTACTTGAAGATACCTTCGGCAATGTTGTCAAATGAGAACAGTCCTGATGCAGAAGGAACTTCTGTTCTTTAAACCGGGGCGCTAAGGGTATTTGATGTTCCCGGAAGAGATGGAAAGTCCTGGGAGTAGTGAGTACTGCGGAAACCAGGAGGACAAGGATTTTCCTTTTTTCCACCTTTCCTTGAAATGGGCAAGCTAGTTTTGAGAACCGGCTCAGCAACTTTCCGTGGGCGAATGCGTCTTCGCTTTCGTGAAGCACCTTCCGGAAATAGACTGCTGTTCCCTCTTCAACCAAGTCAAAGTCAGACTCGTCATCTGACTGAGGAGCAAAGGGATTTGTATTCGCATCGGGTGATGGTGAAGCTTTTTTCACCATTTCGGCGAAAGATTGCCTGGAACGCTGTTTTAGCGAGCGTTCTAAATTTTTCCTGCGTTATTTGTACGCCGGGCACAACGAGCGAGCTTGAGGAACTCTTCCCTTACAGAATCCGCATTTTGGTGTACGGTCTGCACAGGCGCCATCCTCATGTTTCTCTCCACAGTGCGAGCAGCGTGCCTTATTGCCCCAGTGGGAGGTGGTATGTTCCATCTGCTTGCATTTTTCGCAGATCATTACCCGAGGTACAAACAACCGCACGGGTAGCCGAAATTTTCCCAACTCGACGTATTGACGAAGGGCTTAACCAGGGAAGGTCACGCGAAACGAGTCTGAGGGTGTATACATTTTTTCACCCTTATTGGTCGACACTGTGCCAAGTTGGCGCACATCCAGTATCTTAACTGGTGACAGCAGAGGGTTCTTAAATCGACCAAACCCCCGCTTCAGCAGGATCTCAGGGGTCGGAATCGTTTCGGAGACCACACCTTCAATTTCAATACCCCGAGCTGGGATATACACTGTATATTCTAGTGTACAGTGTTGGGAGACAGCAATATCATTAACTTGCTTGAGGTTGGACACAACGACCCGAAGTTTATATGGTCATACTTTAATTATCTCGGTCACGGCCGAGAATCGTTTGGTCAGATCGTTCGAAATTTGATAGACATTCAGAGGTTTTGATTTGGGCTGAAAATAGACAACCCATGGTTGTACTATTCGGATAAGCACGAGATGGGTAACTTTAAGAGCTACTTCATCATTTCGTACCATAGATGATTCGTCTTCCGATAAATCATCCATGGCTCGTTCGTGGGAGCTTATGACGCTCAACCACTGACGCAATCTATGTATAATTAAACACAGAAAAACAACCTAAAGCTAAGCACACTCTCTCACACACTCTCACACTCCCCCACACACTCACACACACACACACACAAACACTATAAAATTTCACTTCTTGTATTCAGAAGAGAAGAAAACTTATCTTATATGTATCACTGATCTGCTGCAGCCGGGCGACAATTGTGCTGCTGCTACCGCGCGACGATGAGTGGTCGCGTGTACCGGCTAGGAGTGGAGCTGAACGATGGTGATAATGATGATGATGATGTTACTGGTCGGTGGTAGTTGGTGGATGAACGAATACACGCTACAAACGGTGGACTACTGGTGTGCTGGCCGTATAGATGCAGAGCAATATGGATCTTAGACCGTGGCAATATTGCTAATTGCAATTGATGAGGCTGTTGCACTGCTTAACAACCAATGTTTTCTTCTTGCAAAAACCAAAACTCGATTTCACGCGCGATCCAGAAAAAGTAAAAGATCTGAAGACTTGAAACAACTTGTGAAAAGATTCCAAAGCAACGGAAAGCTGACCGAACGAACTGCACCGTTCGCTTGTTCACTGGGCAATGAATGATCATATATAATAGATACGAATCATTGTAGTATTTTTATTTGCATAAATATATACAGTATTATATAAATAATTAATGGGAATAGGAGGGACCATTAGGGTCTGAGAGGGACAGATTGAAGCACTCTGGAAGAGGAGAGTGGGAATGCCAACTCCCGATTGCTAACAGTTTGTGATTAGAGGGCGAGCTCTTCTCCCCGCCCAATCAGTGGTTATTGAAGCTTGATCAAGTCTTACAGGAGAGCTCATTTCTGTCGGATTTAGTTTCCGTGCTTCAATGGGTGGTACAATCATACAATGAACGAGACATTTGATCTTTATACAAAATCCTTGTTCAAAAAAGGAGTGAATTCTGATTAACTAAACACTATTTTTAGTGTACATTTGCTTAATAAATCAGCTAAATAGAACGCATATTTTTTAATCTTTAAATTTAGAGTTATCGATACCCAAACGGCCAACTAGCCTCACTCCACCCTAGGCTTTAAGTCAATCAATGCAATACTTCTTATGCAATAAAACTTTCATCTAAGTTAAGCAGAATAAAATTTATCTGCAATTCACATTAATGATTTAATTAGATTGTAAGAAAATTTTGCCATAATTTATCTGTGATAGGTTGCTGTACCACTCACCTTACCATTCCTTGCTGGCAATATTTTTTTCTTCCGCATGCTGTTAAATTTCCCCTAAAAAATCCTCGTAAACATCTCCTAACATTGCCTCTTGAGGAGATTTATTTAAGCAGATTACACATGGTACACAAAATCACACCGTTCATTGTCGATGCATACTCACTCTCATTCACAGCCAAGGTTTGAGTAAGGCATCATCCTAGAGAGCCAGTAAAGCCGAGGAAAACGAATACGGAAAGGATGCTACTTCAATAAATAAAGGCAGAGCGAGCTGTGGATTAGCTGGCAGTTTAGAGCTGTTTGCAGAGTGAAGATTAGGCTGTAAGGTAATGGTCCTTCTTTCTGAAGCTGTTTTGCAGCTTTTCCAGTAAATTTGAAGGCACACCGATTTGGTACGGGCACATACACAAAAGCGTCTGTAATGCATGGTTGGTGAATGGTGGTACATTTTCAAAGGAATAAACTCTGATAAGTAGCTTGTTAAACGGCTTGGCTCAAGTTTTTCTTTTTCTTTCCAAAAGACGCGTTTCAGTATGTTCTGCCATACGTGGCGGAGTTCTCAATTCTACAAAAAAAAAAATGATACGAATCGGCGGATGCGAAAGAGGTATCTATGGATGCGGATTATAGTGTTCCTCATATGTTTGATGCTTTCATTCTGCTCTTTATGCTCTGTAACGGTAGGAACGTGAGAATTAGAAGAGCTGTTTGACAAAATACAACTTTTAGCACAATGGACGATTTACGGAATTGGTAAACAAATGAATCAGAATGAAGCAATTGAGGGTAATAGTAGATGAAATCCACAAATGGGCGGTAGTTTGGCTTCGATTTTCAGAAACCAAACATATTTCATGCAGGGAATTTGCCTCACTTACATGCTGTAGTGCAGCGAATGTGTGATTAAAGCTAAACATGCGAAATTTTTGTAAAACCTTTGATTTGTGTCTTCAAACTTCAAAGAGGTGATGAAAATCGGCCTTGGTGGGGGTGATTTGTGAATTCCATCTATTATCATAGAGAGTACCATTTTAATAGCAAGTATATCTACATCGAGCTGAAAAGTTACCCAAATTCCCTCACCATTTGACTAATAAAACCAAAAATTAGTTTTTTAAAGTTTTGGCTCTTCCACTTCATTAATGTCCAACAGAAACCGGGAAGAACTACACGCACATACGTACATAGTCAGTCGAGAAGCTTTTTTTTAGATTTCAAGATTGCAGCTAATGATTTCCGCCTTTGTGCTTTGCCGCAAAATTTACATTTCATTTTCTGTCCTATTTAACCAAGATGTTTTAATTTAAATTTTCGAGCGGCTGAAGCAGAGTTGAGATAATAAAATACGCTATCAAAACCAGAGAAAAAAGTCCGAGCGAATGGAGTAAAATGTGCAAAAGAGAATTAAAATGAAGCGCATTCACATCGGATGAAGCTGAAACTAGGAACATGCCTCGGATGCACCATAGTCGGAAATTTCTTACTATTCGTTTATTTCCCAACTGACACTACATTTTTTGCAACTTTTTTTTTCTCTCTTTTCCACTTATTTCACAGTGCCAAGAACCGAGCTTATTGGAGATTCCGACCGGTATGTGAAAGCAGGGAGTGCCGTCATACTGCGTTGCGTCGTCCGTGGTGCCCTCGAGCCACCATCCTACATTATTTGGTATCACGGCACCCAGCAGATTTTCACCGAAAATCGACGAGGCTGGAAAACGCAGCTGGAACGTGGAGCACCGGACCTCGACGGTGACATTCACAGCACTGTAAGAGCCTTATTCTTACTCGAACTTTTGCCTGCCGCTTCTAGATTTATAGTCATCATCATTCTCGATTTTATGTGTCGCTCTCAAGTAAAATTTTCCGTCCAACACCGAAATTCCTTTAAAAAGTGTATAAGCCACGCTTTATTGCACACAGATTTTGCAGCTACTTTCCCACTCTTGCTCGATTCCATTCTTTCTGATACTCAAAGTGCAGGTCCGTATACATGTAAAAGCTGAATTGAAAGGATATGAATTGTGAAAATCTATAAATATTCAAAACCTTCACTTGCACCGAAGCAAAACTCTGAAGCTATTGGATTGAGCAGATGTATAATGGACAGTGCGTAGCCAATGCTTCGATATTCGATGAGCTATAACTCTTTGTTATGCAAGCTTAAGTAATACGCAGAAGTATTGAAAAAAAGCTTCAACAACACTTTTTCATATGCCTCAAAAAAAAGTTAAACCAAATCGAAGTTGTTGTCGATGTAGAATAATGATAACAAACCAGCCAAGTGGTCGTATTCTACACACAAGTTGTGGATTTTAAAATGATGAATTTTGGTTTCGATACGTAGGTAAAATGCATAACGATTTCATCCACTTCAATCCACTCAATGATCAGCAAATATTAACCTTATTTTAGAAAGCTCATTCTACAAAAATGCATTAAACCGAATATTAGGGCCAAATAAGCCGCCAACCCCTTCAAAACGGTGTTACGATTCAACTTTAGGATATGTAGTTTACTTTTTTGTAGGGACATTGTGTGAATAAGTGCAGGAAGTATAATTAAAAGCCGCATTCGATCTATTTTTTCACGGTTTCCACTTTCAATAACTCGTGGTTTTCGTAACTCTTAGGGGGCGTTTCGCCCCAAAACCCGGCTCAGAGCTTCAGACATTAAAACAGTTATTTGTGATCGATTATTATTTCGTTGCAATTTAGTCATTTAAACTCATGAAAACTCTACAAATGCATCGCTCATATTGATGTATGCATGCTTTGTAACAAACTTTTTCATTAAATTCTCTAAATTTTTTAATTAATTGAAGAGCTAAATTGGTAATTAGTTTTTGATTAGGAAAGATTCAAACTAATACCATAGTCCATTAAAACAATAAAAAACGAGGCAAAATGGCTTCTAACACGAGATATCTTCATGGATTGTTTTTATTTCCAGAGATTCATTTTACCCTATATTCCCAAATCGGCTATGCTATGCGGTCTGCTTCAACCATCAGTTGTAAACGGTGTTGTCGAGGGTTTGTCGCGCACTGTTTTGCAGCGGGGCATAGCGCGTGATCTTATGTTTGATGTGATTTTGTTGTCAATCTATAGTGGACCATTTCATATACTAGGTGGGGTGAAAAGTAACCTTCTTGGCCGCCAAAATACAATGCTACTGCAAACCAGGGATGCAATTCTCCTCAGTGCAAGCACGGTGCTTAGTGAAAAGGTTGAACCCACACCACACGACAATCCGGAGCGTGTGAGTGATCTCTCAGGAGCACCGAAGAGAGCAGAATTATTTCACCGGGGAGAGTAAAACCTTTATTGTTAGTTTTATACCTAGTGAGCTAGATGCTTCGAAGCTTAGTTTTCTAGATGCGCTTCTACAGTTTTTAAATTGAGAGCTTTCGAAACCTATCACCAATGCATGAATTTGTATACTGAGTGTCAAGCACAATGATACTCTTATGGCCAGGGAAGTTTTTTTTTTATGTTGACTGAACTGGGAATCGAACCCACCACCTCTGGATTGGTAGTTCCGTACCTTTAACGACTAGACTCTCTCATTTTTTCTTAATGTTTAAATCCAAGTTTCACTCACGTCAGTGCGGTGCAGTCCTTTTTTGCTCTTTCACTCTTCGTCGTTCACACTGCAGTGAGTGTATGAACGCTCAGGCAGTGAATTGTCAATTCTTTCGCTCTCCCGTGCTGTGTCGAACAATCTCTACAGTGGTGTAAGGGAAAAATCTCCGTACAGACTGAGTGAGATTCACCAAAGAGAGCTAGAAATGTGCACCCGGGTGATTCTCCCCAGAGAAATCGCAACCCTGCTGCCAACAAGGTTATAGTGCCTTGTAGTCCGTTCATATTGAGACATACACGCCCGAATTTCAGTGGGATACTGCCCTTAGATTTGTTTTGACAGCTGATTGTTTACTTACTTGGCATCATGTGGAATATGGAGAGAAACGATTTTCGTTCTCTCATAAAACATTATTTTTTAAGGGGCAAAACGGCGAAGACAACAGAAGAAAAGTAAGATAAGTATTATGGAACAAATACTCCGTTAAATATCAATTTCGAGAGTTTCGTGGTGGCTGCAACTCCACTACCGATCAAGACCGCAGCGGCAGGCCCTCCTATGAGGTTACTGAGGACAATGTCAAAAAGGTTCATGAAATGGTGTTGGCTGGCCGGAAAGGGAAGGTGGGTGCAGCTAGCAGATGCCACAAAGATTAGTACTGAGCGCACACGACATATGTTGGGCGAGAATCTACATATTAAAATGATATACTGCCGCTGGGTGCGGCGTATGCTCACTCATGACCAGAAACACGAACGCGAGAGCACTTCGAAACAGTATTTAGACTAACTGATGCGAAATGGGAAGGACATTTGGCGTCGATTGATAACTGTTGATGAAACATGGATCCACTATTACACAGCAGCGAACAGAATGAGTGCCCGAGAATGGACTGAAGCCGGCACAAGTGCTCCGAAGCGGTCTAGGGAGGCTCAATGGGTCGGAAAGACTTTGGCGTGAATTTTATGAGATTTTCATGGCATACTCTTCGTGGACTTTCTTGAAAAGAATAAAACCATCAACAGTGAGTAGGATTCTGTATCGAGCGCTGCGCCGTACAAGTGGTGCCGTCACTCGTTTACAAGTTTGTTTGTTTTTTTCCGAACAGTAATACGGAGTGCCAAGTGATTAAGTGTTCGATTGAAAACGGAAGCTCACTACTTTGACAGTGTGCTACAGTAGTAGAGTACAACATAAAAATAGCATAATCGATATTTATCATCGAGATAAGTTGTCGACCAACCCAGTTACAACACAACTGCAAGCAAACGAGTGCTGTTGACCCATGCGGGCAAAGTTGTTTACGTCACCAGCTAAGTTTAATTATATAAATCCTAGAGAGCTTGAGCTGTTTAGTGGAATACCTTCAACTAGAAATCAGAAGAAAAATTAGTATTTTCCATTTTATTTCAACTATCGTTGCTTATCTTGACAGATACGCGTATTTTGTCTACAATGTGCAGATTCCTTCAGTGTCTCGTACTAATAACTCGACTGATAGAAAACCTTTGCCACCTGCCGTATATATACTACCTTATAAATACAAAACGTTTACCTATCATTATTTTGTTTACACCCATCCTATTATTATTTTGTTTCTACCTCTACTGAGCCGAAAACATATGTACTTAATATCTGCCTCGCTTTTTTCCCAATATCTTACCTAATTATTGTGTAGCAGCGGGTGCTCCGCTGCGTCAGCTTTGTTGTCGTTTTGGTAGTAAGTTGAAGAACACATTGTAGACGAAATACGCGTATCTGTCAAGTTAAGCAAAGGTAGTTGGAATTAAATGGAGGATACTAATTTTTCTTCTGATGTCTAGTTACAGGTATTTCACTAAACAGCTCAAACTCTCTAGGATTCATCATGGCAACCCAGCCGTCAGAGTCCAACAAATTAATCGGATTGGAGATAACCATCGCCGCACTTAGGAAGGACGTAGCATTTCTGAATAAATGCCTAAAATATAAAGTTGTACCAGGAAGTCATAGGATTAAAATACGGACTTCGACGCCTGCCAACATCGTCAGGAAAATGGAAGCGGAATTCATCAAGGACAGCATCAAACGACTATTCAACAAACTGGACCGGAAAACTTTGGAATGCTATTCTCTGCACCTGAAGTTAGCCAAAGAGTATCCCGTTAAATTCCAGGAGTTCTTATCACGATCCAAGGTAGCAGAGGAATTCGAATCGAGTAGGAAACGAACGGTTCTCGATAGGAAACTCAACAAGCTGAGAATAGAATCCCAACAGACTCAGATCACACACCACACCAAGGAATAGGCCACACTTACACCCACCATCACCACGATCACGGTGGTCCACCCCATTGAGGGACTGGTTGTCAACCGATCGACGACCGCATTCACAGGTGCAGTTACAATCAAGCCCGACGTGGGACAGCTTGTCATTGACGTGGGACAGATCGTCATTGACGTGGAGACAGAAATTATAAACACTCTTCCGACATCTTTACAAAACACAGCCAGGACTATCACATCAAACATTATTAAGGACGGACAGAAACAAAAAAAAATTAACGAGAAGGAAATTCGCATCGTTAATGAACTGAAGCGAAAACCTGGTTTCTACCTAAAAGCAGACGCAATAGAGTCGTCATCATGGATAAGGAGGACCATGACAGGCAGATGGCTTCTAAGATCAATAATGGTCCTTATAGGCAGCTTCGAGTAGACCCCCTACTAAACATGGTGAAACGCGTGGATAAAACACATAAGGAGTGTAAAGCAGTATTAGGGGATGAAGCAATCCATCTTCGCGAACCAAACGTCATCCTTCCCATAATTAAAGGCCTCCCAAAAGTCCAGAAACCCGGAAACGAAATGAGGGAGAATATTTCATCTGTAGGATCTCCAGCCCATAAGCTAGCAAAATGGCTAGTAAAAGAATTTCAAGGTAGCTCCGAGCAATTCCCAACAAGCTCTCAAGAATTTGTACAACAGTTACAGTCATCAGGTCATATAAATGATAATGAAGTAATGGTATCTTTCGACGTCACGGCCCTTTTCCCTAGCGTACCGATCAAGGACGCAATTAACCTTCTAGAAGATTGGCTTCTGGAACAAGGAGATGACACAACATGGAAGCAAAAGATGCGAATGTACCTTAAGCTGACTCGACTTTGCATGAAAGAGAACTACTTTACTTCCAGAGGTTCATTCTATAAACAATTAAAAGGAGCCCCTATGGGAAATCCCTGTGTGAACTGTTATGGCGAATCGGGAAACAATTCTAAAAGCGAAAGGATTAATCCCAAGTCGTTGGTGGAGATACGTCGATGACATTTTCGCCGTAGTGAAACAAGACGGATCTCTCGTTAACTGTTTAAGAAATCAACAATCTCCACAAAGACATTTCATGAGTGAACTTATGAAATAGAAAAGAATGGTAAACCTGCATTCCTCGACCTTCTAGTAGTGAGAGAATCGTTGTCATTATCTTCTGTAGAGTTTGAAATCTTCAGAAAACCCACAAACACCCAAAGAATTATCCCGTACACTTCCAACCCCTCTTTTCAGCACAAATTTTCCACCAAATAATCCACGAGGTGTTGACCCTTCCTCTCAATAAAACTGGAAAAGAACTGGAAGAATTAGCATATATCTTCGAAACAGCCAGACTCAATGGTTACGAAAAGAAGACAATTCTAGCGATCATCAACAAAAAGTAAAAAACATCTTCATAGAAAATCACAAACAACCCTCTCCGACTCACCCGAACCGCTGAAACGTGTATCCGTCCCCTTCGATAAAGACATTACTCAAAAGCTGAAACCACGACTTAGGGAATTTGGTTTAGACTTAGTTTTTTTGTTAGGCTCCACCAAAGATTCAGTAGACATATTAGGCAGAGCAGGGGTATACAGAATCAAGTGTAAACACTGCAGCAAAATATATGTAGGTCAAGCAAAGAAAACCTTGGCAACAAGGTTCAAAGAGCGATAAGTTTTTGTCTTTAGTTTTTTTCTGAGTTTTTTTTGTCCCTTGCTGCATGGTATTTGCAACACCCTAGGTTTTTTTAGCAAATAATTTAATTGATTGGTGAAGGTTTAATAATTTTTTTCTGTGTTTGTGTTTGTTTTTTGAGCATAATTATGGTCTCTCCTGAAGCTTAAGTTGTACGCATCAAGTATTACTATCCGTTCTCTAAGGGACGTTGGGTTGTCTTTTTTCGGCCCAAAGATAAACCTTTGAAATCTCTCGACATTTCGAAATGCAGAAATATCTTGGTGTCTCGATTCACAAAGAGAAATTTAACAAGCTGCGTGTAGAAGCACCGAATTTTGAATTAGCAAATAGGATTGTTGACCACGAAGTATTCAATATTGAATACTGTGTATATGTCTCTTCACGAGATGTGGAGATTGATGGCGTTGTCTCCGATGCGAGTCTGTCTGTCGAGGACTTGAAACGAGCTTCTGATTGCTTCAAGAACTCTATAGTCGCTCGTGAGCTTGTAACTATACTGGAAGTAAAGTAACTAGATAGTTTTCGTTTTGCAACGAAGCTGAATATAGTTACTTGTTGTTATTAGTCTCTCAAATAAAGATAAACAACAACAACAAGTAACTACATTCAGCATCGATGCAAGACTGTTTTCCCAAATTATGTTAAATTAGATGGAGCTTTTTTTCCCGGTGCGCCTGTATAGACCGAGGGTATATAATTGTACCAACTGCAAAAGACTAGGGCATTTGGCCAGTCATTGCAGCAACAAATTTCTATGCGGCAAGTTTGGTAAAAACCACACAGAGGATTCTTGCACACAAGCTGTGTAAAAATGTATTTAATGTTGTGAGAATCTTCACCCTCTGTAGGAGTGCCCAAGGTACAAAAGGGAATCCGATAATGTGCAGCGTTCAATCACTGGACGCTCCAGGCAGCCATATGCAGAAATGCTACAGTCTGCAAGTCCTCTCCGAAAGTGCGCCGTAAGATAACAAAAGTTACCTACAAAAGATTGCAAAGTATTCAGGCTAATGGGGCAGAAATTCAAAAACCAAGAACTCCTATTGCACAAACTCCTAAATGCAGCAAGGACTTTCCACCATTGCCAAAACAGAAAAATAATAATAAAAATGCTACTCCTCAACCTTTTAAAAAGAAACCCAAGTCCAATCGAGGATTGATAGCTTTTTCGGATATTTTGGCATTCATTTTAGATATGTTCAATATACAAGACCCTCTTAGACGCTTAGTTTCTGCCTTGCTTCCGACATTGGAATCATACCTCAAGCAATTGACTGTTTCATTGCCCCTCCTAGCATTGATCATATCTTTTGATGGGTAATTCATCGAGTCACTGTTCTACTGCGGAGCTGCCGTGGTCTGGTGCCTAAACTACACTCGTTCAAGTTTTTAGATCACAATTCCGATTGTGATGTATTTGCTCTTTGCGAAACATGGCTTTCTTCAGAGAATGAACTCAATTTCCACGATTTTAACATTATATGCCTGGATAGAGATGACTCCTATGGAGAAGTGCTTCTAGGGATCAAAAAGCGCTACCCTTTCAACAAAATTTCTCTACCAGCTCTTTCAGGCGTCGAAAAAGTCGCTTGTCAAATAACTACAAAGAATAAAGACCTTTTCTTCAGTTTACGTTCCTCTTCGAACTTCGATTAGCCGTAGTCAACTCTGAAATTTAGTTTCTATTTTACCGTCCCCAGTATTGACTCTGGGTGAAATGAATTCCCATGGTACTGGGTGGGAGACCTATATGATAGCAAAAGGGCGGCTATTTCCTACGATTTATGTGACGATTTTGACTTGTCAATTTTGATCACTGGTGAAACGACACGCATACCTAAACTTCCTGCTCAAGAGAGCAGACTCGACATATCTTTCTGTTCAAGGTCGCTTTCATTGGACTGTCTGTGGAAAGTCCTCAATGATCCTCATGGTAGCGATCACTTGCCGATCATCATTTCAATTAAGTGTGGCCTTCAACCTTCAGAACCATCTCGAGTTCCGTTTGACCTCACGAGAAACGTAGATTGGCAAAAATATGCAACGGCGGTAGCAATCGGAACTGAACCAGTCGATACACTTCCACTGTGAGATGAATTTCGATTCCTTGCCGATTTGATCTACAAAAGCTCATTTGAAGTACAAAAAGGAAAGTTCCAAGCGCACCCTTCAGAAGGAGACCAGCCACACCTGGCTGGGGCGATGACTGCACAAAATTGTATTTGCAAAAATCTGACCCTTTGAAAGCTTTTCGTTGACACATGACTTCCACTTACTTCGAGGAATATTCAAAGCTTGAAACACAGCTAAGACAACTTGTCAAAGCAAAAAAACCGCGGTTATCCCAAATTATCTTCACCCAAATGCGATATGATAAAATTCAATCTTCTGAAAAATCTCCCAGATATCGCAAAAAGTCGCTTGCTAGACCTATTCAATTCCTTATTTCGAAATAGACATGTGGACATCATGAGACATGTCAAAGTGATAGCTATTCAAAAGCCCGGTAAACCAGCGTCAAATCATAATTCCTACCGTCCTATTGCTATGCTTTCGTGCATTAGCAAATTGTTGGAGAAAATGATCCTTCGAAGGCTAGATCACTCGCTAAATCGAATCAAATAACGTGCTATCAAATACACAGTTTGGTTCGGTAAGAGCAAAGGAACAAATGATTGTCTAGCGCTGCTTTCCTCAGATATTCAACTGGCCTTTGCGCACAAGGAGCAATTGGCTTCAGTATTCCTGGAAATCAAGGGAGCTTTTGATTCAGTTTCCATTGAAATCCTGTCAGAAAATCTGCAGAGATGTGGGCTTCCTGGAATTTTAAATAATTTTTTGTACAATTTGAAAAAGATCTTCTCACTTGGCGAACTGACCACTTCCAGAATTAGTTTCATGGGCCTACCCCAAGGCTCATGCCTCAGCCCCCTTCTTTATAACTTTTACGTCAAAGATATTCACAATTGTTTGGCAGAACAATGCACACTAAGACAACTTGCTGACGATAGTGTGGTTTCTTTAAGAGGCTCACATGCCGTCAACTTGCAAGGACCATTGCAAAATTCCTTAGATAACCTATCTTCTTGGGCTAGGAATCTAGGAATCGAATCCTCGCCGCAGAAAACTGAACTGGTAGTGTTTACTCGAAAGCGGTACCCAGCCCAATTGCAGCTTAATATTGTGGGCAAAAACATTACCCAATCATTATCTTTCAAATACTTTGGAGTCTGGTTTGTGTGCAACTTGGAATGCCCATATTACGTATTTGAAGCAAAAATGCCAAAATGGGATCAACTTCCTTCGTTCTATTTGTAGCACATGGTGGGTCCTCATCGAGGAGACCTCATAACCCTTTATTAAACAACAATTCTCTCTGTTTTAGAGCATGGCTCTTTTTGCATTCTCTCGGCAAGAAAAAGTAACGTTATAAAATTGGAACGAATTCAATATCGTTGTCTGCGTATTGCTCTTGGCTGTATGCACTCAACGCATAACATGAGTCTCAAAGTTCTGGGAAGAGTAAAACCTCTCGCAAGTAAACCTCTCGGTTCTGGGAGCTCTCACTCAGAATATTAATTAAATCTAGAGTGAAAAACGCACTTAAAACAGACATTTTTTAAGAAATGTTAGGACAATCATGATTTATGCGAATTTATCACCACTACATATCGTCGGATATGTATCTTCCGTGCTATACTCTAGCATCTCATGGAATTCCGGATCAACTTCGTGTTATTATTATTCCGCGTATTTTTACTGAAAAGTACCAACACGTTAATTCTGAAAAAAAAAGGTTTTTCACTGATGGGTCTCGGATCCAATGGATCCACTGGCTTCGGTGTCTTCAATGAAAACTCTAGCACCTTCCACAAACTTCAAGAACCTTGTTCTGTTCATGTTGCTGAGAAATCAACTTCGCATTGGGGATGATTTCCAACATGCTCGCAGACCATTACTTCATCTTCTCGGACAGCCTCAGTTCGATTGAGGCTCTTCGGTCGATGAAACCTAGTAAACACTCATCTTATTTTCTTTCAAAACTAAGGGAACAAATGAGTGTGCCGGTCGAAAGATCATATTTGATCACCCTTCACATTGCTTAATCCTAGGAAATAAGAAAGCGGACTCGCTCGCAAGGGTGGGCGCCCAGGAAGGCGATTTGTTGGATTGGCAAATTTCACACGATAAATTTTACCGTTTAGTACGTCAGAGTACCCTTTAGAGTTGGCAAACCGATTGGGACACTGGAAATTTAGGACGGCTGTTAAATTCCATCATTTCTATTGTTTCATCGAGGGCGTGGCTTAAGGACCTGCACGTTAGCCGTGATTTCATCCGTGTTATGAGTAGACTTATGTCCAACCACTACCAGTTAGATGCACATCTCTATCGAATTAACCTCGCGGACAGTAATCTTTATCGGTGCGGAAACGGTTATTATGGCATCGATCACGCAGTCTGCCAATGCACGGACAGGTACGCCCCAGAATACGGCTTTTGAATACCCTAGAGGCCCAAGAAAGACAACCTTATGTTCCTATAAGAGATGTGTTGGAATCTCGCGATCTGTGCTATACGCAATCGATTTATGTGTTTCTCCAAATGTCTAGTATATGAGTTAATTCTGCTTGTGTTTTGCGTTTCTTTGATTATTAGTTTGTGTTTGTTTTGCTCCAACATCCGAGGAGTCTCATCGTCGACCAATGATAACCACAACCGGCCGATCATAAAAAGGGAGCCCAGACCATATCGCACATCGTTAAAGTGCTGGCGACAACTATCTGATGAGACTACAGCATCGCATTTCCAAGCTCCTCTGTCCAACCCATCCCAAAAAAATGTCACCTTATTGAACCTCGGGTAAACCGCGAGTAAACGGCCCAAATCCTACTAACCCTAGTATTAAGTCACTCATTATATTAAAAACAATAAATTATCGGCTCCGTGAAGCCAACGCAATTGAGCCATAGTTCATTTATGAAAATATGAAAATAAAATCAACAGCTAGTATTACTGTGCATTATAGGAGCGATTGAAGATCGAAATCGCTGCAAAACGACCTCACATGAAGAGAAATTTTGTTTTTGTTTTTGCAAGACACATCGCCTGCGTACAAGAGCATCACAACCACGGCTAAAATCAAGGACTTACGGCTCCAATTGCTTCCGCATCCACCGTATTCACCCAATTTGACTCTCTCGGACTATTATCTGTTCGCACCAACCTCAAAAGATGGCTCATTAATTTAAAAAAATCAGCTCACGCGATGAAATCATCGACGCCGTGGAGGAGTGTTTTGCAGACATTCTGGAAAATCACTTTTTGGACGGGATGAAGACGGGGCAAATCGCTGGAATAAGTGTATCGTTGTAAAATGGGACTTCATTGAAAACATTCAAAAAGAAGTTTTTGTTTCTCATTTCCAAGGAGGTTACTCTTCACCCCACCCAGTGAAGCTTAATTCATCGTTGGTTTACAGTGACCCATCAATCACGACAGATTTCCTTTAAATTTATCTGAGAAATTATTTGCATCGACACATCGATAGTATTAATATGAAAATGTTGTCAGCTGGTATGCACGCTTCCATATACTAACTGCAGGATAAGCTGTTACATGCACTCTTCGGAATTAGTTTCTTATTTTCTTGCTAACAATCTCGAAAAGCCAATTTCATTCCCAACGTTAAGCATTAAAATTGAACTAAACTTCCTGAAATTTAGAGTATTTAGGGTCCTTCAAAAATAAGACATCGAAAGCTGCAGAATTCCATCGAAGCAACAACCTTGAGGAACAGTGCATTTCAACGGAAATGAAATCTGACAATGCGTTTCCCCTTGGAAGCAAATTTTTCAAACTCAATCAGAACAGTTTTCCTCAGCTGCGTTGGGATAAAGCATCTCAGATTTATTTTCCCCGCCAACCGACGACGGTTGTCTTCACTATTCGTTTTTCTTTTGTGTGCATAAATTTTCATCTATTTTTTTTTTATCTTTCGACATGCTGAGTGCTTTCCATTTGCCTCTAGTAGTTTTCCAAATAAGCCATACCTCGACGGCAGTGTCAACAGATAGCAAACAGTTTTGCGAAAGCCTTTGGGAACTCACTGGAGGGGCTGTTCTTTTCCTCCGTCGCTCACCGTCGTTCGTGACTTTAATCTTGCTTCGGGGGGTTACATTTTACCATCTTCTGCGCTTCCAGTGACAGACATTTTAGCTGATAAATCTGGAATGAAGGCATCCTATTCAATACGTTATTGGCTGCAGGGGAAGCATCCTTCCTATCCCTATGCCACACATCATCCTTGGAAAACCAATCCACCTTCGTAATAAAAACGTTTGATTTAGTGTAGCAAAAATATTCAAATTCAATGGCTTTTGCTTGGATGTCGATTTATCCCATGACGCTCCGCTTCACTTCGAGTCCCAAGCGATTGAGGAAAATAGTGTATCCAACTTGTACGTCGAGTGCAATTTATGTTCACTTTTTTTTGCACCAGGCAGTGTGTCGATTTATGATTTCTGTGCTCGCTTGTACTATCTCTCTCAGCGTGATTCATTTTTCTCTCTCATTTTTCTGTTCACAATTCCACAGATTGGCTCATTGATCATCGAATCGACAAGGAAAAAAGATTCCGGGAACTACTCGTGCAGCCCATCGAACAGTCCACCGATCACCGTTTCGCTGCATGTCATCAATGGTAAGTCGGAATTAGGAACGATGGCAAATTGCCGCTCAACTTGGTACCACACCGTAGCTATTCAAATTCTTTCCCTGTTTCCCTTCACACCGAATCCTTCAGTACAGGTGATGGTGAGTGTGCCACTGGGATGATGGCAATTTCAACGAAAATTGATGTTGGGTTGCTCGCTGACAGAACTGCTCAAGTGCACTTTATAGGGATAATTCAACATCAGTTTTTCAACGAGGGAGACCATTTTTGGATTGTTTTCCAGCTCAGAATTTCACTTCAAGCGTGAAAGTAGTACGTGAAAAGCGTTAAAGTTGTAAAACAATATGTGAATTTTAATTGCATTTTAACTGCAGCTCGATAAAAAATCCTAGCGGGAGGCGACCCGGACGTAGTGGTTAACATCCATACCTCTCACGCCAAAGTCACGCGTTCGGATCTCACCTCGGGCAAGTTACGAAAATACCCAAAAAGTATTTGAGTAACTACGACGGGAGATAAACCAGCCCAGAGCTGAAAATAAAAAAATCCCAGCCAAGTTTGTGCATTTAAAGCTTGTGAAAATTCACAGAAAAGGCGATTGCCACTTGATACATGCTATTGAATTAAAAATATTAAATTGTATAGATATGACAAGGCCACACAGTGACTTTATTCCATACCAAAGGCGGAAAAAAGTCAAAGATTTTACATAGCAAAAGTGATGTATTACTGAGTAATTTTTAGTCGCTAATTTCAATATTGCTATCTGAAATATCGTATTAGGCAACCCTACCGAAACCTAGCCACAGTATGGTCCCCTTGAATATCCGGTACATCCGATAGAAAAGTAAATTCATTAGTCTCTTCCAAAATCAATACAATTTTTTTGTTAAAATGTTTACATAAAATGTAAGAAGTAAAACGATAATGAGAACAACTTATGGCTCTTAGTAACCATAGAAAGGTCTTCTGGGTGTTCCTGAACGTTCGCAAATTTGACTAATTCAGCATTTCCATACCAAAAGGATGAAGTGAAATTTTCACTATACATGGTAGGTTTGTTCCTTCTCAGAAATATATGACTATGTTTTTTTTAGTTTTTTATTAGGGTTACCAATTGTGAAACCCAAGAAAAAGTATGAATATAAATAAAATCTTATTATTTTCAGAGAATTATTATTATCGGTAGCATAGTCAAAACCATTCAGCTTTATTAAGTTTTATTAAAATTTTATGAGAGTCACTAAAATCGATTTGATTTTGTTATGGTAATAAGATGTGCTAACAGATTTCATTTTTTAATCAGGTGTATGAGAACATACACAGCTTGTTACCAACGATCTTAGAACCTCATTCTCTCAAATCCTTTTTTTCCTATCAATGGTTTTATTTCGGCTTCATGAACTCGCAACATGCTGTTTTGAAATGTACACCGTGTCCAATATATTCTCATACACTTTTTCCTCGCATTTGTGTCGTGCTACTACTCAACATGCTTCACCTATGTGTTGATGTAGTTTTGCACTATGTTTATACAAAAGCTTTTAGGTTATGCCCGATTGATTTCATTCAGTGTTTATCTTTGACCAGCGATGAAGGAGTTTCGTGCTGTGGTGATAAAAAAAGTTTTTTGAAAAACCTCGGAGTAGAGCGGGATTTTGTGTACCGAACCATCCGAAGGTACCGAAAAAAAAAGGAAGTTTTGGAGATAGTTGTCAAACAATATGTGCAAGAGGTGTTTGGAGATGATCACTATGTGTTTCAACAGGACGGAGCGCCATCGCATACTGCAAATCTCGTTCAGGGCTGGTGCCGAGAAAATTTGTCCGACATTTTGGACAAGAATGAATGGCCTCTCAGTTCACCAAATCTGAATCCCTTGGATTATTTCGTATGGTCATACATGCTGACGAAGGTAAATGACCACAGGGCGTCTAATATGAACCAATTTAAAATCCTAATCAAACGAATTTCGGACGAAATGCTGATGGAAGTCGTGCGTGCCGCCTGTGACGGTTTCGAAAAACGTCTGGAGCTGGTCAAGAATGTTAAAGGCGGTGTTATTCCAAAACATATGCTGTTAATGATCCGTATTATATTGCAATATAACGGTAAAAGTTATCAATAAAATCTGGATTATCGATTTGAAATTAATGGAGTTTTATTGTATATGAGAATATATTGGACACGGTGTTAAACGGACTCATTCATATTATCTTATAATAATAAGTTGAAAATGCATTTTAAAACCATTTCGCCTTCAGTTAATACATTAAATGGTAAATTGGATTTAAAGGATGACTTGCGGTTTCCAAACATGAAAAAAACATGACCAAAGAGTTTTATAGTAGTCATTGTGATGATAAATTGGCTTTTTGGAAAAAATGTCATTTTTTCCAATCACCATATTCAAATGTAGCATTTTTTTTATGTAATGTAAGTTATCTGTGGATTTTTGACCAATTTTGGCATTTTTCTAGATAACTTTATTCCAGAAATTTTCTGGAAATTCATTTATACCATATTGAATGTATTTGATTTAATTGTGTTTTTGTTTTTGTTGTTCGCACGCGTAATATCCGAGGCGTATAATTTTTGGCTCTTATCGTGTCAATTCAGCATGATACGCTGGAGAAAACTCAATTTGATTTGGATATTTTGCTGTCAAACACAATTTCTCGCAACGCTAGAACTTTTTTCTAAAATATTTTTTACTGCTAAATGAATCAAAAGAGCAGAGAGCATGAGCATGAGCATGAGCATGATTGACCGCCCGAGGTTGCTACTCCGTTATTGCCAGATCAGCTGTTATTACACAAAGAACCAATAAATGATGCTTGGGACTAGCATACATCCTCAATGTGTAAGAACTGGTGATCTTAAACTAAGGCAATACCGGCGCCGGCCTCGTCCGAATGCAGGTCAAATAGGGAATGGGTAGGAATATGTTGACGTGATACTCGCTTTGTTGGAAGCCGAGAACACCTCTGCACTTCCACGAGAAATCACTGGGATGTTGGATAAAATGGTTGGGTTTGCAGCCGGATCCGTTTTGGTAAACGGTGTGCTGAATTCAACTGACGTCGGCAGCGAATAAGATATTTAACTATGTTCCCGATTCATTCTCTGTACAGAGATGCACATTAAAGCTATTTAAATTTTGGCACCGACTTAAACCAACAGTAGGGATGCTGTTGGGGCCACTCACAAGTGTGGGTGGTTTATTTCAGCAGAAAACAAAAGTATGTTAAAACACCGAGTTTGAAGACCGATTTAAACCAACAGTAAGGATGCTGTTGTGGCCACTCACAAGTGTGGGTGGTTTATTACAGTGGAATACAAAAATACGTAGGAACATCGAGTTTGAGGACCGATTTAAACCAACAGTAGGGATGCTGTTGGGGCCACTCACAAGTGTGGGTGGTTTATTTCAGCAGAGTACAAAAGTATGTTAAAACACCGAGTTTGAAGACCGATTTAAACCAACAGTAAGGATGTTGTTGGGGCCACTCACAAGTGTGGGTGGTTTATTTCAGTGGAATACAAAATTACGTAGGAACATCGAGTTTGAGGACCGATTTAAACCAACAGTAGGGATGCTGTTGGGGCCACTCACAAGTGTGGGTGGTTTATTTCAATGGAATACAAGAATACGTTAAGAACATTGAGTTTGAGGACCGATTTAAACCAACAGTAGGGATGCTGTTGGGGCCACTCACAAGTGTGGGTGGTTTATTTTAGTAGAATACAAAAGTATGTTAAAACACCGAGTTCGAGGACCGATTTAAACCAACAGTAGGGATGCTGTTGGGACCACTCACAAGTGTGGGTGGTTTATTTTAATGGAATACAAGAATGCGTAAAGAACATTGAGTTTGAGGACCGATTTAAACCAACAGTAGGGATGCTGTTGGGGCCACTCACAAGTGTGGGTGGTTTATTTCAGCAGAGTACAAAAGTTTATTAAAACACCGAGTTTGAAGACCGATTTAAACCAACAGTAGGGATGCTGTTGGGGCCACTCACAAGTGTGGGTGGTTTATTTCAGCAGAGTACAAAAGTATGTTAAAACACCGAGTTTGAAGACCAATTTAAACCAACAGTAAGGATGCTGTTGGGGCCACTCACAAGTGTGGGTGGTTTATTTCAGTGGAATACAAAAGTATTTTAAAACACCGAGTTTGAAGACCGATTTAAACCAACAGTAGGGATGCTGTTGGGGCCACTCACAAGTGTGGGTGGTTTAATTCAATGGAACACAAGAATACGTTAAGAACATCGAGTTTGAGGACTGATTAAAACCAACAGTAAGGATGCTGTTGGGGCCACTCACAAGTGTGGGTGGTTTATTTCAATGGAATACAAGAATACGTTAAGAACATCGAGTTTGAGGACTGATTAAAACCAACAGTAAGGATGCTGTTGGGGCCACTCACAAGTGTGGGTGGTTTATTCCAATGGAATACAAGAATAAGTTAAGAATATCGAGTTTGAGGACCGATTTAAACCAACAGTAGGGATGCTGTTGGGGCCACTCACAAGTGTGGGTGGTTTACTTCAATGGAATACAAGAATACGTTATGAACATCGAGTTTGAGGACCGATTTAAACCAACAGTAGGGATGCTGTTGGGGCCACTCACAAGTGTGGGTGGTTTGTTTCAATGGAAAACAAGAGTCCGTTAAGAACATTGAGTTTGAGGACCGATTTAAACCAACAGTAGGGATGCTGTTGGGGCCACTCACAAGTGTGGTTGGTTTATTTCAGCAGAATACAAAAGTATGTTAAAACACCGAGTTTGAGGACCGATTTAAACCAACAGTAGGGATGTTGTTGGGGCCACTCACAAGTGTGGGTGGTTTGTTTCAATGGAATACAAGAATACGTTAAGAACATCGAGTTCGAGGACCGATTTAAACCAACAGTAGGGATGCTGTTGGGGCCACTCACAAGTGTGGGTGGTTTATTTCAGCAGAGTACAAAAGTATGTTAAAACACCGAGTTTGAAGACCGATTTAAACCAACAGTAGGGATGCTGTTGGGGCCACTCACAAGTGTGGGTGGTTTATTTCAATGGAATACAAGAATACGTTAAGAACATCGAGTTTGAGGACCGATTTAAACCAACAGTAGGGATGCTGTTGGGGCCACGCACAAGTGTGGGTGGTTTATTTCAATGGAATACAAGAATACGTTAAGAACATCGAGTTTGAGGACCGATTTAAACCAAAAGTAGGGATGCTGTTGGGGCCACTCACAAGTGTGGGTGGTTTATTTTAATGGAATACAAGAATACGTTAAGAATATCGAATTTGAGGACCGATTTAAACCAACAGTAGGGATGCTGTTGGGGCCACTCACAAGCGTGGTTGGTTTATTTTAATGGAATACAAGAATACGTTAAGAACATCGAGTTTGAGGACCGATTTAAACCAACAGTAGGAATGCTGTTGGGGACACTCACAAGTGTGGGTGGTTTATTTCAGCAGAATACAAAAGTATGCTAAGACACCGAGTTTGAGGACCGATTTAAACCAACAGTGGGATGATATTGGGGCCACGCACAAGTGTGGGTGGTTTATTTCAGCAGAATACAAAAGTATTTTAAAACACCGAGTTTGAAGACCGATTTAAACCAACAGTAGGGATGCTGTTGGGGTCACTCACAAGTGTGGGTGGTTTACTTCAATGGAATACAAGAATACGTTAAGAATATCGAGTTTGAGGACCGATTTAAACCAACAGTAAGGATGCTGCTAGGGCCACTTACAAGTATGGGTGGTTTATGTCAATGGAATACAAGAATACGTTAAGAATATCGAGTTTGATGTCCAATTTAAACCAACAGTAGGGATGCTGTTGGGGCCACGCACAAGTGTGGGTGGTTTATTTCAATAGACCACGGAAATACATCAAAATTCCGATGTTGAGGACCGATCTCTCATCCAGCCCTAACCTCGTCTGACACAATGCAGACCCCCATCCCCCTTTGGTATTGATCGTATGCATGTAATTTACGTGTACATGCCACATGCAGCAACAAAACACATCTGACATCCACTGGTCTGTCACTGAGAAACAAAACCATCACTTAACATGTTTCAACATTCAAAAAGACATAAAAAGCCGAAAAAAATAAACAAACGTCAATCCAATCAACAATGACAAAATCTCAATAAAAAGATACTTGACTACTTTTGCGAATCAACAGGCCACTCCACAAGACGTGTTCCGAAAATTCCTCCCTATGGCGCCTACAGCCACATCCAAAAAATTGCAACTTGAGCAATGTAAGTGTCCGGCCTGACGACCTCCGAAACAAGTGAAATATCCAATCACAACATCTCTCAACAAAAACATCCAGACACAATCCTATACTACTTAGAGACGGAATGGATTTAATTCATGGAATAGTAGTTAAAGTTCAGAAGGAGAGATGAGGAGAACTCCTCGATCTCTCATATGTGACACATGTAATGAAATGTTATAAGGGAGAGGGTTATCCCTGTTGAACAACGAACACAGATGATACGTAGTGCACAAGCATCCGGGATTTCCTGAAAAATAATATTAATAGAAACAAGGCTTCATGTGATCAGAAGACTATTTAATATTTGTAATAAGATGGGAAATAATAGGGAACATATTTTAAAAAAAGTATTAGAGTTGACATGACAATTGCACCAAAAAAAATATAAAAATATAAAATATATGATAATAAAAGATCTTATTATTAAAATAGAAATCAATCAAACCCCAACAAACATATGCACTTCCTACAAGGGCAAACAATGAAAATGATAAAAAATGAGAGTAGCCATTAGCAAACGTGAACTCGGCAAACAACCATGAATAACGCACACACCGGGCTAGGGAGTCAAAACCCACAAAAAATGCAGAAATGCGCAGCTGAAAATGAAAAATATTACCAAGCAGAGGAAACGTAAACGAATATATCCATCAATTACGCCTAGATGAACATGAAAGTACTAAAATTTGTTTCAGACAGCGAACGGTGCGTGCACAGGTTTGCGTGGGCAAAACTTCAAAATGCTCGGAAGACCCCACTAGCGCCAGTCGATTCCACTCTTGTTTCGTACGTTTGCACTGTGGCGCATCAAGCGCGCTGTGCAGTGCATCTGATGTGCTACACAGCGCTCCAGATGCAACACCCTGCCACCATATGGAAAATCAGTTACATAGATCTGCGTGAGTGACTCTTTCCGGTTCCGAACTGCAACGAGAATACATACAGATCGAACAGCAAAAAACGAAAGCAAAAAACCCAGAGTAGTAGAAGAGAAAGAGACAGACAGAAAAACACGCAAACGCCGCACGTCTGGCTTTCTCCGCGTAAACAGCGCCTCCGCTTCCATGATCCGTTCATGTTTGCCAAGATTTCTTTGTACTAATGTATGTTTGAATGGAGCAATAATATTTAAAACACTATACTTAGCTGAATGTTTGATCCGGTATCCAATTGTAGAAATGTGAGCAACTCACAAGGCATAGGTTTTTTCATATTAGGTAGAACCTTATTTCTTTTTAAGTACTAACACATACATATGGAAAATATGTCTGACAAAATCTTTTTCACTGCGATCAGCACAATTTATCTCTTTGTGTCGTATTTTTTTTTTCCATAGAGACTCTTCGTTTTAAAACCATCAAGTTCAAAGCTAACAAAACATTCCATCGCTAAATGAATCAAAAGAGCAGAGAATCGAAAAAAGCAAAACAATATCACAGTGAAGTTAGACAGCTGGGGCCATATGGCCATATGCATTTTTCATGAGAGCCTATAGGTTTTATGAAGGTTCTGAAGTGGTTATTACATCTTTCTTTAGAACATTTTTATGGTCTTATAAAAGTTTTATTAACTTTTGTTCACAAACGTCTATAGAGTTGGCCACTTAGTAAACGTAGTAAATTTCGAGTAAATAGAACCACATTTGGCAGGTGGAGGTTATGGATAGCAAGCAATGTTTCTAAGGTGACTCAAGACCCCTCCCATTTCTGAGAGGAGTGCTCACATACAAATGAAACATAAATTTCTGCATAACTTAAGAAAAAATCAAACAAATGAAACAACATTTGGCATATGGGGGTTTTTGGTGGTAAGATTTCTATATCTATATATATATATATATATATATATATATATATATATATATATATATATATATATATATATATATATATATATATATATATGAATTGTATTTCTGTCTGTCTGTCTGTCTTAACCTTATATAATCGGAAACTACAGAACCGAGCGGCGTGAAATTTTCTATGAAGAGATTTTCTGGAAAGTGAGCCTCCATACAAATGAAACACAACTTTTTACATATCTCGAGAACTAATCAAGCAACTTATCCTCCTCTGAAGCACATATTTCTGCATAGCTCGAGAACTAATCAATCAAATGGAACCAAGTTTGGCATGTGGAGAACGAACAATAAAATTGGAATTTGTAAGGTTTCCACGCAAACTAACGAGAGCTGTCACTTTTACTTTCGGAAAAATATTCCGCTCGATTATTTCGTAAGTGAAGGTGACATTTCGTTCAATGCAGATCAATTGTCAAAATTCCGCTTGGTAATATTGAACAAAATTCCGTAACCTCTTTACTTTTTAGGTTGATACTGGCCTTAACTCAAGAACTTATTAAGCAAATGGAACCAAGTTTGGCCTGTGGAGGTTTTTGAAAGAAAGATTTTTCCTATGGTGGTTTGAGACTCCTCCCTTATCTGGCCTTGAATGGCTCTCATACAGATGGAACAGAAATTTCTGCAAAACTCAAGAACTAATCAAGCAAATGGAACCAAATTTGGCATGTGGGGGTTTTTGGGAGGCAGTAGTTTTTCCTATGGTGGTTCGAGACGTCTCCCTCTCTGGAAGGAGGTGCTCTTATACAAATAAAACAGAAATTTCAAACAAACATGGGAACTATTCACGCAACTAAAACACAAAATGTGTATTTCTCGGGTAGGCAGCATGTTCTGATAGAAGTTTGAACCCCTTCTTTGTCAAGAATGGGGGATGCTTGAGCTACTCTCAGTGCTACATTATGCACAAGAAAATAATCTAAGGCTATACAAGAGTAAATAACGTTCAAATTATTGACAAGATACGGCGTAGTTCGAAGATAAACGTTTTGTCTATGAAATGCTTCTACACCGAAAGAAAAACAATGGTAGAAACTATCGATCCGAGTTTTAAAGAAGAATACACACACACCTATGTTTTATTTTGCAAAAATTACACACCTTAGCAAACGAAAATGTTTTAACAAAACACATTCTTAGAAAAACCATAAAAGCGCCAGTTCTATTGAATTTTTATTCATTAAGTGGCAAGCGTTGTAAGGCTCGCACTGGGTTCAGCTTGTTCCCTATAAATAAAAACATATTAACTATGTTTTTCCAAATTTGGTTAATTCAACTTTCTCCTAAAGGCTCGATGTCCGCACATTGGACTTAACGCTACCCATCAAATCCTGTGCAACACATGCGCCATCTTTCCTTACACACTTTCATCTACTCTTTCTTCAAATCATACCCGTTTTTGCAGACCATCCCTTTTTTCCGAAACTAGCCCTTCATAATCGCCCAGGCTTTTTCGATTGAGTGAAGTACTGGGAAGTTTGGCGGATTTGCCTACTTCGGCACAAAAACAACATTGTTGGCTTCGTACCACTCCATCTCCGGTTTCGCTTAATGGTACGATGCCAGATTCTTCTTTATAAATTTGTAAATTTGGTCGTTATGTACTGCTTGCTGAATTTGCCGCACCCACAGATCGCCTGCCACAGCAAGTACTTTTTCGAAAAAATTTCAACCTTCTTCTTGCGGAACTTCTCCTGAACATCCAGGCGGAACTTGCCCGATGAAAAACTCCAGGCCAGGAATCTGATTGGCGTTCGCTTTAATGTACGTCTCGTCGTCTATTACGATGCATTTCGTCTGCACAAACCACTCACGGTACAGCTGCGGGATTTGGCCACCGTATTCTGTTTATCGGTTCGGTTAGGTTCCTTGCCTTGAAGACATGAATCCCTTTCATTGTCTGCTGGACAAACCAGAACTAATCCCTCGCCTTCCTTGCGTTCACGGGGTCGGTCGTCTTCACTTCTCTCCCACCTGTGGAACTGACATGGATTTTCAACGACCACGCCCATATTTTTTTGTTAAAGCACTTCTTGCTTGGAAGCCATCTCGATAACCACTTGACAAATTGTGGTGGAATTTTTCTCATGTAAACATTATACTTTAAGCTAGTTTTACTTAAAATTTTTATAATTTTTACTCAAACAATAAAAAGTTATGCAAACAAAAATGTTTGGACCAATAACTTGAGAGATTGTAGAGAGCTCAGCTTTCATCCAATCTTTATTAAATTTTGGAAAAGTGTACAAATTTATCAACAAAAATATATTTATTGTAGAATGACGTAGTGCGAGTTCAAAGAACGGCACTTCGCCGCGTCGAAAACGGACATCGTACGGCACTTTTTGGACGCCGGATACGCCCCCGTTCTGGCATCTACAACATCTTGGCACTATTAGACAACAATCAGAGCATCGACTTAAAGCCCAGTTCCGGACGGCCGACGACCCTGAGTGACAAGAAGCTCCAAAGGATGCTGAACAGCGCACTTCGTATTTTACTTCCCGCACGAAAAAAGTGAGCTCCGAGGTGAAGTTCATTTCACACACCAAGTTCCCCAAGAAGGTGCAGCTGTGGCAGACAAACCTGCTCTTTTTTCACTCTGGATTGGCCGTGAACGTAAAAATTATAGTACGAAATGCCTGTCTTTCAACAAGAAATACCATAAGGACGAAGATGCGGTATTCTGGCCAGATCTAGCGTCGGCCCACTACTCGAAGCGATCGTTGGAGGAGATGGAGTGGCTAAATTTCAGCAGAATACCCAGGTCAACGAACCCGTCCAACGTCTCCCAGCTGCGTCCCATCGAGAATTGGACCAACCTTAAGCGTAAGATCTACTCCAACAATTTTGTGGCGAAAAGTTAGAAGGAATTGATAAATAAATCGAATAAAGAACTCAAAAACATGCCTACACGCATGTTTTCGTCCGCCATGGTGAAGGTTCCGTTAACTGCGGGAAGGCCGCTCGCAAGGGCGTAAATTTTTTGTTCAAGTATGCTTAAATAATTACCTTCCATGAGAAATTTATCAAAAGCAATAATCGGTCTTACCTTCTTTTTTTTTATCACCATCCGAAAAAGTCCATGTTTGTTTGCAAACGTTGAAAGATCCCTCGAAAGTTTTACGGTCAGAATCACAGTGACGTCACACCTCAGTTTTGACAGATACTGGTGCCCTTGTGTTCAGAAATTCGTAAGTGAGAAAAAAGGACGTGGAACACGGCGGTTATTGCCATCTCTTATACTCTCATGGTCAAAATTGAGGTTAGCTTTTTCCGTGGAATAGTCTATAGTGGCGTTGTAATAAATGAAAAAGAGCGAGATTGGAGAGAATCTCTCAATGTTAGATTCACCCTAAAGAAGAAAAAAAAACCCTAGATTTGTTTGTGTGTATCGGAGGGAATGTCTTTATCAGCTCCTTCTCACATCTAGGCTTGTTCCCAGAATGCGATGTTAAATTTTTAGTTAAATTTATTTTATATATAGATTATCTGAAATCACTATTTATTTCATGATTCATCCAGTGATTTGAGGTTGATCTATGCTTATGATGATTATGTTGTCCATCATTTGGCACTATCATATGCATTATACTCAACGATAAATGCTTCGCTGATGAGTGGCAGCTATGGCATCACTGTTGCTTTGGAGAGAGTCCATGTTTCCTCTCTTCTTTGTTAACCATAGATACAGCGCACCGATATTGCAACGTGAAGCCTGCTGTCATTTACATTTGTTTGATTTTAAACGAAGCATCCCGTTTGTCATCACAATCGCTTTGTCTAACAATTGCGTGAGAGGAGATGAAATAGGAAATACACATTACCAATCTAAAGATCAATGAAAAACAGGTTTTAGTTACTAAAAGTTTGGTGTTGCATGTCTGTCTCATCACCATCAGTTATGAAACCCGACACCGGCAAAATAGATTTGTAACTGAGGGGTGTGGGTATGGCTGTATTAAACATGAAATAAAACCGAGTGAAATAAAAGAAGAAGACAATTTGAACCATTTGTTACCCGTTTTAAAGGACCCGGAAAGAGAAAACCATATTTTCAACCTGGTCGTATGCAGATATGTATGGGAGCAAAAATAGGTCATTTTTAAATAAAAAATTGGACTACTTATGCAAATAGCACTTAATTGAAATTTCAATCCAAAATATTTGTAAGTTTTTGTAGTCAAATTGTGTACAAATGAAGTGATTCTGTTCAGGCAAACGAGAGTAGTTAACTTTCAAAAACCTTTCACTTTTGCGTAACGCCCTCGTTTTTCTAAATTTTAAAATGACACCCGGTATGGAAAAGAGAAACGTAGTCCTACGTTAAAAAACCTAGAATTATAGATTAAGGAGTGTATCGAAAAGTAGTTATAAACATTCGATGCGTTATTACGCATAAACTACTGTATATATTTTTAGCGTGTAAGCGCCATTTGCTTTGTTTACATGTCAAAAATGATTATTCGGTTCATTCATTTCCGTTGATAAAGTTGTATTCAAAATGTCGCGAATTGAATTTGAGACTAAAAAGATAATTCTGCACACTTGGTGCACCGAAAAGGGTGTTACTTACAACCAGATTGCGAAAAGAGTAAATGTTCACCCGGCAAGTGTAAAACGCATCATCGAAAAGTTTGGTAAGGAGTGCTCCATCAAGGATTTACCAAGAAGTGGCCGGAAACCCGGCTCCAGCAACCCCGATTTGGACCAAAAAGTTGTGGATTATATTCAACGGAACAAATCTGCCTCTACTCGCGATCTAGCCAAGAAGTTCAGGACCAGCATCGGAATGATTCAACAAATCAAGCGCAGGAATGACTTGAAGACGTACAAAAAGCAGAAAGTGCCCAAACAAACTCCGGAACAAAAGTCTCGTGCCAAAACCAGGGCTCGAAAGCTGTACAGCTGCATTTTGGACAATGTCGACCAGTGCATTTTGATGGATGACGAAACATACGTTAAAGAAGGTTCAAGAACGCTACCGGGGCCGCAGTTTTATACTAAATCTGTTGGGGAACGTGTGCCAACCGCAGATACGACTGTTGCGATGGAGAAATTCGGTCAGAAGGTGCTCATTTGGTAAGCTATTTGCACATGTGGCTTGCGTTCTTCAATTTTCTATACAAAAGGAACTATAAATGCTGAAATTTATCAAAAGGAATGTTTGAAGAACAGGTTGCTACCATTGTATAGAAAGCACCAGTCCCCTCCTCTCTTCTGGCCAGATTTGGCATCGGCACATTACGCCAAATCCACTCTACAGTGGCTGACGGAGAATAACATCAAGTTCGTAGAAAAAGACATCAACCCACCAAACTGTCCCCAGTTGCGACCGATCGAACGCTATTGGGCAATAGTCAAGCGTATATTTAAGAAGGATGGTACAGTGTCCCAAAACATGACCGATTTTAAGAAAAATTGGGCAGCGGCATCCAGGAAGTGCACAAAAGTCACTGTGCAGAATTTGATGGCAGGTGTCAAATCAAAGGTACGGGCATTCTACAGAAATGAACATGATGACTAGTTTTTCCGTTTGGATCTTTTGTAAACATGTTAAGCTATAATAAACTGAAATAGTATGTTAATTTTAACCATGTTTTCATGCCTATTTTATTATTTGGAAGTTTATAACTACTTTTCGATACACTCCTTACATACAGCTTCATCAAACGTCCAATGGGCTGAATAATCTGCTTAAAACTCGTCGTGAACCCTACATAAGTTAAATAATTCCAACACCCACATACTTGTACTTTTAAATGACAGCTGTCTGACGAATTCCATTTTTCGTTTCTTAACAGGAGAATCCTCTGCATCAGCTGTTACATCGTCTGCTGGATCTTTGTTTGACGGTGAGTACAAATAAATATAACTCTCATTTGTTACATTTTTCGGAGCATCGCATCAATTTCGCATCAAATTCTTCTGTAAGTACGTATTTTTTTACAATGATAAATTAATGGAATAATTGTACAGCAGATAGATGGCCGTCATCCAGTGACTAGAAGCAAGCAAAAAAATCTATCCCGCTTGGTCACCCTCAAATAGACTAGAAGTAATCACGACATTAGTTCACTTTTAATATTTTTCTCATATCTCTGTAAATTGAAAGGACGGTACAGGACATAGAAAGCATGTAGCATGGTACAAGAAACATTCAATGGACGTGTCCCCAGATTGCCAATATCAAACAGGGAAGTGCAACTGCGACTTTTATCGCGTCACGGTTTTGTGAAAATCCACCATACTGTAGAGGCCAAGTGGTGAGCTATAGCGATATAGTGAAGATATATTGAACTGTTGCTGAAACGTGGTCACTCCAGAGACTAGACCACCGACAACTTCTGTGCTGGTTTCCATTGTGGATCCACTGTTCATATGACTGAGTTTGAGTTCTGTGAGAATGTGTGCTTTCGACTTGGTTGATCCGATGCTCTGAATGCAGAAATTTATGTGCACATTTTGCTTCGAAATTAATGTGTTTCCATCACTACTAAACTGAACTTTTTTTTTCTTTCCCTCAACTGCTCTTTGTCTCTTTCTTTCAGACAGTATATCAATGGTTAAGCAGAGGAACATCTATATTTTACTGCAGCATAGGTCATTTGTTATGTTACTCGTTTTGGTTATCTACGCTCAGCTAAGCTGTCGCATGTACTAGTTAAGAGAATTTATCTAAGTTAATAAATTTGAAAATCATATACAACATACCAGAAGCAAAAGGTCACAAAAAATGAGAAATGCGTTCTGCCACAATCCTGGACGATCCTGGACATTTGCTCACAATGTACATCGACTGAGATAATTCAAAGTACTGTAGAAGAGAAAGAGAAAAATTCGTTCCCTTCATTGTTATCACCGATCATTCATCGCCGTTTTTTGGCAAAAAAAAATCATGATTGAGTAAGAAACACAGCGAATACACAAAACAATGCGTTTTATGCTAACAAGAAGAAAAAAAACGAAATCAAAGGACGCATACCAGCTGCCGAACCGTGTAATCGCGTGTGTAAAATCAGAGTAGGCCGATAGAATAAGGAAAAAAATAAGTTCCAGTTGCATCATCGGCCTCCTGTGGTCAGAGACTTAATACTGGTAAAGTGCGTTGCAGTCCAAATAAAAAAAAAGCTTGTATACTGGAATATTTATCGATTATTACCGACACTGAATTTCACGTCGTGGACAATAAATTGTAAGTCTTGCATTTATGGTTTGGGGTGGAGCTCTCTGTTTAGTACTCGCTAGCGGCCTACATGATGGTTATGCTCCCAATCTTCTGTTTCACGTTCCGGTCCCAAAATTTCAGAAATCATCCGAAAGGACACTACAAGCACAAGCAATGATTCTCTATCTGGGAGCTAGTGTATGAACAGTATAACAAACGAAAAAAAAAAATGATGATGCTAGTCAAGCGCGGAAAATGTTGGCCATCAATTGAGTACATCGTTTAGTTAGACTAAGCGATGGTGCTCGTACTAGAACGGTATCAACGTGGGGAAACATATCAACCAAGCGGAATCGAGTTGGATGAGAAAAATCAAGGGTCTGAGTTATGAACGATTTAACGGGCGAGTGAAACAGAGATGTGTGTTGTGCAATGGTGCTACACGCGATACAAATTGCTTGTGATCTACGATTTCAACGTCGATGAAGTGTTGAAGCTAAGAAGGAAAGCTAAAAAAATTGAAAATAAAATGATTTAAGTTATAATTTTAAGCAACAGCAATTTCGACAAATCCTACAACAATTTATTCCTTTTTTTTTAATTAAAAACAATAAATTGATTAATTATTGCTCGAGTAGATTACAGTACAGTTTGATGAAGAAAAGCATTAGTCCAAATTATTGAAAACAAATTCCATTCATTCATGGAAGATCATCTTGAGCCTTCTCACATAGACTCACAGTTTTAAATTTGCTGCTTCAGCGAATTAACATAATCTATCAAAATAAGCTAAATGACATTTTCGATTGAACAAGTTTCACATTCAAAACATAATTGCTTACAGTTAGGCCATGGCCTGGGAATCTTCTACTGTAGTACTGTACGCAGAATTCATCTCAAAATCGTAGTCTGCAGAAGGCTCGGTAGGTCACTTTTCCCTAGACCGATCCACGGTTGCGTGCATAGGTTTTTAATTCCAGTCAATTATTTCGCCGAAACCATTTTGACCGGAATATCGTCCAATATTCTAACGACGTGCCCAGACCATCGTAGTCGATCGATGTTTTTAAAGGGTCGTCGATTGAAGCTTCTCCCAACAACTCCTGGAATTCGTGGTTTATTCCCCTTCTCCACGTTCCATCTTCCATCTTCACTCAACCGTAGATCTTACGCAGCACCTTCCGTTAAAAGACAAGAAAAGCGCAAGTAGAGTACTACTGGTCGAATTAATGTCTTATAGATGGTCAACATTGATTGCGGTGAACACTGTTCGATCGTAGCGTCCGTTGAAGTTCAGAGTAAGCATGTTTTTCGGCCATAGTACGTCTTTGAATTTTTCTGCTCGTGTCAGTGGTCATCAAAAAGCCAAGGCACACGAATTTGTCTTCCATCTCGATTTCATCACCGTCGACTTGAGCTGAGATTTGAGAAGTTAAAATTGTCTTCTCGTGAACCTTTTCATTGAATGTTTCTAACAATAAAGCCTTATAGTATGATGCACATTTCCACCATAGTCTTTAGGTTGTGAATTACGATATCTATGAAAAAAGTTCAACGAACATCTTGAAAATCGAGCCACAAATCCCCCAATTTTCCCTTTACTCTCTTCGAGATCGTACAGGACTCGAGAGTGTCTCAGAAGCTCGTATGATGCCCATCACAGGATTCACCGTTGTTTTGACCGATCGTGTCAGTTTATCTGGAAATCCATATACGTTTCCAGAGAGAAAGTTTTTTCTTTATTTTGAAGAACATAACACAAACTTTCATGGATGGTAGTTATCAAAAGTAATTGGACTATAATGACTTTAATCTCAAATCCCTAAATATTAATCGTCATGTAAAGTCATGATTTCCAGTAAACAAAAACAGAAGCTGTTATACAAAGCACAAGCTGAAAATTGTTTGCATTAATGAATTAACAATTTCGATCAAGCCGTGTTCGGAAATAGTGCTTAAAAAGTTAAGTTCCTTCTTCTGGCGACTATATGAAAAAAAGCATTATTTCCGCTAGGTGGTGCTAATTACCTGACAATGTTTTTCGAACCCCTGTTCATCTAGTATTTCGTCAGTTCAGATAAGTGATTCGGGCAAACATATTAACCACTGCACGGTAATTGTGATCATATCTAGAATAATTTTGAATAAGTTTTATTATTGAAGTACTACAATTATTTAATACCTCTTTCGAGATAACATAATAAAAACATTTTTTTTAACGGTTTGCTTCCAAATTCGAGAAAAAGTTTGGCTGAAAGACGAGGATTAAACGTATCTCATCAAAGCATTACGTTTGCTGATATACTTAGGACAATGACACTCTCAAAAAATGGCTAAGATCAGGGTGGCCACAGACACGGGAAATTTGGAAAATGCGAAAAAAATGCGGAAATTTTTGTCATATGGTAGAAATCATGCTCAAACCTTTTTTCAAATTGATAATATGAGGAGCGTTTTTGTCAACTGCTCGGTCCATCAATCTAATTAACGGAATGAAACTGTGTTTTTCTGCAAATCCAGCATTTCTGAAGAAGATAGATCAGTGCTTTATGGATGGCCTGAATGTCAACTGGAGGGCGGTCAAAGAATAAAGAGGGGGAAACCAAGGATTTGCGAGCCAGCCCTGGCTTTAAAGTTCTCAACATCGTTAACTGTGGCTTGCACGTTGTACAAAATTCTTTCAAGGAGGGGCAAAGACAAACAGATTGGCGTACCGCTTAGATCTGAGTCAACGGCTATGACATGTGAGGTTATGCACATAACGTACTTTTGATTTTATTTTACTTGACTGGAACTCCTTGGCTGATCCTTATCACTGCAGCATTGCCATTGTTTGCATTACTGTAAATTTTAGAAACCTATTGTATCAGTCACCTTAAAGTCAACCGGCCATCTAACTTTCAAACGGAGCATTTTGTCGATATTCCGCTTAAAATTGTTTGTTCGTGTGAATGATGCGGTAGACGATAAGTTGCTGGTACCAAAGCTGAATCTTGTGATCAAGTCTGCAGCAATGGCTGAGGTGTTTTTCAGGGAATACCAGACCTAATTTCCTATAGCTCCGTTTCTTTTCGACGCTTTGACGGGACTCCTTAGAGCCGCTACGAAGAAATTTGTTAAGCCCGAACGTCTGACAGTCAAAGCAAAATTGATCATTCAAATAGAATTAACGAAAAGCAATCTTCTGCCAGCCTTTAATGTAGAAATCGGTTTTAGCTCTTAATCGGCAAACAAAAACTAGCGAGGGAATTTGCAGAAATTTCCGACAAAGATCTTTTTACTGGGGTTTTTGAAGAAGCTACTCAACAAAACTCCTTTCACAAACCCTTTAACGCGTTACGTGATCTGCATTAACTCTGATGTTGTAATTCACTTCACGGATATAGCTAAAAAGTATCTGGAGCTGTGCCTGGAGGCGTTCGTATATACTATCTGAGCGCTGCAGTTGCTAACGAATGCCGTCTTCAAAAACGTTGCTTGCCAGAATCCAGAGATAAGAACAACGTTGGACTAATTTTTGGTTAGAACTGCTTGGCCATTACACGAAGGAGCTGCCAAGTTTGACAGCATTTGTTAAAAAGGTGCTCATCCTGTCGCAAATGCGATGAAGCGAGGATTTTTTATAAAAGAAGTATCTGGTGGTGAACCAAACTGAAAAGAGTTTGGTAGCTCAGAGAATTGTCTACGAACTGTCAACGAAGTTGAAATCATGAAGTCCTTTATACAATATGCCTGCAACGCCCGTGCATCAATTTGTACTTGAGAACCTCGAAGGCTTTACTATTTTTCTTCGATGTTTATGCTTCTATAAACTTGAAAATCAATAACTTATATAGAGCCATCTTTGTTCTCGATTGCAAAATGAGAGATCAAAGCAGGTTACGCAATAATCAAGAAGCCCGATTGCAGCTGCTATCCGTCATTTTGTCTTAATGAAACAAGTTTCAGATTGAACCATTTCTTCAGAAACTTAACACATATATTTTAATCCAATTTGTATTAACTAAACACGAAAATACCTCTGTCGGGAAAATTAGGCCTAAATGCGGGAAAAATTCGGAAAAAATCCGGGAACTTTTAAATTAAGACTGTGTGGCCACCCTGTAAGATTATGTAATGCACACCAACCTTTTAAGTTCAAATAGCAAATTTGAAGAAAGCTTCATCCACCCGGTAAAGAATCTGTTTGTTCTAAGCAACGTTTCAACAAAGAGCATGGCAAATTGATCCAGTGTTGCTTACCACCACAATGCAAGAATATGGTTATCGAAGAAGTTATTCCTTCCGTCTCAATATTACAAGTCATGCCAAATTTGGCACTTTGGGTAATTTGGATGACATAACCGGAGACACTTAAAACTTGTATGGTTGTTGATTCAAAAACTGACTCACTAGCAGCATGAGTTTGATGAAAGCAGGCATCATTAGCCAACAGTTCAATTGAATTTCAAAACAACTAAACCCCATACTTGTTTACTTAAAGCAGCTTGCTTGCCAACAACAGTTTATGAGGACTATTCAGATAAAGGTCACTGGAATACAAAAATGTTCGAAATCATGGTCGATTTGTATTGTCTCGTCCATAATTTGAAATAAAACATCTGAGAAACTGTAAATGTTTCGTAAGGACAGTATCGAAAATAAGTTATCCACTTATTTTTCAATCAAGTCATTTTAAAAAAATGATGTTTCATTCAAATAAGTGGATAATTCTTCATTTTGTTTGGGATTGAACTTGAACATTGTGAAGACCGGATGAAAAAAATATTCTTTCACGAATTTGTCAGTTTGGATCGTACCCTTTTCATCAAGTTCTGGAAAAGTGGACGCCTTTGCCCAATTTTTTTTTTTTTTTTGGACTTCTGCATATTCTCAACTGCGTTACCAGTCTTTTGAAGTTCCTCTTCACAATCGCCTAATAGCGTTCAATGGGCACAAGCTGAGGGCAATTTGGTGGATTGATCTTTTTCTCAACTCAATCTATGCCCTCTATCATGAGCCAATTGAGAGATGTTTTGGCGTAATGCACAGACGCTAGATCCAGCCAAAACAATAGAAAGGAACTATGCTTATGATATATAGGCAAACTTCTCGGCTTGAATCGACCTGTCTGTATCGCTTTAATCCTTCCTACGACGGCAAAGTAATATTGTGGACCTGGAAGGCCTTTTAAGTCCTCTTGGGCATAGGTCTCGTCATCCATCAAATCACATGCATCACAAGCAATAGATGGTCGCTGCAAAACTCGCGAATACAATTGCTGCGCGTTGCTTCTGTTCTGCACATTGTTTGATGATTTTCTGCCTCTTATAGGTTTTCAGGTTCTTCCATTTCGTGATACGTTGAATCGTTCCAACAATGGTTAACGCTTTATTGACCGAATCTCGTGTCGACATTGAGTTGTTCTTCTGAATAAGAGCTACCACGTTCTGATCCAGTTTAGTTTAGAGTTAGAAGATCCGAGTTTTCTGCCATTTCCTGGCAGATCATCAAAAAAAAAGGTTCCCCAAACTGGGTAATGATAGATTTTGCACTTGCATGACGAATTCCAAAGCGCTTCACTAATTGTCGTTTAGTTACACCCTTTTCTTGTAGTCATGTGTCCCAAACCTTAATTTTCACGTATTTTTTAATGTGTGACATTTTGAAAACGAACTATTGAAACCGTGCATACAAGTGAACAACCGAAAGATGCCAGTCAAACGCACAGCATACTATAATGAATATATTAAAAAAAACGCAAATATACGTGGGTAGCGTATTTTCGATACATTTCTTATCTTCTCTTTTGTTGAAGAAGCGCAAGTGTACACTGGTTCAAATGTGAATTATGACGAAAAATCACAATTTCAGCTTATGTGTGCGATTTAAAAGGACAGTTTTCTAACGTAAAGTTTATAGCGAGTTCCTTCATTTGAAATTAATGAAAAGTCGGGTTTTCTTTTTTCTAATAGAATTAAAGAATCCACATTTTCATAATATTCTAACGATTAACTTTCTCAAAAAAAATAGTAGGTCTGCAACTTTTGTCTTGAAAATTTGCACAAATCACTTGGTTCCGAATCGAAAGCTCCCAATTAATAACTGGGAAAGTGCATTTAGAACACTAAGTTGAGAGCAAGCAATAAGCGAATTGTGAAAGCAATACGCTTGGAATGCTAAAGAAGATAGAAGAAGACACAAATGACTGAGCATTTTTTTTTGTGATTCAGTTAGAGTGTGCCTATAAAAATAAGTGAATTCTTGCTTACTTTATCAAAACGAATTTCTCAGCCTTCCCGTGGCTTCTATATTGCTTTCATATATTGGCTGAAAATGTATCTATTCGTTAAAATTTGTATCCCGGAAAAGTGGTCACTCGTGCAAGCTGCTATCTCTCAAGCTTCCGTGCCAATCATTGTTCAGGTGAAAATCATAAAGACTTACAACTCTTCAACAAAAACAGATTGAACTTCTTAAACACAGTTCCAAGACTTGTATACAAAAAAGGGATAAAACATAAATAAATATTACAACAAAAGGCAATACATACTACACCGACCCAAATTTATCAATATTTTTTATATGCGTTACTGCTAAATGGTTGTTGAAATGAAACTCGTTTCAATGTTCCATTTAAAATTTTCAAGCAATTAAAGCACAAGGCAAGTAAAAAAAACTCCTTCAGAAAGCCTCAAGATATAAGCTTCGTTGGCAGCTGTGACATACACGATACAATTGAAAATAATATTGAAGAGATCTCAGTCAGAGTGTTTAGTCTATTGGCGAGTGGTAAATGGTAGATAAATTCTCGTCACATCGTTAATAAAGTTGAACTGCTATCACACGTGGTTTTTGGGTATTCTTAGTGCTATTTTGAAAAATTTAAAGGAGGATTTTTCATTCTTGTTCTTCGATGGGCTATTAAATATGACTGAATTTATTGGCAGATTTCTCGAGTACTTTTTCGAACAGACGTATCCGATTTTGTAAACAAAGAGGGGAAGTAAGATTCAAACGCAAATATCTCAAAAATCACAGCACCCTCACAGAAAGTAGCATCACCATCATGTTAGGGCACTGTAACTTCTTATGTTAGTGGTCCAAGTTCGCATGAAAGCGTTAAGGGTTTTGAGAACTTAACGTTCGAATATTACTTCCCCTCTTTGTTTACAAAATCAGACACGTCTGTTTGAAAAAGTACTCGAAATTTGTACAATTTGAAGCTGATTGTTCGAAATCATGGAATCTGCTTTTCTAAACAACTATTCAACCCTCGTTTAGGGTATCTCATCAATAAAAATTTATACCAAAGTAAAAGTTATGATTTTCCAAAAAGGTGCGGTGTTATTTTGCCAGAAGCAGAAACGTGATTGATTGCTGAGTCAATATCTAAACCAACAAATAATAAAAACACCACGCAGCGCTAGTTCAGTATTTTGCCAAATTTTGTAAATTTTTTGTCGTTTACATCACTATTTTTAAAACAAACTTGTTTTTGAACGCTCCAAACTTGAGTGCCCCGTTTGATTGTAAATCGACTTTGCACTTACCGATAAGTCCATCATCAGTTAATTTGTACTTCAAATAATAGCACTGTTACCAGTTATCTGTTCAATAGATGGTCACTGAACATCCAGTTCAATGGGCTTGGAAAATTTATGGCTTCTCATTCATTGCCAGATTTGTGCTACGTTCATCTGTAGCATAGAAAAAAAAAAGTCCACCGACCCAATCCCGAACTCTGGTGAGGCCAACAGCATGCAATCACAAATAGTTTCGAGCTCCAACAAGAGGCTGCATTGTTTGTGCAGCATGTGAAGCCAAACATCGAACTTGGGAAATGGCACAAAACCAAGCACAGAGATGAATTTCCGCAGGGCACCGAAAAGTGAAAGCGAACATTATATGTTCGGGATCCACTTGAATCCCAAATTTCACAGACAAATAAAAAAAACAAACGGAAGAAATCATAAAAAGAAAAAATACGCGCCAATCCCGATATGTTAGTATATTCCAAGACTATTGCGAGTAAAATCGAAAAACGTTCAAGATTTATCGAACAGTGAATGTGCTTGTACGTAATTATTTGAATAACAAAAACGCAAGAGAAAAAACACAAGCAATTTCAAACATTGTACCGCGGCAGTAAAAAAAAACACGTGAATCAATAAAAACCAGAGCAAACGTCCACTTCAGTCAAACAAAGATGAAAACTTGAGATCCAAAAAAAAAACATAACGCAAATCCAGTGTATGAGCTGACAACAGTACGAATGAAACAATGAAAACAATTCCCATACGCAACAATATAGGCAGAGTTGGAGTGCGATGCAAATAGAGCAAGTAATAAATTGAAGGATATAATACAGACAGAACAAAAAAAAACCATACTATAGCATAGAGATAATCGTGTGCAAACGTGCGACAGAGAGTAAGAGAGGAAGAGAGAGAGATATTATAGGACAGAAGATCACTTGACGTGATTGTTTGATTGAAATTGTGAGCTGAAATACAACCGTGTGAATGAGTGCAAATATCGATGAATACTGTTATACAATTCAAACACAACATAAAAGTCATGAAAGAAGGAAAAAACAAGCAAATTCAATTTTAATGATACATAAAAAGGAAGTTATAAAACTGGTCGTGAATCAAACTCGTACACAGAGAAAAATAAGCATAAATTGGTAATGGAAAATAAAAATTGAATAGTGTAGTTATATATTAGTTAGGTAATTCATGAAAATTATATTGTACATATTTTTATATTTTAAATTTCAGTTGAATAAAACAAACATATTTTTTTTAATAAAAGTTTAACAACTTTGACTACCAATCCTGAAAGAAAACAATATATTTTACACATGCCCTTTTCGCTCAATTTTCCTAAAAAAACATCTGCTATGTTTCCAAGCCTGCCGCACACTAGCGGAACTATCAAAACTTTCTCTTCATATCTTTCAATTCTAGCCAAAAACATTGTTGTTCACTCTTGGTGCCTCATGGTGATGAGCGAACATCTCCTTCTACATCATAATCGTTACTCCTCGCACGGAGAATATATAACATAACAATTAATGAATATATTTTAGTTTTTGGGTTACAATAAAATGATTGGTGAAATGGCCAAAGGAGGTTAGACACATGAAATTTTTTTATTATTTCGGGCTGATCAATAACTGTCTGTCTCCGCATCGTTTATTTTTCATCGTGTTAGCTTTAGCGTGTTAATAATCAACTGTGAAGTTCAGAGGATGGCCTAGTGCCCACCTCAGGTTATGACTGTCACTTGGTCAGTTGCTTGAGGCTTGCTCGGAAGTCGTTCTGACGCTTTGAAGTAGGCAGTTAAAGGTAGATCTTCTGGTTAGTATCCCGTCTATTGAAATATTGAAATATTGAAATATTGCTTCGGCGTATGAAAGAGGTATTTTGACATCTTTATGTTTTTAATAACTTTTTAATTATTTGTTTGTTTATTTTTATCGTTCACCATAAAATTTTACAATGTTTCATATTCATTAAATATTTTATTCAATAATTTAACATTATAAATTTCATTTGCGGAAACAAGCATAATTCTCCATCAGGACTGTTCTCATTTGATGATATTGTTGAAAGTATTTTCAAGTTCCTCGAAATTTCTGACCCTCTTAAAAGCATTGTTCTGGCAATGCTTCCCACAGTGAAAACGTTTTTGAAGCAATTGACAATCAATTGGCCCCTCCTTGCAGCAATCATTTCCTTCGATGGATAATTTTCCAAATGAGGTCGGGGATTTGATCACTGTTCTACAGTGGAATTGTCGAAGTTTGATTCCTAAATTGGAATCTTTTAAATTTTTGGCTCACACTACCGGTTGTGATGCATTCGCTCTTTGTGAAACATGGCTCTCTTCCGAAATCGATCTTCATTTTCACGATTTCAATATAATTCGTCTTGATCGTGAGGATTCACGTGGAGGAGGAGTACTTTTGGGGATCAAAAAGTGCTACTCCTTCTATAGAGTGAATTTTCCTCAAACTCCAGGTATTGAAGTTGTCGCATGTCAGGCTGTTATTAAAAATAAAAGCCTTTGCATTGCTTCTGTATATATTCCTCCTAGAGCCTCGATAAACCGAAAACAACTCTCAGATATTTGTTCGGTCCTTCCTTCTCCACGGTTGGTCATGGGAGATTTTAACTCTCACGGTACAGGCTGGGGAGAACTGTACGATGACAACCGATCTTCCTTGATATATGACCTCTGTGACAACTTCAATATGACCGTACTAAACAATGGAGAAGTAACACGTTTGGCTGGTACATCCTCAGTTGGCAGTAGATTAGACCTCACACTTTGTTCGAATTCATTATCGTTGGATTGCACATGGAATGTGATTCAAGATCCCCACGGTAGTGATCACTTGCCCATACAAATTTCGGTTGCCACCGGGTTCAATCCGTCGAAATCTGTTAACGTCACGTATGATCTTACCCGTCACATCGATTGGACAAAGTTTAGGACAGCAGTAGATGAAGCCGTAACGACGGTAGAAAGGCTTTCACCGCTGGAAGAGTATAACTTCCTCTCCAACCTGATCTTAGACAGCGCGTTTCTAGCTCAAACTCGACCAGTTCCAGGAACGTCATTTCACCGGAAACCTCCTTCTCCATGGTGGGATCAGCAATGCACCGAGGTTTACCGTAAAAAGTCCGACGCGTTTAAAGTTTTCCGTAGACGTGGAACACCTGAGCACTTCGAAGTATACACGGCTCTCGAACGCGAACTTAAGAGCCTCATCAAGGCCAAGAAACGCGGATACTGGCGAAAATTTGTGAACGGGCTATCGCGCGAAACGTCGATGAGTACTCTTTGGAACACGGCGCGAAGGTTGCGTAACCGAACTACGAACAACGAGAGCGAAGAGTACTCGGACCAATGGATCCTCAAATTCGCGCGAAAAGTGTGTCCAGATTCGGTGCCGGCACGGATGATTCCTCGCGAAAACACGAATTCGATAGATGAGATTAGCCAACCCTTTTCAATGGTAGAGTTCTCTCTCGCACTCCTTTCGTGTGGCAATACGGCTCCAGGGGCTGATAGGATCAAGTTCAACTTGCTTAAGAACCTCCCAGACGTCGCGAAGAGGCGCATGTTGAACTTGTTTAATCAGTTTCTGGAACTCAACATTGTACCGGATGATTGGAGACGGGTGAGAGTTATTGCCATTAAAAAACCTGGTAAGCCCGCGTCCGACCACGACTCCTATCGACCCATCGCGATGTTATCCTGTATTCGAAAGTTGTTGGAGAAAATGATCCTCTTCCGTCTGGACAAATGGGTTGAGATGAACAACCTGCTTTCAGATACTCAATATGGTTTCCGTAGGGGTAAGGGAACGAACGACTGTCTCGCGTTGCTTTCCACAGATATTCAGCTCGCTTTTGCTAAAAAAGAGCAAATGGCTTCTGTTTTCTTGGATATAAAGGGAGCTTTTGATTCAGTATCTGTTGAAGTTCTTTCAGATAAACTCCACGCTTGTGGTTTTTCACCATTAATGATTAATTTTATGTACAATTTGCTGTCAGAGAAACATATGAGCTTCTCTCATGGAACCTCTACAGCTTCCCGATTTAGCTACATGGGTCTCCCCCAGGGATCATGTTTAAGCCCTCTTTTGTATAACTTTTATGTCAAAGACATTGACAGTTGTCTAAGTGACAACTGTACGTTGAGACAACTTGCAGATGACGGTGTAGTGTCTGTCACGGGACCCAATGGGGTCGATCTGCAAGGACCCTTACAGGATACCTTAGACAATTTGTCTAGTTGGGCTCTAGAGCTAGGTATCGAATTCTCTACGGAGAAAACTGAGTTGGTAGTTTTTTCAAGGAAGCATAACCCAGCACAACCGAAGCTTCAAATTTGGGGTAAGCCGATAACTCATTCTATGTCATTTAAATATCTTGGGGTCTGGTTCGATTCAAAGTGCACCTGGAGATCCCATATTGAGTATGTGAAGCGAAAATGCCAGCCAAGGATCAATTTTCTCTGCACAATTACCGGGACCTGGTGGGGAGCGCATCCGCAAGATCTTCTAACGTTGTACCGGACAACGGTTTTGTCGGTTATGGAATACGGTAGTTTTTGTTTTCAGTCAGCGGCTCGGTCGCACTTCATTAAACTGGAACGTATTCAGTATCGGTGTCTTCGTATCGCGTTAGGTTGCATGCACTCGACTCACACCATGAGTCTTGAAGTGCTGGCTGGCATGTTGCCACTCTCGGATCGGTTTACAGAATTATCTCTCCGGCTCCTCACCAGGTGTGAAGTTATGAACCCCCAGGTGATCGAAAATTTTGAGAAGCTCCTTGAGTTGAACCCTCAAACCCGCTTCATGACCTTGTACCATTTGTACATAACACAGGATGTCAGCCCTTCGCCGTACATATCCAATCGTGTTTGCTTCTCCGATTCCGACAATTCGGTTCATTTTGATTTATCCATGAAGCAGGAGCTTCGTGGAATCCCAGAGCATCATCGTCCTATGATTGCTCCGGTGATATTTGCTGCAAAGTTTGGCCAAGTTGATTCCACTAAATCGTTCTTCACTGACGGATCTTTGATAGAGGAGTCAGCAGGCTTTGGTATATTTAATGAAATTTATAGCGCCAACCGTAAACTTCAAGCTCCTTGTTCCGTATATGTCGCTGAATTAGCGGTAATACACTTTACGCTAGAAATTGTTGCCTCACTAACACCGGATCAGTACTTCATTTTCACGGATAGTCTCAGTTCTATAGAGGCTATTCGCTCCTTGAGGCCGGTAAAGCACTCCTCGTATTTTCTCATGAAAATACAGGAGCTTCTAAGTGCTTTATCTTCGCGTTATTTTATCATCACCTTTGTATGGGTCCCTTCTCATTGTTCAATTCCGGGCAATGAGAGAGCGGACTCGCTTGCAAAGGTGGGCGCTATAGAAGGCGATATTTATGATCGACAAATCGCCTTTAATGAATTTTTTACAATTTTTCGTCAACAGTCACTCGTCAGCTGGCAGTATAAATGGAGAAAAGGAGATTTGGGGCGATGGCAATATTCTATCATCCCAAAGGTGTCGAAGAAATCTTGGTTTGAGGGGATGGATGTGGGACGAGACTTCATTCGTGTCATGTCTCGCCTCATGTCCAATCATTATTCTTTGAACGCTCATTTATTCCGTGTTGGACTGAGCGACAGCAATCTCTGTGAATGTGGGCAAGGTTACCAGGACGCAGATCACATTGTTTGGTCATGTGCTGAGCATCGTGGAGTCAGATCTGAGCTTTATGATTCCCTTAGGGCTCGAGGTAGACAACCCAATATACCGGTTCGAGATATTTTGGCTGTACGTGATCTGGAGTTTATGAAACTCATTTATGTGTTTTTGACTAACATTAGCCTTAGATTGTAGTTAGTTTAACATGTATGTTTAGTTTAAGTTTTTTTCTGTGTTTGTGTGTTTTTTTTCTCCTTCAAAAATGTTCGAATAAAAGAAAACCAAAAGTTGTATAGTTTTAAGTTTTTTGAAGTTTTATGTAAACCATAATTTAAATTCCCGCCCATCTCCCTATCCGTTAAATTGTAATTCCTATTAACCTCGAGTAACCGCGAGTAATCGGCTCTATCCCCCTAACTTTAGATTTAAGATACATGATGTATACAAATATGAAAACTTGGCTCTGTAAAGTTGATTCGATTGAGCCTGTATAAATAAATGATTAATAAAAAAAAAAAAAAAAAAGAAACAAGCATAAGGAAATTTGAATTATGTGAAGGGTAAGCATGCAACCACTTGATTGAAGAAAACATGTAATTTAGTTGAAGTTACCAACTAAACTTTGAACGTGTAAATTTCGTCTGTGTTTATGTTCCGGAATTACTTCTGTCATCGTTGTCGCTATAAATCATCTGTCATCGTGAAACATTGTCATCATGTTGGTCATTGTTTTGTCATAAAAATCGATTTAAAATGGTCTGAACATTTTTTACGCTTCGATTCCAACATTTAAAACTATAGATTTATAACATTATTGAAAATAACGCTTACATAAAATGATGTCTTAAAATTGCGTTTTGCAGAGTAAATTCGCTAAATGCACAACATTTTCTTATCACAGATTTCAAATGTAAATAAAGGAAGTCTTATATGCAGGACGATAAGCACTGTATCGTTAATTATGAGCACACCTAAAAATTGCTGTATTTGAACATGTTTTATTTATTTTGCAACTTAAATTCATTTGCATTGTTGGTTGACAATCAAAAAAGCCCATTACATCAGTATTTATTTAATTTTTCGTAGATCTGGCCAGCTGTCGCAGCTTTTTCTTGATGTTCCTGATGAGGTTTTGTACAACCCTTCCGTCGATGGTTTTGCTTACGTTTACCCAGTTTTTTTTTAAGTTTGATGTTGTTATCCCTAGCCTTTTCCCGCAGCTTTTCTTCCATCAAAGCCCAAAATTTCTCTAGGGGCCGTATTTGCGGACAATTTGGAGGATTCATCGCCTTTTCCACAAATTGGACCTGTTCTCTTCATACCAGTCCAAGGTGGCACGCACTTAGCGGATTAGTGGCAGAATTCGTTTGTGTAGGCATTCCTTCCGGTAAATTTTGGTGTTCATATTGGCGGTAGTAAAAAAAGGTGTCGATTTCATACCGCGCTGGCAAATTGCTTGTCAAACCAGCACCTTTTTTCCAAATTTTTCGCAAAAAATTGATTTCCCCGAATTTGGGACATTCGTTCCACGCTCCACGGTGTAAAACTATGCCCCTGGAAGTGCCCTGAAGTCCAATTTGACGTACGTCTCGTCATCCATGATAATGCACATGTCATTTTTTGCTCAAAACGTCGTCGTACAGCTTCCGAGCCCGAGTTTTCACGGAATCCGCCTGAATTTGGCTGCGTTTCAGACATTTTTGTTTCCGGTACGTCTTCAGGGAGTTTTGCTCCTTTGCGCATTAGATCATTGTAATCGTCGTTCCACACCTTTTTGCACAATCTCTGATGGATACCTCATTTTTTCTTTGGATTTATGCATAACAAACCGGTTGATTCCATTTTGGATCGCACAGACACTAACACCATCTTCTTTTGCTAATTTTCTTAGCGACAATCCCTTTTCAGTACAGTACTTGGTCACATTTTCGCTTTTCATTCGTAATACCAACAATCAATATGCAACTAGCGATTTGAAATTGGTTCACTGTTGTAGAACCCTTTGGTCCGAAGTACACCTTGAAGCCAGCACCTTGCTATTCATATTTGCGCCTTTGTTTTGATTTGCTGTGTTATTTTGACAGAATATTTGAGAGTGTGTTCGTGTGAGTTCATTCTTAGGGGCGCATTATTTAGCTTGAGACCGAGCTTGGGACCGATGTGCTAGTACTGACTGAGACAAGAAAAAAATCGTATTCGTTCGGGACCGACTGGTCTTAGAGTTAGTCTATGGTAATACCTCGCATTGTTCCGCTTGAAGAAAAAAATTAACTTTTAATGAAGTTTTTCGCTTGTTTACAAGGCAAACAACTCATTGACACTAAACAGCTGTCAAAAAAAGTCATAGTCTTTTTCATACAAAACCTTCAAGGTGTACTCATATTTATCGATGAAGTCCTTAAGGGTCACACCTTCGGGTTTGCTTCATTCGCTCACAGCCTCGGTGCGTTGCAAAGCTAACGAGCCAATAATAGGATATTGGCAGCTAGCTGCAGGGACACTACTTATACAGATCCACCAAGTCCCAGCTTATTCAACGTCATTCGCTACCTCCAATAAACGAGGAGAACTTACCGAAGCTCCGGTACCAAGTGCCAAACCTGCCACCGCTCCATTCAAACCACCGCCTCCGTTCAGCAACGATTTGCGGCAGCCACCGCCACCCTCACGCTGACTCCTCGTCCAGGCTGGAGCAATCCGGGTTTCAGTACCTGCACGCAACCTCCCTTCGATGGACAGCTGAGCAAATGGTCAAGTTTGTTCAAGAGCTTTGCCGCCAACAACGTTCCTGCCACCCGAAGGAGAATCAGCTCAAAGCCGCCACATCCGTGACGATGACGTTATTCTTGAAGTACCATCAACATTACAAATTGGAATGCTTGTTCCATCCGGAACAAAGTCATCGAATTCGGTGACTTACTCAACAGGCAGGACATCGAGATCGTCATCGCCACCGAGACGCACCTCAAGCCCAAACTTAGCGTCTCCATTCCTGGCTATCGGATTGTGTGACTTGATCGTTGCGGCTCTGATGGAGGATGAGTCGCGATCGCCCTGCGTAACAACAACAACTGCCACATGCTTCTGCTTCCAGCTGCGGTTTATAGAATCCATTGGCGTTGAGGTTGAATCTGCCATCAGCACGGTACACCCGGCGCAACCGGAATGGCATTATTCTACAGGAGGTCTGGGAAAAAAACCCATGACATCATCCTAAGCCCGGATACTCCCGCACTACCCGGTTAAGCAGATCGGGGGGCCACGGGGGTGGCGAATTCAAAACCGAAACCGGAATACCCAGAGAAGGCGTGGAAGATAAGGCAGTACTTTAAGAGTAACCCGAACCTTTCCACTCGAGACGTGGCCAAAAAGGTCAATTCGTCGAAGGGGTTCGTTCTTCTTCTTTAGCATTTCAAGCTTATTGCTTTATTGCTTGCTCTCAACTTAGTGTTCTTGATGCACTTCCACAGTTTTTATTTGAGAGCTTTCGATGACAGGTACCATTATTGCATTAGTATGATTGTGTGGCAAGTACAATCATATGCCATGCCCAGGGAGTCGAGAAATTTTCCGTAACGAAAAATTCCTAGACCAGATCGGGAATCGAACCCAGCCACCTCCAGCATGATCTTGCTTTGAAGCTGCACCTTTACTGACTGAGCTAAGGGAGGACCCACAAGTGCTTCGTCGAGCAGACCATGAAGCGGACTGGGCTACGTGTTTTTAAGATCAGGAAGGCGCCAAACCGGACTGACAAGCAAAACACGGTCGCCAAATTGCGTGCGTGGAAGCTGTACCGTGAGTGGCTGGTCAAGCCAGGCTGTCTCGTCATGGACGACGAGACATATATAAAGGCGGATACCAAAAAAATTCCGAAAAGGTCTGGAAGAGAGAGATGGACTAACTCGCGAAGAAGTATCCGTTTTTGCAGGCGACAGGTGATCTGCGAGTGCGGACTGTACATCAAGCCGTTCGTTACAACCAGCACCATAAACGGGCAGATTTATCGAGAGGAATGCCTGCAGAAGCGCTTGCTGCCCTTCCTCCCCTCTCACCATGGTCCCACGCTGTTCTGGCCGGATCTCACTTCGTGCCATTACGCCAAGCCTGTAATGGATTGGTACGAAGCGAAGGGCGTTAATGTGGTCCCGAAGGTGGCGAACCCGCCTAATTCACCAGAACTTCATCCGATCGAATAGTTTTGGGCGACAATGAAAAAGAAGTTGAAGAAAATCGGGAAAACATTCAAAACCGATGAAGCTTTGAAGAAAAACAGGGAGAAATTGTGTAAGAAAGATGGACATAGCCTCTCCCAAGATCTCATGAGCAGTGTTAATAGAAATGTACGAGCATTCAGCTGGGTGGAGGAAATTCAATAAATAAATTATGCCAAAACATAGCTAATATATAGTTATTTAATCCCTGAAAATTTGAGAAGTATCCGTTTAAAATGAATTGAATAAAAAACAGATGATAAAGTACCTAGACAGAAATTTCAGCTTCCTTGAATATGAGTTTCTCTAATTCATATGAAGCAAAGTTTGACCAGTTTTCTTTGAACATAACAGAAAAGTTTCCACAGACCCTTCGTAAAATTTAAATGTTTACCTTTGTTCAGTCGTGAATTTAAAAAAAGATATTTTCTGCAACCTTAGATTCGTTATATTGATATAATAACACTTCAATGTCAAAACCTCGTCTGCAACATATTGTCAATGTACTCGACTCATGGCTGATTCCCTCCAACCTCGTTGACGACCCACACACGCCAGATCTTGCTGCAACTGATGCAGCTTGCTCACTACGCTCCACGTCTTCTTTAACCGGCCAGAGTGGAGACGAACAATATCGTTGCAGGGTTGTTGTCCGGAATTCATACGGAATTCATACATGCTTTGCCAACGTATCCTTCCAGCTTTCGTCATCCTCTGGATGCTGAAATCGCCGTAAAGTTGGACGAACTCGTTGTCCATCCTTCACCACCACATGCCGTTCTCCTGCACACCGCCAAAGATGGTCCTGAAAACGCGACGTTCGACGTGCCTACAGGTCCTCCTCAAGCATTCCTCACGTCTCATGCCCGTAGAGAACCACCGATCTTATCAGCGTTTTGTATATGATACATTTAGTGCGGGGTGCAAATTTTTTGACCGCAATTCCTTCTGGACCCCATAGTAAGCACAATAGTAACGCAAAATAATCTGGGATAGCACTTTGTAGGCGGCATTTAGTATTGTGATCACTCGAAAGTTCTCACACTCAAACTTATCGCCCTTCTTGCACGATGGGAGAAGAATGTGAATCAGAACTAGGGGATTCAGTAGTCCATCTTCGCGAACCAAACCTCATCTTTCCCAAAGGTAAAGACCTCACAAAAGTCGACAAACCCTGAAACGAAATGAGGGAGATTTTTTCATCTATAGGATCTACAGCCCATAAGCTAACAAAATGGCTAGTAATAGAATTTCAAGGTATTTTCAAGCGATTCCTAACAAGCTCAGTTCGTAACTCTCAGAAATTGGTACAACAACTACAGTCATCAGGTGATTTAAATGATCCTTAGTATACCGAGCAAGGACACGATTAACCTTTTAGAAGACTGGCTTTTAAAACAAGGAACAAATACGGCATGGAAGCCAAGCGGCTAGATGTACCTTAAGCTGGCTCGGCTTTCTATGGAAGAGAATTACTTCACTTTCAGAGGTTCATTCTATTGAAATTTTAAACCTTCTATCCCCTTTCCTCTGTGAACTGCTTATGGTGAATCTAGAAACAATCGCAAATGATTTATTCCAACACGCAGACGTGAACCTTGGTAGGGATACGTCGACGAAATCTTCGCCGTAGTGAAACAAGAGGATCTCCTCTTAATTCTTTAAGAAATCAAAATCTCCACAAAGACAGTAAGTTCACTAATGCAATAGAAATGGATGAGAAATGTCATCAGCATCTTTAGAATTTGAAATTAAAAAAAAATCTCACTAATACCCAAAGAGTGATCCCTTATACTTCAAACCTTTTTTTCAATTCTCAACTCATCCCTATCGAGGAACAAATTCCGTATGATATAGGATACCACATCATTCCGCATTTTACAAATTACCGATGTAAGCTGTAGCGATAATTGCAGCGCATAATACTCGAACGACAAACTTCAGCACCCGCATTGAACTTTTTGGCCCTTGATGCTAAGCATCATAGTGGTTCTGCTTCCGCAAGTGTCACCAGACATAAGCGAATGGTCGAAGGGCAAATCTGTTCATTCCGGTTGCATTTATCGTAACAGAATCATGCATATTTTACGCTCTACATTATCACATAAAGACAATAAAGTATGTACATACTTCAGCCAAATTAAATTATTCATGAATGAGAATGAGCTAATACACTTCTTTTCTTTATTCTCCGTCGCGTCGGAAAGTTTCCCACAAACGTAACTGAACACCAACCGAGTGAGCAACGTGGAAGTTCCAAACAAGAAGATATATCCTTTTTGGTAAAATGCGCGACACTTACTTTCTCACATTCATACATATATTCAAATGCAAAGTCACATTTGTCGCCTAGGAAAACTAAGTACTTTCAGATCCACCTTTCTTTCAAAGGGTTACAGCTGCAGGATCGCACATCTGTGGTAGATATACAAACAAAAAGTGTAATATTAATGTACTTTTTTATACTTAACACAATTCTAATTTATATTGATAATGAGTTTGTTATGTTTGTATGCGTGTTAAGGCTTCGAAACATCGGTTTGGTGCATGTGATAAAATAGCGAATATTTCGCTTTAGAGTGTCACTTCAAAGCCTTGAATCTGTGCAGCAACAAACAAGTCAGAGCCCAAACCACCCAACTGAGGCAACCACGGAACGAAAATGTTGAATTGAAACTTTTCCACCTCCGAGTGGAAGTACCGTAAAATGGGGTAACATCGATAAGCGGGGTGGCAATGTGAAAGATATCAACAAAAAATGTTAATATAGTTTGATCATGTGGATATATTTAATCATTTAACAAATTCTGATAGCAAAAGAGGTTATACTGCAAAAATTGCCTTGATTTATCAGAAATTCAGTAGCCCTTAGACCAAACTCTCAAACAAAGGGTCCACAAGTTGCAGTGATTAATAATGTTACCTTCGGAGCGAATTTCTATTATTTACTTGATAAGTTTTCTGCGAAATATCCAGTCATATTTCAGGTAATTGCCTACTTTTGAGTGAACTAATGCATTCCATCAAATCTATTTCATATTTTTCCTAGAAACAGCTCTGCATATGAGAATTATAATATGAATACAAATTCACCTTTTCTTTAATTTCACGCACATGAGGTGCTGATCATTGCTACTTAAAACCGATGTGTTGTAATATTTCAAATTTTATAATTATCAACCTGACAAACGGTCATACAGATTGACAGAGACTTAAACTGATCCACGATAATATTTGACGAATACTGGGGAAATGCGATCAGTGTTACCCCATTTTACGGTGCATTTTATTTATGTATTATTTATCTTAGTTATTTCATATTGGCTGAGAGTGCGAAGACGAAAGCTAAACTCGACTCGAAGTCAAGCTATAGTCTTCAGTTTGTGGCGACAAAATGTGCTGCATGGCAGAAATTGTGGTTCGCTCTTCAGTGTTTTACTTTTTAATCTGTTAGGTTCAGTTTTTCCATGACGAATTATTCATCCAAACTTATTCAAATGAGATCAACATTCTGATCTGGAAATGGAAACAACCGCAAGAAGTGGAAAACAGTCACAGATACCGAACTGAGCCATCATCGCATCGCTTTTTTACAACAGCATCTCCCCGTCACATCGCACCGGTCTGTCTTTGGTCGGCGGTGGCAATATAATGGAAAAGGATAAGCTGCCTTCCTTGAAGAAAATCCTTTTTGGGTCTTCATTTTAAGACGTCGAGGAAAAGTTTTGTATTATTAATCAAAAGCAGAATAATAGGGGCAGCACTTTGGATCTTTCTGTGGATTGTTGATACCACGAAGTAAGTAATACATAAGATAGACCACAACGGTTGTACGGGTTCCAAGGAGTAATTCGATTCATCAAGCCAACTGAACAGAAGAAAATATTTTTTTAACATCAAAATCTATGGCGGCAGTGCTTATTAAAATCTTGATTTTAATCACAGAATTCACAAAGACAACTTTGTTTCAAAGACGAAGAATTATTCATCTTAAGCCAGCATGATGGATGACTGAAAGTATCTACCATTGGAACTACGGGCACCTCCATGTATGAAAAAACTTGCAGTTGCTGAGATATTTTTTTAATATTTAATCAAAGGGTTATCAAAAATAATGATAGCTATTTTGTTCAGCGCACGGGTGAAGCTTATGTCAATTCCTGATGGTACGCTATTGAACAAACGTTGGTAACTAACAAAGAGGACGTGATAAAATAGTGTGGCATGCATTTTTCTGAAAACTAACCGTTCTCTGGCTTCGATAATCAATATGACATTTGCGAACTTTCAACGTGACAAGAACGATAAGAAGTTCTCTTCCTTCATCACTCGGAAGCCATTATGGAATTCTGCATGGTAGGTGACAAACAGCTAATCATACTTGAACATCATTCAACTACTGACGGAACCGACGAACTCACGCACAGTGAGTGTTTTTATCACAAAAAGGCTCACAATTGTCTAACCCAGTAACCAAAAGTTACAGCATATGACATCCTTCGGGAAAAATATTAGGAACACATCTTACATGTGTACAAACATTACGAAAGGTGTATGTTTGTGGAATATTTTACCCTTATGTCCGGTATATTTTGTAGCTTTTAAACAGTTCAATGTTAACTTACCTAAACAGAATAAAATATGAACATTAGCAACAGCGTACTTCAAAATATCATACGAAACGATATCGGGTCATCATATATCTCGCATGAATTTGAGCGAACGGCCGTACACATAAATGGAATACTAAACAACGTTGAGCTGTGATTAGTTTTTCGGAAATGCAAATCATTTGTCACTGAAGTTCAGCTAAATGATTATGCTTACATGATCCTACACACTACCTAAATGTCATGTAAATTTCTGTCTCCTTAGACCGACACATGCAAGCGTTCTTTAGCACATAAGAATGAGTTGAAAGAGATGGGAAAATAAATTCAATCAAACACATCTTTTGTGTCAGTTTCAGGAGGCATAGCTTCACACGAAATCTTTCTTTATGTTTCTCGACTTTTTACAAACATGAATTACGTCTCGTGCATAATTCATAATTTCTAAGTGTGTACAGTATGTCCCATAAACAATGCGAAAATCCATACCTCAGCTTGACATCAGTTTTTTCAGAGAAAATGATTAAAAAGAATAACAATTTTATCCAGGGAATCGTTTATAAAGCCTTTTATGATTACATTACTCAATATGTCCGAAATTTTTCTCGATCACATTCTCTAAACGGAGACCGAATCGAGAGCACATCTTCTCAATGTATGAGTCAGTCATCGAGTTCCATGCCTTAGTAATGGAATCTTTCAAGGCGCCAACACTAGAGTGAGAACGTTCACAGGCCTTAGCCTGAACATATGTCCATATTGAGTAATCCAAAGGATTCAAGTCCGAGCTACTAGGAGGCCAAATGTCCTTTGGCCAAAATTCCATGTTTTCCTTCAGCCAGAAGTCCTTTTTGAGGTTTGACACGGTGCTCCGTCCTGTTGTAAAATGACGTGTTGGTGTGCTACAAAGTTGGCTTTCATCCATGGCAGAACGTGGTCCTTCATAATGGTCATGTAAACCTCGGTTTAATCTAGCTTTGATAAATACTGGAGGCATTTTCAAGCCATTGATCACGCCCCGAAAACCATGGTTACGGCCAGATGTTTGGTTGTAAACTTGAATTTCACGTTCTTTTATTTATTTATTTATTGTCGTTAATCATTAGTAGACCGTTTGTTACATTTTGTTCCTAATTCTAGTTATAATTGAAGATATAAAATAAACAACATTAGACTAAGCAGCGCCTGGTTCACAATATTCATATGGCGTGTTCTTCTTTAGCGTATAGCATTGAAATATTGCTTCAATTTGGATTTTGTAATTGTAAAGTCAATTGAATCGCTATGTAAATTGTAGGTAGCCATCATCTGATTCAGAGGTCCAAATTTAGCGTTGTTTGTGCGATAGTGATTTGTGATAAAAATATTGCGATTGCGTAGTTGCAGGGAGGGTATGTAAAAATTTAATTTTGATAGTAGCTCTGCTGAATCAATGCGATGCGAAACAATGCCATTAACAAACGAAATCCTTGCAAACTCTCGACGTTGTTTTAGTGTTTGCATACTGACAAGCCTACAGCAAGCTCATAGGGTGGGAGAGGAAATCTTTCCCAACCTAATTTACGTAATGCAAACAATAAAAACTGTTTTTGTACAGACTCTATTCGCTCTTCATGGATAACTGAAAAAGGTGACCAGACTACACTACAATATTCCAGTATTGACCTCACATAAGCAATGTATAATGTTTTAATTGTGTAAGGGTCGTTAAAATTATGACTAAAGCGTTTTATAAATGCCAGCATGTTATTAGCTCTGTTAATTATTGTATTGTAATGGTCAATGAATGTTAGTTAAGAATCCAGCATAACTCCTAAATTACGAATTCTTATGCACTTTCCTACAGACTGATTTCCTAGAGTGATCATAATGTCAGGTATGTCTTGTTTTCTGCTAAATGCTATCGCATTACAGGCTTTTGTTACACCAAGTATAGAAAATATGTATTTCTTCTTGAAATATCTTGTAATCTTCTTTGCTTCGTATTTCTAGGAAGAGCTTTATATCGTCGGCATATATTAAGACTTTTACAGTTTTAAGAATGAATGAAATATCGTTTACGAAAAGAATAAACAAAAGAGGGCCTATATGGGATCCTTAGGGGACACCTGAGGAAACTTGAATAGGATTTGATTTCTTTCCTTTAAATCTTACTATTTGTTGTCGATTAGTTAAGTAACATTTGAGCCATTTGAGAAGACCTGGCTCAATACCCAGTTTTTGTAATTTGAATAGTAGCATGGGAATGTCAATCCGATCAAATGCCTTACTGAAATCTGTATAGAGAGCTTCTACGTGGTTTCCGTTATCTATTGCAACTAACGTGTAGTTAACGAATTCTAGTAAGTTTGTATTGGTTGAACGTCCTTTGTAGAACCCATGTTGATTGTTAGTAATCCTGTTTTTGATTTGATAGAACAGCTTCTCATTAACTATTGGTTCAAAAAGCTTAGGAATGCATTAAATAATGGCAATTCCACGGTAATTGCGTATGTCAGATTTTTTGCCGTTTTTAAATATTGGGACTAGATAGGAGCTCTTCCATGATTTGGGAAAAATGCCGGATTCAAGCGACTTATTGAAAAGCCAAAACAATGGAGTTGTGAATTCTAACGCTAAGTTTTTTTTAAATACAGGTGGAATACCGTCAGGTCCACATCCTTTCGATACATCAAATTTATTCAATGCTTCTCTAATGTCTTGTACATTCAGGCTGTTGACACTAACATCATTAGCAAATTCTGGGAAGAAATCAAAATATTCGCTATCACGATCTTCTTCCGAAAATGTGGTATAGATTTCTTGGAAAAAACTTGCAAATAAGTTGCAAATTTTTTGTGAGTTATCACCAACATTTTCGTTCAGATGCATTTTGGATGGAAAATTGTCCGATTTCAATTTAGTTTTCACGTAGCTAAAGAAATGTTTAGGACAACATTTTATTTCACGTTCAGTTTTCGAATTGTACTCCTCAAAAGCAATGTCAATAGCTAGATTTAGTTGATCGCAAATGTTCAAATAGGTGACCAGATTATCGTTACTACTATACTTTTTATAAATTTTGTGAGCTTTTTGTTTGCGGTTTTTCATTTTTTTTTATTTCTTGGTTATACCAAACCGGATGCTTTGAATTGTTTTGCCGCCTTATTTTTTTCACAGGTACGTGTTCGTGTATAATTTCAAAAAGTAATTTATAAAAGACATCTACTGATGTTTCGATACTTTCCTCGTTTCTAAAAATCGTTCGCCAATCTATTCTGCTTAGCCTATGCTTAATGTTTTCATAATTTGCCGAGTGATATTGGAAGATTTCTTCGTACTCGCAGTCGTCAGGTCTTTTGCTTTCAAGTACAAATATAGATAACTCAATAGCTGTGTGAAACGCTTCATTTTTCCATAATGGAGTAACTGATTAGGTCACACAGAAGTCTTCGTGAATATTTGTTAAAAGGAAGTCTAAATAGCAATTTTGCTGATTTTTAACATGATTAATTTGATTGAGTCCTAAACTTGCACTTTTGTCAAAAATAAATTGTAGTGTTTCACTTTCTCGAACGATTGGAAGCAAGATGCTCTCATTTTCAATGTCTGGAACAAAGTCAATAGTACGTTGATTAAAGTCTCCATATATGTGAAGTTTTACTTCTGGGGCAAGGTTGGACAAGATTTCTTCAGCAATATTGATAAAATTTTCAAACACGGCTTCACGATTATTATTTGGAGGGAAATACACAGATGCAAATACGTGTGTTTCACCTGCGATATGCACCTTTACCCAAACATGTTCAAATTCTTTAAATTTCAACGTAGTGATACTTTCGGAGTTCAAATTGACCGAGGCGGCAATGGAACATCCTAAATCTTCTTCGGCGAAATAAACCTGATGATGTTGTTTGAGAAGGAAATAATTTCTCATCACCTTGAGGGTCTAGGAGTAGACAGCCCTTTTTTAGCTAGAACAAAGTTGTTAAGAGAAAGTATTTATAGTTCCGTTTGCGCACGGCATGCTGTGGAAATTGAATAGAAGTAGTTTTCGAAATTGAGCGGAGGGCATTGTGCGGTAGTATTTCGAAACAAGCACATATTCTTTTGCCAAGCATCCCCATGCGGGGTAGGTCAAGGCAGGAATGAATCCACCACATTGAAGCCAGTCAAAGTTGATGAGTACTGGGCCATCATGAAGCAGGCACTTCGGAAGCATCCTATGGAAGTGAAATTGGAAGAAGATATGAAGAAAAAATTGATTGCCACGCAAAAAGAAGTGCCACGCCAATGTTCTGGCATAATAGATCTGGCATGAAGCAAAACTTACAACACTGGTGCAGTGATGTTTTTGTGTTTGGTCTAAAAAATAAATCCAAATCACGAATTGGACCACCGTTGAAGATGCCCTTAGCGTTTTATCTGATCGTGTGCACGCTATTTTCATAGTTACTTAAAGGAGGTAAACATAGTTGGGAATAACAATTTGACAATCAATCAACCCTGTTTCTAATCTATGTTGAATAATTTTCAAAACGTTTCTATGCTTACTTTCATTTAGAAGCAATAATTTTGACCAGAATAGGATTATTTAGAAATATCTATTTACCTATTTTGGGACCTATCTCAGCAGCTTTCTCTTCAGGAGTAATCAAACGATTCTTAGAACTATTGTTTTGAATTTTTTTTTTTAATTTTGTCAATTTCATAATTTTTGTCATTTGATTATAAAGAATTTTTAATGAGGGCAGACCAGTTATTTGGTATTGCCTTTGGGTGACGTTGTGCAATTGTATCAATTCTTTAGTAGGTCTATCAATAGGTACAGAGTTGCTGACCTGGTTTTTCCCTGGGACATTTTCCTCCCGGACCCGAGTGATCGCTTGCTCAATGCTCTGCAGTTGCCGATCGATGTCGTCAACCGACTCAAGGTGCCTGTTGAAATCGTTCGAGCTACGGTTGCACCTTGTGTTCCCTAAGGTTTCGTTTTTCCCATTCATAAACTTCTCCTGCCTCCAAGTTATTAAGAGATGTCATTTTGTAGCACCGTTGTTGTTCCGTTAGCGGTGCTGGCTTGCATGGGACAATATACCGCGATGATTGTAATAGGACCAACGAGAGATTTGACTTTAACTCCGATGGTCTCGATAAACAGCAGCTGAAAGCTTGGAAGCTTGTGGCTGTTGTTTTTGTTGTCCACCACCATCAGAGCCGCAACAATCAAGTTGCATAATTCGGTAACCTGGGATGGAGACGCCAAATTCAGGCTTGAGTTACGTCACCGTGATGATGGCGATATCGATATCCTTCCGATTGAGGAAGTCTCCAAGTTCAATAGTTTTGTTCCGGATGAAAACAACATTCCAATTTAGGATGCTGATGGTCATCGTCACGGATTTGACGGCTTTGAGATGTTCTTCCTTCGAGAGACAGGAACGTAGTTGGCGGTACAGTTCTTGAACGGACTCCAACATTTGCTTTGAGTCGTAGTACTGCCCATCGGTGGTTGGTTGCGTAGAGGTACTGCAACCCAAATTGCACCAGCCTGGAAGCGGAGCCGGCATGTGGGGGTGGCGGATGCTGACGGGCGGTTTACATGTCGGTGATTTAATTGAATTTGCGGTAGATTTGGCATTTGCAACCGGAGCGTCAGGAAGTTCACCTCGTCCATTTGAGGTGGTGGACGGTGTTGACGTTGGTGGATGGCTGCTTGTGGATCACCTGATACTCCGCACATTAAGGACAGGTTCGATTGCTGACTTCGTGATTCGTCGGCGCACTTTGATGGGGCACCTTCGTCCATCGGTGCACAATCCTTGGTCGTGTGTGCTCTCGCACACTTACCACACAGCGGTGTCATATGACAATTTCGGGTTCCGTGGCCGAACTCTGTGTATGTAAATGAGTAAGGTCTCCAGGTGGACCAGATAGAGTTGGTCCCTATTATTTTACTGTTCCTGTCGTCTGATGGGGAACACCTTCTGTGTTTTCAGGGCCGCCGTTTGCAGTTCGGCGATTATTGCCTCAGGAGTAAATTCTGGAAGGCAGCGCAGAATCACCTTCAGCGGTGAAATATGTTTGATCCAGTTGGCAGCCATCTTTAGGAATGACGCAAAGTTGAGTGGTATAAACAGTATGCGCTTGCCGGGTTCACATCATCGTTTATGAAGACACGTATTGAATGTCGATTGGTGAAAATTTTTGGAAATCGATCATGAATTGACTGGGTTATGACTATATACATGTGATCGGTTTGAGCAAAGGTTGAAGCTGGTCAATAGGGTTAAAAGGAGAGCTATTCCGAAGCACATGCTATAATATATCTGTGTGACATTGACTTTCAATCAATTCAACCAATAATAATAAATTGGACATTGTATAGAATCGCTTTCTGTTCAAATATTAAAAATGAAAAGTTAGCTGATCTAAAGTTTTTAAATTATAAACTGCTTATGTCTTGAAGAAGGTAACACCTCTCATGGCAATTCAATCGTTTTTTTTTTGTCACAATTAGAAATAATAAATTCAATCTTCCACATGACATAACAACGTACACCACGAACAACTGATGTTAACAACATGGTGTGTTATGTTGTACTGAGCTTGAACAGTTTGTTGCATAGCATTTCGATAAATGGAATTCTATCAATTCCTTTTAACAAGGCTATTTGATCATATTTTTAAGATATCTGTTTCCTTTTTCCTTTTTCATTCGGGCCAAACCAGTAGGATTGCTTCAATATCTTTTCCACATTACCAAGCTCATTCATTTCAGATTGGTAAACAAACAGTATGATGGCCCATTTGTTTGTTCCCTTCCAACAGAATGGTTGCTGACAATGCTGAAATTGAGACGATTTTGCACCACCTGGTATCTTTCATACAACGATACAATTGAAATGAGATTTGAAAGTAGTTTGATTTGTTTTATTCCCGTATCTATGTTCTATAAAATAAATAAAACTCATATGGCACCGAATACATCGGTATCCGGAAACGAAATGGAAAAACTGTTGTTTTTATTCACCCAAACAGAACTGCAAAAAACCATCAGCAGAATACGAACAGTACGTAAGTGAGATAAACTGCATCTTTTGTTCCATAAAAATGGCTGTTTTGGGAAAATACAGTTGGAAACATGTGCCACCATATAAGACATACACTGTGATATCAAGAAAGCAATCATCTGATTCAATGAGTTGCATCCTGTTTCGAACCTATCGTCCTATCGGCTGTGAGAATTGATAGGAACAAATATGCTACTACATCCGTCCTTAATTCCCATACAGAACATTGTTCAAATAATTGGTCAAGCGTATACGTGATAAATGTAAGTAAAAGCTGGCAGAGATAAAATTAAATATCCACCATTGCCTTAGTGTATGAACACGCTTAAACCACCTAATATTAGGACTTTGAATCATCAATATTTGGATACCCAATAAATAACCTATAAAATGGGTTATTTTTATAAGGAAAACCGGTATAATTTTCTTACATTATCCCACCCACTTTAACTTAAAATAAGTAATCTTACTTCCTTTTTTCGACAAAGGTTTTTCATAAAGACCTAACTCTAGACAAAATCGTCAAAAGGTCGAAGGTAACAATTGTAAACAATGACATAAAACGAAAATTTCCGGGAAATGCCAGGTTTTTAACATCTATATCCACTAGCGACGGGAAGGTAATAACTCCCTCTTTCTGTTTCTTGTGCTATCTTGTTTGTGGGAGCAAGCACATCCCAGAAAAATACGCTAGATGTCATTGTTTACAAATGTTACTTTCGACCTTTTGACTATTTTGTCTAGAACAAACGTAAACAATGACTTCTTCCGTCAATTTCTCGTGGCACAAACACGCACAAAATCAGTTTACAGTAAATATAAGTGAAGAATACCCATAATCGCGAAAAGTGCAAATACCCATTTATGGGTACGTTACTAGTTACCCATATTAGAGTATTTTTTCCCATACAAATTTACTCAAATATGAGTAGCTATACCCATAAATGAGTACGTGCATTTTTGTGCGATTATGGGTAAATTGAGCTTAACGCGAAGGATACCCATGTAAGCCATCAATTCTATTAGATAGATGAACTCTTCCTCTTCGAAGTGGCGTGGTGGATTGATTCAGCGAGTTTTCAATGGCGAGAAATTCGTAGCAAAAGCCATTGTTTACATTTGTCAGTAAGGCTCTAAAGTAATATCTTTATCGAACTAGGTGAAAACAATATACAAGCCTAGTTCAGTTTATCCAAATATGGGTGAAGAATAACCATAATCGCGAAATGTGCACATACTCATTTATGGGTAGATTATTATAATAGTATTACCCATATTTAAGTATTTTTTCCCATACAGGTTTATTCAAATATGGGTAAGCTCAACTATATCCATTAAGGAAAGGTCCATTAATTATGTCACGCAGCAAGGGGGGAGGGGGGGGGGGTTTGGAAAACCTGACGATCTATACAAAAAAAAAATGATAGTCCATACAAAAAACGTTGCAAGGGGGGGGAGGGGGGTGGGGTAAAGTGAATTTTTGTGTAACGTAATTAATGGACGTTCCCTAATGGGTACGTACACTTATTGCGATAATGGGTAAAATGTGTTCAGAAAAAAGAACAAACATATGTAGATGTTTTGCTTGATGGTGTACGTTTACTGCATCCAAGGCATCAATTCTATTGATTAGAGCGACCGATCCTACCTAAACAAAATTGAATTTTCTTCCACATTCACTATTTGTTTCAGTGACAACGAAACTATTATGAATTTGTATAAATTAGTATTATAATCAAATATGGCAGGCAAAATCGTATCCTCGGTCGAGTCGAATTTTTTTTTTAACTTTAGTAATAGTTTTAAAGAAAGGCCAGACGCCATTTTGAAACTTTACCCATAAATGAGTAGGTGCTTAGCTTGTAGGTTGAAAAAAGCTGCTCTTTTATTTCTTCTTCGCTTTTTTTTCAACGAACTTTCGCCTATTTCGCCTGCTCTCAACATAGTTTTCTAGAAGCACTTCCACAGTTATGAATTAAGAGCATGCTATGCAAACACCAAAGCAGGAATTTCAAGGCAAAGCAAGCCCAATGATACTTACTTTCCAGAGAAGTCGAGGAATTTCCAATCCGCCGTTTTCGGCTTGGTACTCTGTGCTCTTACCGACTGAACTGAAACCTGCCATACACCTATTTTACGTGGGTGGTCCGATAAGTACTTAGTTTTACGCCTCTCACGGCTATCTCACGGCTTTTATCGTTGTCCGCAGTGACCAGTGTGCCGAGATAGACAAATTCATCGACTACCTCAAATTCATCGCCGTCAATCGTTACACTGCTGCCTATAGTCAGGCTCTGTTCTGGTTGATTTCGCATGCACTTATGTACTTAATTTTGGACTTATATATCTTCAACCCAATCTTCACTGCTTAGCGCTTTAGTCTGGTGTACTGCTCTTCCACTACCTCAAATGTTCTACCGACGATGTCCACGTCATTGGCAAAGCAAATAAATTGACTGGATCTGTTGAAAATCGTATCCCGAATGCTGAATGCCGCTCGCCTCATAATACCTTCAAGGGCATGTTGAACAGCAGGCATGAGATTCCATTACCCTGACAAAGCTGAGGAATTCGAATGAATCCGATAATCCAACCAATATCCTCACCAACCAATATCCTCACAATCCATTGTAGGCTTGATTAGTCTGTTCAGCTTTCCCGGAAAGCTGTTGTCGTGCATGATCTTCCATAGCTCTTTTCTGTTTACTGAATCATATGCGGCTTTGAAGTCGATGATCTACTGGGGGATCCACGGCAAAGTGAAAATTTGTAGACCATCCTTCGATGTCGTTTGCCTGAAAGCTTCTAACGAATCTTTTTGCTAGTGCTGACAGTCGCTGAAGCTGATTTGGAATAGCACTTTATAGTCGGCATTAAGGGTGGTGATCACACGATAATTTTCACAGTCCAGTTTGTCTTCCTGTAGCTAGGGGATATAACCCCATCCTTCCATTCTTCTGGTAGCTGTTCGGTATCCCAAACCGTGACTATGCTTACCCTTACCTATCGTCGGGGGTTGCACACCTCGTTTAGTTCCGCGTGTGTCATATTCTGCATAAAATTTTGGGATTGAGAAAGCTGTTGGTGCGGTGGGTGCCGGGATTGCTCACTCCGGACAACAAGCGCAACCGTGGGACAATTTTAAAGCTGTGTTTAAGGAGTTTCTGCGTCATTTTGTGGCCGTTGATTAAACATAGATCCAATAGTACATACCAAAGACCAAAGAACCGTTAAAGTAGTTAACTTCACCCAGCAAACGTTTTCCGAAAAATGTGAAGACTGCCTTAAATATCGACCGGAAAGGTGATGGCCACCGTGTTCTGTGATTTACAAAGTTGTGATCTACATCGACTACCTATATAAGGGTAAAATGGTCACAGGGCTCTTCTATGCTGATTTGGCACCGAATTGCAGAAAAAATTCGCCCCATTTGGATGGGTTATATCAAAACTGTAACCGCGAGATTCACGTATGACCCCGTTGGTTTGTAGTAGAAATGGTTTATCTGGTTTATACATATCATAACACATATGTTCATTGCCCAGTGAACAAGCGAACGGTTCAGTTCGTTCGGTCCGCTTTCCGTTGCTTTGGAAGCTTTTTACGAGTTGTTTACAGTCTTCAGTATTAGTTTTTGTCGATCGCCAGTGAAATCGTCGCGAGTTAAACCAATCAAGATTTTGCTGAAGAACCAATCAAGAAGTTTGCTGAAGAAGAGGACATTGTGTGATAAGTGGTGCAACAACGTCATTGATTGCAATTAGCAATATTGCCTACGATCGAGAAGCCATATTGTCCCGCATCTATACGGCACGCATACCAGCAGCCCATCGTGTGTAGCGTGCATTCTTCCATCCACCAACTACCACCGATCAGCAACATCACCGTCATCGCTTAGACGGTACACGCGGTCACTCATCGTCGCTCGGCAGCAGCAGCACACATTCGTCGCCCTGCTGCAATAGATCCGTGATACTTATAAGATAAGTTTTTTTTAGTAGTATATAAGATAAGTTGAGTCATTTTCATCGTAGTGTGTGTGTGAGTGTGGAGAGTGATTGATAGTGTGTGTGAGAGTGAACTTAGTTTTAGTTTATTTTTTTTTAGGTTTAGTTTGTTTATCTGTGATTGATTGTAGATAATTACGTTAGTGGTTGAGCGTGATAAGCTCCCACAAGCGAGCCATGGATGATTTATCGCAAGATGAATCATCTATGGCACGAAATGATGAGGTAGCTCATAGAGTTACCAGATCACGTGCTTATCCAGATAGTTCAACTGGGCCATGGGTTGTTTATTTTCAGCCCAAATCGAAACCTCTAAATGTTTGTCAGATTTCTGATGATCTGACGAAGCGATTCTCGGCCGTGACCGAGATAATTAAAGTCAGACCCAATAAACTTCGGGTCGTTGTGTCCAATCTCAAGCAAGCTAATGAGATTGCTGTCTCCAGCTCTTTACTCTAGAATATAGAGTGTATATCCCAGCTCGGGGTATTGAAATTGAAGGTGTGGTCTCCGAAACGAGTCTGACCCCTGAGATCCTGCTGAAGCGGGGGTTGGTCGATTTAAGAACCCTCTGCTTCCCCAGTAAAGATACTTGATGTGCGCCAACTTGGCACAGTGTCGACCAACAAGGGCGAAAAAAGTTTACACCGTCAGACTCGTTTCGCGTGACCTCTCTGGCTCAGCCCTCCCCCAATACGTCGAGTTGGGAAAACTTCGGCTACCTGTGCGATTGTTTGTACCTCGGGTCATGATCTGCGAAAAGTGCAAGCAGCTGGGACATACGACCTCCCATTGCGGCAATAAGGCGCGCTGCTCCAAATGCGGGGAGAAGCATGAGGATGGCGCGTGCGCAGACAGCACACCTAAATGCGCTTTTTGTAAAGGAACTCCTCCTCATGCTCTCTCATCGTGCCCGGCGTACAAACAACGCGGGGAAAAATTAGAACGCTCGCTGAAACAGCGTTCCAGGCAATCATTTGCTGAAATGGTTAAAAAGCCTCACCATCACCCGATGCCAATACAAATCCCTTTGCTCCTCTGTCAGATGACGAGTCTGACTTTGATTCGGCTGAAGAGGGAACATCGTTCACCTTTCCGGAAGGTGCTTCAAGGAAGCGGAGACGCGTCCGCCCACGGAAAGTTGCTGAAAAGAAGCCCGAGACCAGCTTGCCCAATTCAAGGAAAGGTGGAAAAAAGGAAAATCCTAATCCACCTGGTTTTCGTAGTGCCAACTACACCCAGGACTTTCCATCTCTCCCGGGGACATCCAAAACCCCTGAAGCCCCAATTTTAAGAACAGAAGCCCCCTCCTCTAGTGGGCTGTTCTCATTTGATGACATTGCCGAAGGTATCTTTAAGTACCTCGAAATTTCTGACCCTCTCAAAAGCATTGTTATGGCAATGCTTCCCACTGTGAAAACTTTTTTGCAGAAATTAACATTAAAGTGGCCCATCCTTGCAGCTATCATTTCCTTCGATGGATAATTTTCCAAATGAGGTCGGGGATTTGATCACTGTTCTACAGTGGAATTGTCGAAGTTTGATTCCTAAATTGGAATCTTTTAAATTTTTAGCTCACACTACCGGTTGTGATGCATTCGCTCTTTGTGAAACATGGCTCTCTTCCGAAATCAATCTTCCGATTCATGATTTCAATATTATTCGTCTTGATCGTGAGGATTCGCGTGGAGGGGGAGTACTTTTGGGGATCAAAAAGTGCTACTCCTTCTATAGAGTGAATTTTCCTCCAATTCCAGGTATTGAAGTTGTCGCATGTCAGGCTGTTATTAAAAATAAAAGCCTTTGCATTGCTTCCGTTTATATTCCTCCTAGAGCCTCCATTGACCGAAAACAACTCTCAGATATTTGTTCGGTTCTTCCTGCTCCGCGGTTGGTCATGGGAGATTTTAACTCTCACGGTACAGGCTGGGGAGAACTGTACGATGACAACCGATCTTCCCTGATATATGACCTCTGTGACAACTTCAATATGACAGTTCTTAACAATGGAGAAGTAACACGTTTGGCTGGTACATCCTCAGTTGGCAGTAGATTAGACCTCACACTTTGCTCGAATTCATTATCGTTGGATTGCACATGGAATGTGATTCAAGATCCCCACGGTAGTGATCACTTGCCCATAAAAATTTCGGTTGCCACCGGGTTCAATCCGTCGAAATCTGTCAACGTCACGTATGATCTTACCCGTCACATCGATTGGACAAAGTTTAGGACAGCAGTAGATGAAGCCGTAACGACGGTAGAAAGGCTTTCACCGCTGGAAGAGTATAACTTCCTCTCCAACCTGATCTTAGACAGCGCGCTTCAAGCTCAAACTCGACCAGTTCCAGGAACGTCATTTCGCAGGAAACCTCCTTCTCCATGGTGGGATCAGCAATGCACCGAGGTTTACCGTAAAAAGTCCGACGCGTTTAAAGTTTTCCGTAGACGTGGAACACCTGAGCACTTCGAAGTATACACGGCTCTCGAACGCGAACTTAAGAGCCTCATCAAGGCCAAGAAACGCGGTTACTGGCGAACATTCGTGAACGGGCTATCGCGCGAAACGTCGATGAGTACTCTTTGGAACACGGCGCGAAGGTTGCGTAACCGAACTACGAACAACGAGAGCGAAGAGTACTCGGACCAATGGATCCTCAAATTCGCGCGAAAAGTTTGTCCAGATTCTGTGCCGGCACGGATGATTCCTCGCGAAAACACGAATTCGATAGATGAGATTAGCCAACCCTTTTCAATGGTAGAGTTCTCTCTCGCACTCCTTTCGTGTGGCAATACGGCTCCAGGGGCTGATAGGATCAAGTTCAACTTGCTTAAGAACCTCCCAGACGTCGCGAAGAGGCGCATGTTGAACTTGTTTAATCAGTTTTTGGAACTCAACATTGTACCGGATGATTGGAGACGGGTGAGAGTTATTGCCATTCAAAAACCTGGTAAACCCGCGTCCGACCACAACTCCTATCGACCCATCGCGATGTTATCCTGTATTCGAAAGTTGTTGGAGAAAATGATCCTTTTCCGTCTGGACAAATGGGTTGAGACGAACAACCTGCTTTCAGATACTCAATATGGTTTCCGTAGGGGTAAGGGAACGAACGACTGTCTCGCGTTGCTTTCCACAGATATTCAGTTAGCTTTTGCTAAAAAAGAGCAAATGGCTTCTGTATTCTTGGACATAAAGGGGCTTTTGATTCAGTATCTGTTGAAGTTCTTTCAGATAAACTCCACGCTTGTGGCTTTTCACCATTAATGAATAATTTTTTGTACAATTTGCTGTCAGAGAAACATATGAGCTTTTCTCATGGAACCTCTACAGCTTCACGATTTAGCTACATGGGTCTCCCCAGGGATCATGTTTAAGCCCCTTTTATATAATTTTTATGTCAAAGACATTGACGGTTGTCTTGGTGACAACTGTACGTTGAGACAACTTGCAGATGACGGCGTAGTGTCTGTCACGGGACCCAATGGGGTCGATCTGCAAGGACCCTTACAGGATACCTTAGACAATTTGTCTACTTGGGCTCTAGAGCTAGGTATCGAATTCTCTACGGAGAAAACTGAGTTGGTAGTTTTTTCTAGGAAGCATAACCCAGCACAACCAAAGCTTCAAATTTGGGGTAAGCCGATAACTCACTCTATGTCCTTTAAATATCTTGGGGTCTGGTTCGATTCAAAGTGCACCTGGAGATCCCATATTGAGTATGTGAAGCGAAAGTGCCAGCCAAGGATCAACTTTCTCTGCACAATTACAGGGACCTGGTGGGGAGCTCATCCACAAGATCTTCTAACGTTGTACCGGACAACGGTTTTGTCGGTTATGGAATACGGTAGTTTTTGTTTTCAGTCAGCGGCTCGGTCGCACTTCATTAAACTGGAACGTATTCAGTATCGGTGTCTTCGTATCGCGTTAGGTTGCATGCACTCGACTCACACCATGAGTCTTGAAGTGCTGGCTGGCATGTTGCCACTCTCGGATCGGTTTTCAGAATTATCTCTCCGGCTCCTCACCAGGTGTGAAGTTATGAACCCCAAGGTGATCGAAAATTTTGAGAAGCTTCTTGAGTTGAATCCTCAAACGCGCTTCATGACTTTGTACCATTTGTACATAACACAGGATGTCAGCCCTTCGCCGAACATTTCCAACCGTGTTTGCTTCTCCGATTTCGACAATTCGGTTCATTTTGATTTATCCATGAAGCAGGAGCTTCGTGGAATCCCAGAGCATCATCGTCCTATGATTGCTCCTGTGATATTTGCTGCAAAGTTTGGCCAAGTTGATTCCACTAAATCGTTTTTCACTGACGGATCATTGATAGAGGAGTCAGCAGGCTTTGGAATATTTAATGAAATTTATAGCGCCAACCGTAAACTTCAAGCTCCTTGTTCCGTATATGTCGCTGAATTAGCGGCAATACATTTTACGCTAGAAATTGTTGCCTCATTAACACCGGATCAGTACTTCATTTTCACGGATAGTCTCAGTTCTATAGAGGCTATTCGCTCATTGAGGCCGGTAAAGCACTCCTCGTATTTTCTCATGAAAATACAGGAGCTTCTAAGTGCTTTATCTTCGCGTTATTTTATCATCACCTTTGTATGGGTCCCATCTCATTGTTCAATTCCGGGCAATGAGAAAGCGGACTCGCTTGCAAAGGTGGGCGCTATGGAAGGCGATATTTGTGATCGACAAATCGCCTTCAACGAATTTTTTCCTATTTTTCGTCAACAGTCACTCGTCAGCTGGCAGTATAAATGGAGTAAAGGAGATTTGGGGCGATGGCAACATTCTATCATCCCAAAGGTGTCGAAGAAATCGTGGTTTAGCGGAATGGATGTGGGTCGAGACTTCATTCGTGTCATGTCTCGCCTCATGTCCAATCATTATTCTTTGAACGCTCATTTATACCGGGTTGGGCTGAGCGACAGCAATCTCTGTGAGTGTGGACAAGGCTATCAGGACGCAGATCACGTTATGTGGTCTTGTGCTGAGCATTCTGGAGTCAGATCTGAGCTTTATGATTCCCTTCGGGCTCGAGGTAGACAACCCAATATGCCAATTCGAGATATTTTGGCTGTACGTGATTTGGAGTACATGAAACTCATTTATGCGTTTTTGACTAACATTAGTCTTAGATTGTAGTTAGTTTAACCTGCATGTTTATTTTAAGTTTTTTTTTTATCTGTGTATGTGTATGTGTTTTTTTTTTCTTTTTCAAAACATGTTCAAGTCAAAAGAAAACCATAAATTGTATAGTTATAAATGTTTCAATAATTTAGAATTTAAATTTAATGTGTTAGGTAAACCATACTTTAAATTCCCACCCTCTTTCCCATCCGTAATTTGTAATTCCTATTAACCTCGAGACGGCCGCGAGTAATCGGTTTTATCCCCCTAACTTTAGTTTTAAGACAAATGATGTATAAAAACATGAAAATTTGGCTCTGTAAAGTTGATTCGATTGAGCCTGTACAAATAAATGATAATTATTAAAAAAAAAAAAATAACACATATGTTGGTTAATATTGAAATGTTTTTATTATTCCGGTCAACCGTGGTTTTTTATTAGTTTTGCTTCATACTGCACTTTCGCAAACGCTAGTATATAGCACTTAGTAAATAGCATTTCTGTGTTTGAAATAAGCTTGCCGATAAAGTATTAGGCTTTAATTGAATCAACATGAGCCATGGGTCAAACATAAAGCGGTGGAAGGGGTAAATGTCACAAACGTCGTTTGTTCCAGGAGAGACAGCAATACCAGGAGCGGGTAAAGCCGATCGAACCACCAGCTGAGAGCTAGTTTCGGAAACTGAAATCAGTTTGCTTACTTAATTTGTTTTTTATTTCCATTCCTTGTCTTACATACTAATTTACACGTTTTAAGTGTTTTAGCCCACTGGGCTCTTCAGCTTTGTTTAATGTTTTTTTATGTGTTATGTGTTAAGTATATTTTGTGTTTTAATTTTTTTTTCAGTTCAGCCCTTGGGGCATTGTTTGTTAAAATTTGATAACCTACTTATTCTACAACTAAAACAACAATTTGAAAAACCTAGGGGTGGGGAACCAGATTCCGGTTGATCTGGTGATCCGATGTCAGGCAGCGTGCCCTGTACCGTTTGATAGACTCATTCAAACGATCGTCGAGCATTTTTATCTCGGCAAGACGGTGGACCTCAGATGTTCTTGATATTGAAGGGGTGTTCAGGATCATCCTGAGGAACTTATTTTGAACACGCTGAAGTTTCAGGTGATGTGTTTTTGCGCAACTCTCCCAGATTGGCATACCGTACTCGATGACTGGGAGTATGATTTGCTTGTTGACAGCAAAGTTTGATTTTCAGGGATAATGTGGACCTTCTGTTGATCAATGGGTACAATAGCTTCAACAGAACGTTACACTTTGTGACAGTTTTGTCAACCTGCTCCCTGACAATAAGTTTGCTGTCTATGGTAACGCCAAGATAGACAGCTGATTTGGCCCATTCCACCGTTGTGTTGCTTAGGCTTATTTTACAATCCTAAGGCGGAACAAGTTTGGGAGAGTTGGAGTGTGGAAATAGGATGACCTGGGTTTTCACCGCGTTGGTACAGATCTTCAATTTGGGGAAATATTCTGACAGATCATTCAGGCTTCGCTGCAGTTTCGCTGTAAGCGCTCTTGTTACCCTACCATTGTGGACGACTGCGGAATCATCGGCAAACAACGGCAGAGATCCATTTTCAGGGACCGGGGGTATGTCCGAAGTGAATAGGTTGAACAGAAGTGGACCTAGTATACTTCCCTGCGGAGCACCGGAGGAGATCTCCTGTGCAACAGAAACTGCTCCTTGTAACGAAACACGGACGTCCTGTCCGACAGATAATTTTTAATAATTCTCACCAGGAAGATGGAAAGATTGTATCTTTTAAACTTATACACCAGGCCATCGAGTCACACGTTATCAAAGGCCTTCTCGATATCGAGAAGTGCCATGGCAGATGATTTCGCAACAGACTTGTTCCGCTTGAGGATGTTGGTTACTCTGATAAGTTGGTGCATTGTTGAGCGATCACGTCGGAATCCGAGAGAAGCCGACGGTGGATCGCTTTCGCAAACAGTGTTGATACTCCTGAGAGAAGGCTGATGGGCCTATAGCTCTTGGAACATGAAGGATCTTTCCCAGGTTTCTGGATGGGGATGACTTTGGCTGACTTCCAACACGAGGGGAAATAGCCAAGTCAGAGGCATTGGTTGAAAACCATCGCTAGATGGTTATAGAACTGGAGGCTCAATTGCTTGAGCTCCAAGTTCATGATGTTATCGAAACCTGGGGCCTTCATGTTGTTTGAGCATTTGATACAATTCGTCAGCTGAGATCTCCAACTCCTCTGTGAAGTCGTTGGGGCTTATATAGATGTTAGTAATAAGCGCGCAGCTTCAAATGGAGTTACGATGTTATGATTGTGGGAGCTGACGAAGTGTTGACTTATCTCAGCAGCCTTTTCTGCAGGAGTTATCAAGCGATCCTTAGAGCCATTGTTGTCTAGTGGGATCAACGGTGGAATGGGCCTTGGCTTGGTTGGCTTTATACAATCTGGGAGAGAGCGGATCTTGTTGGCAAAATTGTTATTCTTAAGGTCCACCATTCTGGCCTTAATAATTTTCGTCACTCGATTACAGTGACCTTTTAGCGTTGGAGAACCAGTTTGCTGATATTGCCTTCGGATGGCGTTTTGCAATTGTATTAAATCTTTAGTGGGTCTATCAATGGATACAGAGTTGCTCACCTGATCAATTACTGGGACATGTTGCTCCCGGGCCTGGGAGATCGCTTGCTCGATGCTCTGCAGCATGCATGTTGAATTCAATGTTGTCGTCAACGTGTTGTCGGAACCTCTCCCAACTGGCGCGATTGTAGTTCTGTCTGGTGATTCGATGCCGGTTGACCAAGGAGTCAACTTTGGCCACCACCGGATAGTGTTCCGAGCTGAGCTCCTGGTGTAGTACTGGCTGGGCGATGTTGTTCCCCATGTTGGTGAGAAAGATGTCGATTGTCGAATGACCCCCGAATCTGCTCAACCGGGTGTGCGTATCCGGGCCCAGGACGGTGTAATGGCGCTCTTCCAGGTCTTCTTGCAGAATTATTCCGTTCCTGTTTCACCAGTTTGGTTCATCCCGGAAGCTATAGACTAGCGTTGAAAAGAAAGAAGATAGTCACGAAAATGCAGCGCGATGCAAAATTCACAAGAGGGGACGGGCCGTATTTGTAAAATCAGACACTGGCAATAAAACATTGCAGATGTGGAGTGTGGCTACTGCAGTATCAATCATTGAATGGAACTTAATGAAATAAAAAGAAGAAGACAAATTGCTACCATTTTCTACCCGTTTTCGAGGACCCGGAGAGGGAAAACCATATTTTCAACCTTATCATATACAGATTTGTATGGCAGCAAACGTAGGTCATTTGTTATGAATACTTATATTAATGAAACTTGATTAAAATTTTAATGCAAAAAATTTGTAAGTTTTTCTGATCTAATCATTTATGAATAAAGTCGTTCTGTCCAGTCGAACGAGAGTTATAAGCATTCAAAAACCTTTCACTTTAGCCTAACGCTCTTTTCAAAATTTTGAAATGACACCCGTTATAGAAAAGAGAAACGAAGTTCTACGTTAAAAGTGCTCTTCCACAATGGCTACGCACTGGCTGTCTCCTCCACCGCCACCAAGGCAAAAAAGGGTCGAACTAGGCTACGAAATACAGTCCTTTACACCGTATTCTTCAGATTTGGCCCACAACGTCTTTCTTTGACGTAGAACTACGTCTTTAATTTCCATACTAGGACACAATTAAAAAAATCACATCGAGGCCATCATGAAAGGTGGTCATGTATCTTAGTCATTTTTCCAATGATTTACAAAATGTTTGAACGAATCATTCGGACCTACTTTTAAGATTCGGTTACCATTTTTTAAACTTTTGATTTTTAACCTTACACTATTAAAAATAACGAAATAAAGGTGATGTCTTATAATTATGTTTTGCAGTGCAAATTTATTAAATGCCACAGTATTTTGCCGACCACAGACTTAAAAACGGGTGCTCCTTAGCTCAGTCAGGAAAAGGCGCGGATAGAATGCAACACCGTGCTGGAGGTGGCTGGCTTCGTTTCCCAGTCTGGTCTAGGAATTTTTCGTTACGGAAAACTTCTCGACTACCTGGGCATAGGGTATGATTGTACTTGCCACACAATCATACTAATGGAAAAATGGTACCTGGCATCGAAAGCCCCTAATTTAAAACTGTGAAAATGCATTTAGAACACTTAAGGCCTAGCTACAATAGAGAGCGTCGCGCAACGGCACGGCAGTGCGCATAGTGCGGCAATGTACTAAAATGGTCTAAATAATTTTCCTTTGCCGCGTGCCGCTTTCTTGTTCACAATAGTTCACAAGTAAATGTTGACATTTTAATAATCTGTGAACTTGTAGAAAGCAAGTCAGCTCCTAATTATATTAAAAATTTTGCGCGATACAAAAAACAAAGAAATAAAACAGGCGGCAACAGACGTTGGTGAATAAGACCAGCAAATCAACGAAGAAAAACAAAAGGATTTAATAAGACAGCGTTCAATCTTATGAAAACAAAAGACCCGGATTATTTCATCCGGTATATTCGAATGACGCCAAATGTTTTTCCGAATCTTTTGGATAAGGTGAACCACCGAATGATCAAATTGTCTATTCAGAAGCCCATAAAAACAGAATGTCGGCTTTTTATGACACTAATGTAAGTATTCTCGGAAGTGCCTTTAGTTGTTCAGTTATATTAAATATAATTCCAGTATTATTCGAGCAATTTTTGTTTTTCATCTGCTGGCTTATAATACTACCAATGAGAGAAATTTGGTCAAACGATAAAAAACAAGTCAAATTTTATTTGTAAATTGTGTGTGGCCAGTAATGTATGTGTATCTTAATGCATTGTTAACATCAGTTTTACTGAATAGATAATAACTGATTACTGAACACAGGTTATTGTACCTGGTACTGGATGAGTAGACATTGGTTTAAAGATAGTTTTAGTATAAGCTTACGCTTGATACCTTACAAAACGTCTACTCATTGTCTTTTTTTTATTGCCAAACATTTTCTTATTTCAGGTATCTAGCACATGGAATGAACCACTTCACACTATCTCGTTTATTCAGAGCAGGACGCTCCACAACGCATCGAATTACACGGGAGGTAACGGAAGTGCTTTAGGATGTCTTGTCTGGTGAATATCTTCCAGTTCCTAATGAAGAAGTATGGAAAATGTATGCGTCAGAATTCTATCAGCAATGGCAACTACCTAACTGGTGTGGAGCTATCGATGGGAAACATATTGTAATGCAGAGTCCTCCAAATGATCGATGTTTTACAATTATAAAAAACAATATTCGATAGGTTCTGCTTGCAGCTTGTGATGTAAACTATAATTTCGTAGCTGTAGATATCGGAGCATACGGTGGCAATTCAGATGGAAGCGTTTTTTCCTTCAGTGAATTTGGATGCCGTTTACGAGAAGATAACCTTAAACTGCCACTTCCTACATGCCCACCACATTCAGATCAAATGGTGTCGTACTTTATAGTTGGTGACGCAGCCTTCCCATTGATGCTTGGCTTCAGGAGACCTTACCCAGGAAGAAACTTGCCATCAATCAAAGAATATTTTAACCAGCGTTTGTCAAGAGCCAGACGCACGATTGAGAACAATTTCGGAATAATGATTTCTCGTTGGAGAATTCTGAATGCTCCATTAGTAATGATGCCTGAAGTTGCAGAAAACATTACTTAGGCTATCGTAGTACTACACAATTTCTCAAATAAACATGCTAGACGTGCATACATACCGCCTACGTATCCGGACTACCTCAACCAAGCGGGCAAATTTGTTGATGGTGAATGGCGCACAATCGCTGATCCTTTACCAAGTGTGGTAGCCAACGTCATCAGCAGAAATCATAATGCTCCAAGAAATGCTTATCAAGCCCGTGATAATTTGGCACAATACATAATTGAAAATCCTCTTCCTTTTGCGGTATCACAATAAAAATTTCTGTATACATCATTTTTTTTTTCAAAGAGTGCAGGTTGCAGCATCAGAGCTCAGTTGTCAAGGCCTGCATCTGTTCTGATTGATTCACTACTCGCACGCTGTCAGACGAAGGTAATCAATGTCGGTCAAATAGGCACTGTTAACATTTGAGTGTATCGGGATCATTCAGCTAGGCATTTAATTTTACTCACCTGTTGAAGTTTGTTCTTACTTACTCTCCTACGAATGGGGTTGATAGTATGTCGTTGCTTCCATTACCGTATCTCATATGCTCCATTTTTACTTAATGTCTCCGCGCGTAAAACACCGGAAAAGAGATAGAAATGGAATATGTTAAATATATGGTGATATTATCACAACTCCCTATCTTAAGGGCTAATTTTGTTAGTAAACTACTACAAAAATACAATAACATAGATACAGGTGAACGAGAATTGAAATCATTTAAGAAACTATAGAATAATGGTAATTTAACTACCTTTAACATCTGATAGAACAAAAGTGCAAATGTGGCTAAGAGAGGATGTATAATAGATATGCAGAATAACAAAATTAATAACAAGTGATAGATTGAAGATAGGAAAGCATAAGTTGGAAATTAGAAGCTGCTGAACGTTGGCTTGGGGTTCTGTGTTAGTAATGATGTTAGTGTTAGTGCAGAACCTTAGTGGACCCTCCCGGTTCCTCAAATAGAGTTGGTGTTAGTTGTTACAACTCTATCCGAGGCGTGCTTTAATGATTGATTTAGATTCAAGACGCGGAAAACTAAATAAGAAAAAAAATAAAATAAGATAAAATTTAAAGTGGAGGTGCTAATTATGTTTCTGAAAGTAAGCATTTTTAGAAAGAACAAGATCCAGTTGAATTTCAAGCATTACATTATCTAATATTTCAACATATTTAACATAAGAGAAAGTGCAACAAGCTATATGCAAGTGACTATTAACTAGGTACGTATAATAACAAACACTCAATTGTTCATAAAACTAAAGAAAACTATCATATCATTAAGGCGCCGTTGATCCCTTCAGCAATGGGGAGGGAATTTCTGTATCCATCAATTATTATACCTAATATTTTATTTTTTCTAAGATCGATTAAAATGTTACCATGACTAACAGAATAAAAAATTCAGTGTTTTCCAAAACCCCATTTATATTTAACCTTTCAATGAGTTCGCATCAGTAAACAGAGTGCACACAATAGATCGCTAGAATAACTATACAAGCCGCAATGGTACATGAGCGTCTTCCAACCGAACATTTTTGCCTGTTGAAATGGCGGATTTAGTCCGTGCTTTAACCTACCCCGCAGTGGGATGTTAGGCAAAAATGTCGTTGGTTCGAGTACCACTGTACACATGCCCTTTTCGCTCAATTTTCCTAAAACATCTGCTATGTTTCCAAGCCTGCCGCACACTAGCGGAACTATCAAAACTTTCTCTTCATATCTTTCATTCTAGCCAAAAACATTGTTGTCACTCTTGGTGCCTCATGGTGATGAGCGAACATCTCCTTCTACTTCATAATCGTTACTCCTCGCACGGAGAATATATAACATAACAATTAATGTATGCTTTCAATGAGCTTACGGCAATTTCTTCTCTTGTTTCCCTGTTCATCCTTCTTAAACTTCGTCCTTAATTCCCTGATTCCCTCCAAGTGAAAGATGCCAAATTTCTTCTGCACAAAGATATATTAAAAAATTATGAGTTTCTAGAATTTCAGAAATACCTTAATATTTTTTCGGTTTACATTGATCAGCTATCTAACTTCTGAAACGTATTCCCAATCTACCGCATGGCAAATATCATTAGGAAAGATGGTCATTCTTGAAATTTTCATTAAGCATTGAAAAAACAATTATAGATGTCTGTTTTGAGACAATTCGTCTGCCACCGCCCTTATTCTCGTTTACGTTAAAACCGTATTTTCAATACTAAAAATACTTTGTTTTATAACGACAAAAACGATTCGAACGAAAAAAACGAGTTTATACATAGAACTCAATATGATCCGGAGAAATAAAATGATCTCTTCTGAAATGTCCATCAAATTTTTAATTCAATTATAAGCCACGCGATAACCTTTTTTTTATTGTGAAAATTTTATTTAGTTTTCCATGGCTACACTTTCAACAGTACTTTAATCTATTGAAAAAAACAGTGAATTACATTCTACGATCAACATAAGCAAAGCAATTTGTTTCCAAAATGCAATAAGGATACATTTAAAGCTATATAATGAGCATATAGAGACTTAGCGGATGTGATAGCAAAGCAATGGTGGCATCTTTAGGAGCCGGACGTGCAGCGCGCACTCGTCGTCAGTAAATTAAATAGTTACTGGAAGAAGCAAAAAAAAAAAACTAAAACTAACAGAAATTATTCCCTGGACACACAAATAATTGTATGACGACGGCGAAGGAACCAGTTACTGATGTTCAGATGCCTGTTGCTACTGCTGCTGGTGTGTTCCTGTTAGCGACTGTTACTAATCATCACCGTTTTTTCACCACCAATTAGTGGTCTTCTGGTGGCAATTTACCGAAATTTCTAGCATATCCACCATAAAGGGTTGGATGGTACGCTATAACAGTAGACGAAAAGTGTATTCGACTTCAAGATACATGAATGAGGTTGTGATTATCAAATACGGGAGATTTCTCGCCGAGGAACCGAATATCAGCAGTGGAACTAGTGTCGAAATGACCGATCATGTTTTATGCGCTTCTCAGCAATCAAAATAGCCCACGAAGAGAACACCGTGGGTGGTGAAGGATTACAGATATCACAGCTAAACTTTGACATCCTTCTGAGCATGGTGAACGTACTGCATACTCCATGCATTCAGATTCTAGATTTTCTAAAACTGCATTAACCAATATAAAATTTTACAATATGGTAACAGTTGTATAAATTAATAACTTACTGTTTCGTCGACTCTGGATATGAAATTTAATCCGTGATTTGGTGACCGCATAAACAAAAATATTTTGTCATCGATCAGCAACGTAAAAGTAACAGCGACAGTGATGCTAGTTTTTTTTTTTTGCAATTCACTTTGATGCACTTTAGCAAAATTCATAAGTAATTTTTAGCGATGCGTGATACCAGATTTTCACCATACAACCTCTACATTAACACATATTGTTAATTTCTGTCATATTGTCATTGAGAGGTCTTTTAGTGTCTGCACTCGGTCTGGATTAAATATATACCAACTTTTTGGTATATAGTACAGCAAAAATTTTGTTCGAGAAAATTGCCATTTTTTTATGGTAACCTAATTTAACCGCCTATTCAGCATATTGTTATTTGCCCTTCTACCATCTGACATATGGTTAAAACCATATAGGAGATTGATAGTTTAAAGTTGTCAACTATAAGGGTAAATGTCGTAACAATAACGGAAACAGTCGTCAACAATAAGGAAAATGGTTCAAGAATGGTTTGCGATTATGCGGGATGTCATCAGATTTTTGTTCCAATGCATTGCATCAACTCCGTATACATTCCCAGATAAATAGCTAGAAAAACTAAAAATATTATCAAAATATCTGCCTCCACAAAATGGAAGAGGGTAATTGGAACATTTTTATATTTTTCTGGTCCAATTCTTCCCTGAATGGTACTTGAAACATTTTGTTAAAACTTATAGCCCACTCACACTAGTATCTTTATAACGGATCTTGAGTGAAGTACGAAGTGAATCTATAATCTATAATCTATAATAATGAAAATACAATATTGTGTTGTAATTGATTGAATTAATTTCATGAGGCCAAATGTTCGCTTTGTTTCGCATTGATTTTATTTACGGAAAATAAATCTTAACGTGTTAACGTTATTCATTTTCGAACTGATCCAACAAATTATTGACCTCAGCGGTATATTTAGTTTCAAGAGCTCGTGCCACATGTGCTGGAAATCTCTCTAACTTCTCAGCAAGAGAACTGCAAAACTGGTCAAATCAGTTCTTTTTTGTGCCTAGCTATCACGTCACCTACCTGGTTCCCTAAATTTTCGATTTGGTTGTCAATAGTGTCATTCTGGTCCGGTATTTCCAGGGCTTCGTCAAAATATTCGGTTTCCATTTGCTGAATCTGAACATCGGATTCTTCTTCTTCATCGGGGGATAGAGTGGTGGCTTGATAGTTACTCGAAGTTCTATAAATCAAAGAATTGTGAAACGAGTTTTTCTTATGCTATCATAATCTGAAATTACCGTCTTCTTTCACAGTGCTCTCGTAAAAATACAAGTTCCTCAAAATAAATCCACTTAGGGCAATGAACATCTGTACTTCCAGCTCCGGAAGCAGAAGAATCTTCAACCTTCTTCAGTTCCTTCATAAATCGGTCTCGACGATTTTTCTAACGATGCTTAACTTTATCCCCTGCAACACAAAATCAGGATTAAAATATTATAAATTCATGTACAAGTACAATTACCTGTACATCCATCATCCAAAATGCACGCAATTGAACTACAGGCATTATCTTTCAAAATTGGCTGCCGGTACGATCGGCATTATCTACCGTACAAAAACGGATGTTTGCGGACTAGGTCAATTAAAATAACTACCTTGTCATCATCCAGCAAGTTTTCACTATATTCAGTGGACATTTTAAAATATTATATGCAACACTCGTAAAAGAGCCGACTCGATAGTAACCAATCCACAAACTGTTCGCAGTATAATTCAACTTATTCAACTTTCTGAATATTTGCGGCATTTTAGTACAATGCCGCTCTTGCCACTGGTTCCTATTGTAGCACAACAAATTGTAGCTTGTTCCCATTGTAGCACAACAAAACGGGAACGTTGCGCAGCGCTCCCTATTGTAGCTAGGCCTTTAGTTGAGAGCAAGCAATAAGCTAATTGTTAAAGAAATAAGCTTGAAGCGCTTAGAAAGTAAAAAAAATCTTCAATAGTTAGTAAGGGAGGTCTGTAGCAATGAACGATATAAAGGTAGTACAGCTTCTCAATTCGCCATTAATTTGTTCAGCAATAACGAAGTTGTGTGAAGCGACAACAAGCCACACTCAAAAAAATCTTCGCGTTGTGTTCACGTGAAATTTCACGTAACTTCCACCTGAACACGTAATCTTCTTCAGTAAAATCAGGTAAACATAACGTGCCAGTGAATTGTACGTGAAAAATTACGTAGGGTATGTGTCCCTTCTTGACTCAGCCTAATATGCAACAATCGATTATATTTTGCATTGTAACTCATAAAGTATATGAGCTGGAAACAAAATTTAACTAGCTATACACTTCCTAAGGTATGTTTAATAAGCCATCTGGTAGTATGTCTCACGGAAAGATACACAACTCCTTTTATAAAGTCAGAAACTTATATGGATTTAATGTCGGTCTATGGGTACCAAATTGGGTCTAATCATGGATGCAAGTTCGTCCCATTCGATTGATTTTTAATAAAATGCAATCTTCGTGCGGGTTTCTTCCTGATTTTCTGATTCAAGGCGTCCCCAGCTGTATTCGCTCTACCAAACAAACAATTTCACAAATCAAACTATACTTAAACGGCTAAGAAACACTTTCCGTCCGCTGTTGCGTATACGCAACAGTGGTTTTGAAAAATTCGTGTATGCATGTACGTTGAATACGATCAAAACAAATTAGTTTGTGTGAAAGGTATATCCTTTGGCTATCTTACTGACTGTGTTCACACACACCAATAGAAAAAAAAACTCACAAATTGCATTTTATGAGTTGGTACATGTCTTATGGACACAATTTCAATCATAAACTAGAAGTTACTGGTTATATTTTTTGTCGTTTCACAATGGGAATATGTTCACAAAAGGCCAAATATTATTTGTAGCTAGTTAACCATCCATTAAGGTGTGACTGAGTTTTACCATTTGAGCTTGAAATGTATGTTGCATTCTATTTGTCGAGCAATGCGCCAGTGTTGCCTATACGCAACATGCTGTCACGGTGTTCCTAAGCGTAAAAAAAAAACCTCTAAAAATGCTAAATTTCGTTAATGCATCCACAAGACTTATATTTTGATACGATATCGTCGAAAAAAAATGATGTTTGGAAACGGCGAAAATGGGTTAAGTGATTTTTACATTTGATTTAGCGGTCATTCAACAATCAAAACATTATAATTCACTCTACACAGATTTTGTTCCTGTAATTTGTGTTAAGATGAGCCATGTGAACAACATTCAACCGGAACATAGACATTTGTATTGTAAATGTTACCAATTACAACATTTTTACTACGATTTTCATACAACAGGCCATAGTTGAGAACATAGAAAAAAATATGTCCCTAACATTGGGTCTACCGTTTGTTTGTTAAATCATTGTTATTTTACCAATGTGACCTGTTAGTTTATAATATGTGACTATATTCTGTACATCTTGGCTGCATTATTCGGTTTATAGGTTCAATTTCGGCAGATTTAGATCATTCGAAGATCGTATAGATAATCTGTTTAGCTTAACCAGTAAAGTCATGGTGTCTAAAAAGTCAAGGAAATCGAAAACTACGCGGAAGTGAACTACTATAAATTGATTAATTATGTCTCAATTGCTTTGAAATATATCGGTCATGCTGATAGCAACATGATTTTGTTGATTATCGAAGAAAAAATGACATATTTGGTACATAGGCCGAATCAAGCTAGGCCAACATTACATCCCGTTACCCTATAATTTATGTGATTTTCACGTAAATTGTGAATTTACGTGGAAATCACTTAGCTCTTACGTGATTTCCACGTAATTATTACTGGTTTTGTCAGTGGACGAAAATTACGTGCGTTTCACGTGGAAACAACGTGCAGCATTTAAATGGCAGCTGGCGGCAGTGTTACTGGCTGGCGAATATATCAGATATTGGGGGTATACTTGTACCCATTTATACCAAAGCTTACCTATCTATACTGCAATTACTCAAAAGTATTTCAAAATTATTTTAAGTACCGTTTGTGTATTTTAATGTAAATTGAAGCAAATCATTTGAAGGTGTATTAAAAGCAATCAATCGGTACTTAATAATACTTAAAAGTAATCAAAATGTATTTAATTTTAATCAAGGTATTTAAACAGTATCTAATATGTATTTTAAATTTATATCGAGTACTTTCTGTATTTGAAGTAAAACTGGAAGTAATTTTGAGAACTTTTTATAACATTCACAGCATGTGCGTCGCATTCAAACGTTCCTGCATGCGTCTCGCCAGAACCCTGTACTACACCGTGTCCAATATATTCGCATACACTTTTCCCTTGCATTGGTGTCGTGCAACTACTCAACATGCTTCACGTATGTGTTGGTGTAGTTTCGCACTATGTTTATACAAACACTTTTAGGTTATGTTCGATTGTTTTCATTCGGTGTTTATCTTTTAACAGCAATGAAGGAGTTTCGTGCTGTGGTGATGAAAAAGTTTTTGAAAGGTGAGCGCCCAAAATAAGCGCCCATTTTCAGAAATTTGAAAAACCTCGGAGTAAAGCGGGATTTTGTGTACCGAACCATCCGAAGGTACCGTGACACCTGCTCGTTGGATGGCCGGAAGAGATCCGGTCGTACTCATTCGGTGTGGACTGCACGAGTTGTTAAAGTGGTCAGGGAACAGATTAGACGAAGCGCTCTGTGCGTAAAATGGCCGCAGATCTGAATGTTTCGAGATCGTCAATGCACAATATACTGCAAAATGATCTCGGATTCCAAGCCTTCAAGTAACATAACGTTCACGGAGTTTCAGAACCTTCCAAGCAGAAACGACTCGAAAGAGCAAGTCTGTTTTTGTCGCGGCACGGTGGGGAAGAATTTATCGTTTCTGACGAAAAGTATTTGTCTTGCAACAATCCCACAATGTCCAGAACGACAGATTGTGGGCTCTCTCTTCGAGAACTGTTGCAGAGAGTGATAGGAATATTCCACGGTTCCAAAGTGCTGCGTCAGTGATTGTTTGGGGAAGAATTTGCAAGCGAGGCAAATTACCACTGGTTTTCATAGAAAAAGGCGTTATAGTAAATGCCGTATATTATAAAACGGTGGAGTAGAAGTTGTGGAGAAAAATGTCAAGCCATATGTACAAGAGTTGTTTGGAGATGATCACTATGTGTTTCAGCTGGACGGAGCGCCATCGCATACTGCAAATCTCGTTCAGGGCTGGTGCCGAGAAAATTTGACCGATTTTTCGGACAAGAATGAATGGCCTCCCAGTTCACCAGATCTGAATCCCTTGGATTATTTCGTATGGTCATAAATGCTGGCGAAGGTAAATGACCACAGGGCGTCTAATATGAACCAATTTAAAACCGTAATCAAACGAATTTGGGACGAAATGCCGATGGAAGTCGTGCGTGCCAGCTGTGACGGTTTCGAAAAACGTCTGGAGCTGATCAAGAAGGTTAAAGGCGGTTTTATTCCAAAACATGTGCTGTAGACGATCAGTATTATATTGCAATATAATGGGTAAAGTTATCAATAAAATCTGGATTATCGAATTGAAATAAAGAGAATTTTATTTTGTTTTAGAATTTATTGGACACGGTGTAGTTTATGCATAGCAATACATTTTAGATGATTATTATTTTCCGTGCATATTGCGTTATATACTTTAAGAGCTTGGACGGCTCGTGCAAAATTTTGTATTGTCTCCTGAAAGCGCGTGTATTTTGCAAACTTTGCATCGCTCCGCCGTCGTGTGTAAGAATGTAAGTGTGAGTCGAAGAGCCCACTGATGTGGCGGAGGTGAATTACATGTCACATTACATGTCAAAACATTGATACAAAGTCTTCAAATCCAAAGTCAACAAGATATATTGACATGCTAGCACACCTCTGACACACCAGTGGGCGCCTCGACTGAAAAGAGTGTAAGAATGAAACTGGAAGAACTTTTTATAAAAATGTTCGGCTTTTAATTTATTTAAAAAATCACAAGAAAAAAAATACATCCAAAAGTAATCCAGACATTGAATTCTTATATAAATAAGCATTGCAATGCATATATTTTAAGTATGCACTGGAGTGCATAAATTTGATAAATGCATTGGAATGCATGTATTTGATTTATTCTTATCAGTGCATAAACCTGGTTTATTCATTCCAATTACTGGATACATGGTATTTATTTTTTTAGAATATGGTTTTAGCATAGAATTTATGCTGCTTAGTTTATTTATTTTCTCCGTGTATGTAAGTATTGAATGATTGTTGTTTTATCCAAATTCACTTCATAGTTCACACTTCTAAGATACGAATCTTAATGATAATTTAGCTTTATTGCATATTATCCATGCGAGCAAAAGCTGAAGCAAGTAGGTGTTTTATACTGTAATCAATATTTGTTGTATGATTGTGTCGTAATAATGCAAAATTCTTCACGAAACTCCTTTGCCGTTTCGACGAACGTATCGTGAATGACCCTATTAGTTCCGATAGCAGTATTGCCACTTTACCAGTTGATATTTCTACGCACTTTGTACAAAAGAGTCATAAGGCTTTGGATAAAACTTTGAACCGCCCAGAGCACTTTTTCCATTGTTTCCTAATCGATTCGTTTCTATATTGCACGTGGAGGGTGTGTACGAAGTGTTTGCTCACTCTTTAACGATGACTTTTGCCACTGCCTTGTGGCTCCGCGTAGGAACTTTGCAAAGAAAGTAGTATATATCGTAGCAGTAGCAGCAGGAGCAGCAGCAAAAGGACAAGTGTTTGCTCTATTAAAAAAGCATTATGCGTTTTATTTCTTCTTTGCTCATAAAACCAAACATTGACTGTGCTGTCATGCTAACCAGTGTAGCCAGAATTTTGAGCATAAGGAAAAAGAAAACCTGTTAGTACTTTGTACTAACTTTTGGTCTGGACCAGACCCTGCTCGGTGTTAACGAGAACGATCATCGTCAAAGCTATTGAAGTGTGCATACATATATATTTATATGAAACGTGGGGGAAGTAGAACCTTGGCGTGGGTTTAATTTTACTTCTCGTTGAAGCCTCATTGAGTGGCAAAAATGTTTGGGTTTATGGGCGTATTCATGCCTAAAATATAAGACAAAGCGCAAATCGCTGAGCGAGCAATTATGGCCAATTTGCATTAGCAGGGATACAATCAACAGTTATTAAATATGTATTGCCAAGGGAGAACCCCGAATAAACTTGATTATCGAAACCAGTGATGCGAGGTGTTCGAGGGTCCATTTTGGGACTTTAAATATTGATCGTTATTCATCTCTTATTTAGCGTTCATTGATGTTGCTTTAGTGGAGGTGGTAGTGTTCTATCGAAAGAAGCAGGGGCACCGGCAAAAGAAACAAGCAACACAGCCAGAAGCTTGGTATTCCGAAAGAATCTGCGACCCTTGTTCTAGCAATTCCTTTTCTCCGATGGAAACGGGAAGCAATCCACTAACAAAAGAAAGAAGCACAGAATGAGGTCAAGCGTGAGAAACCTTTCAGTTGAGCGTGTAATAAATTTCTCGGATTTTTTGCCTTCGAATCCTTCTCAGACAATGTTGTGCAGTTGGATACAGCCGGTTCTATTCTCGAAGAGGAGCTTGAACCTATCATAATGGTTCACTCGACACCGGATAAAATCGGTTTCGGACAGGAAGGCATTGGGGCTTCTCTATAGCCTTATCAGCAAAGCCGTGGTATACCAGGCTGAGGATGGTAGGATCGATATCCGGTTGGATTATGGATTTTTATTGTATGAAAAATAGCTCAACGGATTTGACATTAATGTGCTTAATAGTTCATCTGCGAGTGAAAAATTGGTTCAGTCCCAAAATTGTCTCAATTAATGCTAGCGTTGGTTTGTTTAATTTAGATAGTAGGTTACAACAAACCTTTAGCAAAATATTTGCAAATAAAAAGATGCACAGCCCGAATTTGATTAGATTTGTGTACTTAAACGACGAAAATACATACTCCCAGCCAAATGCAGAGGTGACGTAGGATAGCTATTGCATACTGCAGAATAGAAAAAAAAACTAATTTGAAAGAGAAATTAGTGACCATTCTGAGAAACTTCCGCTGTCCATATTTAAGAAAGTTTCGTTCACAATTGGGTGCATTTTAATGAACTCGAAACGGAGCCCGTCAAAGTTCGACCAACAACGAACATCAGCGGTCCCAGAAAGTTGCCCAAATTGCAATGCTCGTTCCTTTTCCGGAGAATGCATTTGATGATGCCAAGAGAAGAGCAGTTTTCAGCTGGTTCCGATGCACTGATAGTTGAGACATAATTAGCAAACTTCTATTTCGTAATGTACAATATCCTGGCTGCTTTTCTGATAAACTATATTTGCTCGTTTAACTGCTGGTAGGTTAAGCTCACCATTTTAGTGGTAGTGTTATGTAACCAATATACTTAAATGAAACATTTTTATCATTCTACTAAACAACAGGAAGGAGGATTTGCAAATAATAATTCGGCGAGAGTGACAAATTCATGTTTATGACGGTTTTCGCGCCAACTCAAACAAATGTTGGCAGCACCTTCTCAGATTACAACAATACTTTCTGGGTGTGTAGACCATGACTGGATAAGCCAATTTGCATACCTAGTTTCTTCAATTTTTTTCTAGACTGTCTTTTGAAAAGGGTTAAACTTTTTTTTATCGATTTTTTTATTCAAAAAAGTGTTGTATGGTTGATTATCACAAAATAAGTCAAATTTTAAGAAAAACAATTCAAAAGGAGCCCTAGATTGAAAAAAAAACATTTTTTTAAATTCAAAGGCGATATAAAAACACCACTTTTTATAGCGATGAAATTTTGTCTCAAGATAGGTAATTATGTTCCCTACCAACCGTTCATACATTACAAGTGCCATCTTGAATTTGAAGGAAAAAAAGTTTTTCTAACAAATACTTTATCATGTCCCATTGATTTTTTTCAGTGTATTTTCTTATCAAAAACTAAACCAGTGAAGGTTATACGACTATGCAGTCATCTCAACATGCAATCAAACTGAATTTGTGATGTAAGACAAAGCAAAGCACGCATATTCACGCAACAGCACTCAAGAAGTACGACTCAAAAACAATATTAGAACACGCATTTCATACATGCTAAGGAGTGTATCGAAAATAAGCTATCCACTAACTTTCTTTCAAATTATTTTGAAAACCGATATTTTATTCATACAAACAATTGATCCTTTATTGTACGAGGTTGAACTTGAACATAATGAAGACCGGATGAAATTTAAGTTTTTCCTTCACGAATTTTCGAACTTAGGATCGAATGCTCTTCATCATGTTCCGGACAAGTGTTGCTCGCATTTTTTGAACTCCTGCATGTTCCCAGCTGCCTTACCAGTCTTCTCGAAGACCCTCTTCACGATTGCCCAGTAACGTTCGATGGGTCGAGGCTGAGGGCAATTTGGTGGATTGATATTTTTCTCAACGAAATCTATTCTCTTTTCCGCAAGCCAATTGAGAGTGGTTTTGGCATAGTGAGCCGACGCTAAATCCAGCCAAAACAGTGGAGGTGTACTATGCTTCTTATATAAAGGCAACAATCTCTTTTGGAGACACTCAGATCGATAGATTTCCGCATTTATAGTTCCGGTAGTGTAAAAAATGGTTGACTTCAAACCACAGGAACATATTGCTTGCCATACCAGTACCTTTCGACCGAATTTCTCCACTTGACTCGACCTGTCCGCATTGCTCACATCCTCCTCAACGACGGCAGTAAAGTATTGTGGACCTGGAAGGGTTTTTAAGTCCTCCTTTACATAGGTCTCATCGTCCATCAAAACGCATACATCCGGACGCTGCAAAAGACGCGAATACAATTTCCTGGCCCTTGTTGCTGCTCGCTTTTTCTGTTTTGCACTTTGTTTCGAGATTTTCTGCTTCATGTAGGTCTTCAGGTGGTTTCGCCTCTTGATACGCTGGATCATTCCGACACTCGTTCCTGCTTTTTTGGCCAAATCACGTATTGACATTGATTTGTTCTTCATTCATTAGAGTGGTATCACTTTCTGCTCCAGTTTCGGGTTGGAAGAACCGGGTTTTCTGCCTCTTCCTGGTAGCTCATCCAAAGAATAGTGTTCCCCAAACTTATTAATGATGGTTTTAACACTCGCATGATGAATTCCAAACCGCTTCGCCAATTTTCGCATAGTAATACCCTTCTCACTAAGCCATGTGTCCAGAACCTTAATTTTCACTTCCTTTTCAATAAGCGACATTTTGAAAACGCAGAATTTGAACCGCACAAACAAGTAAACAAAAGAAAGCTGACAGTCAAACGCACAGCATGCAGTGTTCAGAGCATAAAAAACCATCACAAATACATGCGTACAACGCAAATGTATGTGGATAGCTTATATTCGATACACTCCTTACTGTAATTTCTACCTTAACGTTTGTACCCCTTTTATTACCAAATACTAGGTAAGGCTATTTATTAGAATCGAACTACCTATTCGAACGAAACGAATCAAGAGCAGTACATAAACTAAATAAGAACTAAACAAACAAGTGAATCAGTGACATTCAACGTGTTACTTTTCTTTGCGAAAGGTTATTAAGAGTATTTCTGAAAAGTGTCTTAATGGACCAATCGTGTAAATCAAAATTCAAAAGGTTCAAGTGCTGTGCAAAAATAAACAATCCAAAATGCAACCATCATTAACTACGTACCATGTCATCAAGAATAATAGACAAAGTTTATTCCGTGGGATATACCCATGAAATCGACGAATCGATGAGTATATGTCAGTCATGTCGTGGATTGATAAGTCACAATAGAGGTCCGAATACGAAAAAACGCCGACCGAATGGAAATGACGAAACTTTGTAACTATCAATTAGTGGGCAGCAACATCATGATGATCCAGAACATGTTAACTTCTTTAAGAAACATTCCACTGCATTCATTATTATAATTTTACCTTTTTTTATCTTACAGATATGGTACCATCAATTCCATCATTGGAGTCAATCCCGTCAACAGATCAACTACATGGTCCATATAATGTTGAAAAGATTAATACTATTGCTGAAACATTGAGTTTATCGCAAATCTCATCTAGAAACATGAGAAGTATGAAATATCGCATAAACAAATCATTGCAGATTACGAAAGCAATGCGAAGAAATATCTTCGGAATAGATTCAACGGATGTTGTCAAAGTGGAGGCGTATAACGAGATAATTATGCAGTTAAAGGAGAAGTTCAATCACCATACAACTGAGAGAAGCGAACAAATTAAAATACTATCTTTACTGCCTATGTCTTGGTCGGTAAATTAAATCGTAAGAGAGTTTAACGCACCAATGTATATGGTGAAGCAGGTAAAGGATCTTGTTGATAAACAGGGTATTGTTTGTACTACCGAAAAAAGAAGGAGGCATGGTATAAAAAACAATTGTATAAATAGGACAAAATCTCCTAACAAATTGAGTTTCACTGGATTCTGGGATGGTTATGACCTTCACTGGTTTAGTTTTTGATAACAAAATACACTGAAAAAAAAATCAATGGGACATGATAAAGTTTTTGATAGAAAAACTTTGTTTCCTTAAAAGTGCCCATCTTGTGATGTACACTGAGAGGCAATATAAAGTGCCCGCCTCATCGTTTTTTTTCAATTTTTCTCATTTACTTGGTTCAAATTAAAGTAAACACACTGTATTTTTTTATTATCTTATTTTTTACATTCTTTCTAAGTTTCACTTATGGAGTTTTACTTAAAGAAAAAAAAATCAATTTGTGTTGAAAAAAAAGACAGTGACAAAATAAAGTGCCCACTTCATTTAGGCTACAGAAAACATAAATTAAAGTAAAATAGAAGCATTTCAATAATTGATGTGTCCTCCTTTGGCCTTCAGGACCTCCTGCAGGCGCTTCGACATGCTCTCGACCAGGTTCTTTAGGTGCTGTGGATCTAGCTCTTCCCAGGCGCGCTCCAGGGCTTCAAAATAGTTTTTATTGGTAACACCAGTTTTTTCAACCCTGGCATCGAGAATCGCCCACAAATTCTCGATGGGATTGAGGTCCGGACTTTGTGGAGGCCATTCCAGCAGTTTGATCCGAAAAGACCGGCAGAAAGACTTGGTCTTCTTGGCAGTATGCTTCGGGTCGTTGTCCTGATGGAATACAAACTTCTCTTCAAGGCCCGTCTGGATCAGCGAAACCTCCAGATTTTCTCACAGGATGTTGATGTAAGAATCTGCCGTCATTATCCCGTCGATTTTCACAATTCTTCGCACTCCACCCCACGAAAAACACCCCCAGACCATCACATTTCCTCCTCCATGCTCCATCGTGCCTTGGATGTGGCGCTCCTGAAGCTCCTCTCCCGATCTGCACCAAACACGAACCCGCCGCTTTCGGTTAAACAGCTCGAATTTTGATTCGTCCGTCCAGAGAACCGTTTTCCAGAACTCTAGGGGCTTATCAGCATGCTCTTTAGCAAACTTAAGCCGTGTGGCTTTGTTTGCCTTGCTGATAAATGGGCGCTTCCGGGCAAGTTTGCTGTTCAACCCCTGTGCTACGAGACGGCGACGAATAGTTCGACCGGAAACTGATTTTTTTTTTAAATCAATCATTTATTTGCACAGGCTCAATCGAATCAACTTTACAGAGCCAAATTTTCATATTTTTATACATCATTTTTCTTAAAACTAAATATAGGAGGATAGAGCCGATTACTCGCGGCCGTCTCGAGGTTAATAAGAATTACAAATTACGGATGGGAAGAGGGTGGGAATTTAAAGTATGGTTTACATAACACATTAAATTTAAATTATAAATTATTGAAACACTTATAACTATACAATTTATGGTTTTCGTTTGACTTGAACATTTTTTGAAAAAGAAAAAAACACACACACACATACACAGATAAAAAAAACTTAAACTAAACATACAGGTTAAACTAACTACAATCTAAGGCTTATGTTAGTCAAAAACACATAAATGAGTTTCATGTACTCCAAATCACGTACAACCAAAATATCTCGAATTGGCACATTGGGTTGTCTACCCTCCCCCCTTATTGCGTGACATTATTAATGGACCTTCCCTTGGTAGTTTTCAGATTTGACTAAGCTGAACAGTGCATCAGCTCGCAAGGCTCTGAAAGGACTACGATCTGCTGAGAGATTCGAATAGATATGTTTTTGCTTGGTTTTTGTACAAATGTTTCCAGTCCGAGTAAGACTATTCGACCAAATAAAATTCTCACCAACGAAAAATTAAAATCAATAAACGACATGACCTCTGAGCCTACAGAATTATAAGCATAGATGACTTTGCTTTATGTTTGTCTTTATTAACGTGACTTTCTGCCTCTTGTTCTAGTTCGTCAAATAAATAGTTTTGCTCCTTACAAATATCCTGGGTCAGACGGTATACATCGAATTTAGCTCCAGTAGGGATTCTAGAACTTTAAATATGTATTGAAAAAAAAATCCTTACGGTTTGCAATTTTGCACAGGGGTACATCCTTGTATCCTGAGGTAGCATTCAATTTATCCCAAAAGAAAGAAGAAACAAGCTAATCGTATCAAGAAGCGAACAGTTTCAGACCAATACATCTGAGTTGTTTCTTCTGAAAGGCTTGAACGTATTATCGATCATAGATTTCTAAAATAAGTATCCTACAGACAATTAGCGTGGCATCATGTTTCAACGTGCTTCCACGCTGAATTCATATCCCTTGGAGCACCGATTTCCCGGTAGTGAAACACTTCGCTACTACTGATTGGAAATTAAGACGTGCCCTTCGCAGCTCTTTCTCTGAGTTTTCTATCAACCTGAAACACTTTGCCCCGGCAGACCATGACGACCCAAATGCGGTTGATAGTGATTCACAATTAGCATGAAGAGAGTGTTAAAAATAAATTTTACCATCAATAACCGTTCTTCATGTTATAACTTTTGGAAAAATGTCCTGCGAACCAATTAAAACTGAAATGTCCGGATTCATAAATTATCCAGCCGCACGGAAGACATGAAGATTTGTATCCTATTGTAATTTTTTTTATTCGATTATTAGAAAATGAAGAGAACTAAGGAATATATCATTTTACATCAGAGAAGCAATTTCAACTAATCTAAAATTATTAGGAAAAGCCACATTGCTCAAAGAATTAGTCCAGATTTTATTGTTTTTTCAAATTTAATGAATGCAAACTCCTCTGCAGGTTATGCAGTTTTCATGTGTTTTTAAGTTTCGAATGATAAATTCTGACGGTAAATAACATACAAAAACAGTTATAGTAGATTGAACACATAAATGGTTCCACTCAGTCTGACCAGCTTGCTCCAACCGTCAACAGAGCTGTAAATATCGATTTTACGGATCGTTGTTGGTCTCAATCTGAATCAGATTGCTCTTTTCTAAACCACATTTAGCCTGAAATCTTCGGGCAGGTGGGTGGTAGTTGAATAGAATCTGTTGTTGACAGTTTCATTTGCTTCCGACTTCATCCAATTCCAAGTAATATTACCTTCCAAGCAAGTCTGATTGTGATGCGACTATCCCCAGTGGAAATTTGTTCGTTACACAAGCTCAACTGCTCATCGTCTGTTTCTATTAAGCCCTATGTAAAGTAAGGAAAGACGTTGATGAAAAAAAAATGTGAGGAGGTAGGGCGTGAATGGATAAAGGACACTTGTGAACTTGAGTGGGGGATATCCCTAGAAATGGAGTATTTTTCGATAGTGCCATTCAAATCGTTGATTGCGTTTTGCCAGACTGTATTTGCGGTAAATCATATCTGTCTTATTCTGAAAGGAAATCATAGCAAATATAGCAAACTGACACATACAGGAAAAAAGTGCTTGCAATAGAAGTATATGCATGCGATCTTAAAGCAAAAATAATCAATTTTGTCCTTGAACTTTGTCTAATTTTTTTTATTCAGATATAGTGTAGAAAAATAAGTAAAATACAATCGGATGCAATTGGCCACACAAAAGCCAATCAGCACCTGGACGCGGTTGCGCGTACTAGTCATCATCGAGTTTTCCCAAAATAGGGAGCCATAGTTTTTTAATTAAAAAATATGTGATAACCTACCAGTGGCACCTAACTACTTTTTACAAACTTGAGACAAGAGTCAAAGATAACATAATGCAAAGAGATACACATATTCTCGTTGTAGTTCAAAACCGGAAAAATCACACGTGCAAATCAATTAAACTGCTTTTTCCGTATGGCAACAGAGTGTCGCATCTGGTGCGCTGTGTAGCACACCAGATGCGCTATTCAGCGCACTAGATGCGCCACAATTCAATCGTACAGGACGAGAGTAAAATCATTTGGCGCTAATGGGTTTTTACGTTTTTCTGTTGCGACGATAATATATTGTGCAAGAGACAACTTCTGCATTAAAAAAGACTGCCATCTGTTGAGAAACAAACTCATACAATTGAACTTCGGAATAAAGAAGTTTTATCGTGTATGTCCGAGATCATGCAAAAAGACAAAGTTAATAGTCAATTTTACCATTACGAAAAGTCCATAAATTATGTCACGCAAAAAGTAACTTTCTATAACCCCCCCCCCCCTGTCCTGTTTTTAGTGTGGACCTTCAAATTTTTTTGTAATTTTTTGTATATTGTCACGTTTTTCCAAAACCCCCAAAACCAATGATATAATTAATGGAAATTCCCTTATTGTGGGTTAGGATGACTATTGCAGTGAAGTGATTTTCAAAAGACTATGGTCAGGGGCAAAATGACCATTAAAAATTGAAAAAATATGTGAAATAGTCGGTACATGCTAAAAGTAACCCAACAGCAGGAAATAACTTCTCACCCATGTTTGGCAGTATTGGGAGAGGGACAAATCGCTAGAACCAGATCAAATCAATAGGTAGTATAAGAGCAATGAGGTATATACAGGTGGAAAAGAAGTAGTTAAGTTGTATTAGTGTAATGCAAAATACTGTCATTGTGTTCGTGAGATGATGCACAGCCTGTTTTATGTAGATCTCCAAAAACAACCCTTTTCAGCAGCAGCAAATCACAAGGAATTATTTTCAGTTATTGGTATAGTTTTTAAAAGGGTTCCGGCTGAAGAACGCCTTAATGTGCACTAAAAGGCTGCGAACAAAAATTCAACTTGCTTTGTTATCATTCGCCTGTTTTTAGAGTTTTACGTCACTACCCAAAATCATGGCTTGTTTACACATTTTTCGTTACTAATACTTGCTCTTGGCCACCTTGCTTGGCCAAATACCTTGCTCTTGGCCACCTGTATAGACCTCATTGGTATAAGAGCACGATCGGTTATATATCATTTTACCAGTCACGGGGTCATCCTCCCTCTTGCCTACCCCGCATTGGGTACCTTGGTAAAGGGTTATGTGCCTGATCGGATACCATCGTTCAATGTCCTCCGCTCGTTTTCAAACTTGTATCTTTCAATTTCAAAGCCTGCTGTTATCCTATACTGAACTATCAATACACTTTCTCTTCATTTCTACACACTTAGAAATTATGAATTTTACACAAGATGTAATTCGTGTTTGTAAAAAGTCGGGGAACGTAAAGAAAGATTTTGTGTAAAATTATGTCTCCTGAAACTGACACATACGCAATTCGACAAAAGATGTGTTTGATTGAATTTATTTTCTCATCTCTTTCATCTCATTCCTATGTGCTCAAAGACGCTTGCATGTGTCGGTCTCAGTGGACAGAAATTTACATGACATTTTGGTAGTGTGTATTCATTCTAGCAATAAATTATTGTCCACTCCTAGAGCCTCGCATGGAGATGAGAAATTATCTGCTTTTGACAAATTTCATCATTAAAAATTGTTGATTCAACATCTACTATAATGTCGGAGCAGGCCTTGTTTTCATGATCATAGTCAACAATGTCATAAACGTGAAGAATTTGTCCATTTTCATGGTTATTGTAGCCATTATATGCAATAGTCATCTTGACCACACACTACCAAAATGTCATGTAAATTTAACAAACATGAATTACGTATCGTGTAAAATTCATAATTTCTAAGTGTGTATGATATGATTGTCGGTATAACGTTACAATTTTTCTCAGAGTGCGTCAACAAAAACACACGGTCTCGGGAATCAACTCAAATATAAATTATAATTCACATAAAACCACAAACAAATTTCTCTCACTTTAATGTCATACTTTTTGATTGTTTTTTTTTTGCCCCGGAAAAGTGTGAAATAATTTGAGAAGTATTTTGAGTGGAAAACAACTAAAATTTTATTCCATTTTGGTGGTCGTGCATATGTAAACAATCACCATCATCAATAAGCTCGTTTTGAGCAATCTTCCAAAACAGTTATTTTTATTATTAAAATTAAACCTTGGATCAGTCTTCTGAAAAACACACACACTTGTGTACATGGTGTGCAAAAACGACGTTTTCTATGAACGCGCACCCGCTTTTCGTTGTTGATTGATGTTCATCTCAAACATGCCCGAGCCAAACACACACATGACACGTTTTCCAAACACAATGTTCAAACACGGTGTATTTACACAGCTACCTACAGAATGTGCAGGCAGAACAGACGAAGAACCAGAGCTCGAAAAAAATGACAGCCGTTGTGAACGATGAGTAAAAAAAATATTCAGTAGGTACAATTTTCGCTCCCTTCATTTCGTTCTATCAGTCACGCAATATATTCGTGTTTACTATTTTGCTATGCTCAGTCATTCCGTTGTCCTTGTGTTCCACACAACTCATTCACACCACAACAAAGGACACGGCTATTCAAGCCTCAAGAGATTTTGGTTGCTTGACTGAATGTTCTGGTAACCAGTCATTCATTTTCGCGTTCGTGAGTGATTTTTTCTGCCACAGGATTGCAAGTATTCCCGAACATGGCTGAAGGCAAAGGAAGCCAAAAGGCTATATGGCCGAAATCTTCCCCAGAGTTTGCGGGGCATTTGTTCGAGAAAAAGGCATTTGCAGGATCGATTCGAGAAGTTATGGTTTTTTTCACTTCATTGATTCTCCAAATTAATGACTGTTCTTTCGTCTTCACGGTAGAACGTTGAAATTGAATGAGTTGTTTGCACTTACGTACATTCATTGCTTTCCGGAACGAATGAATGATCAAAGTAAAGCAACACAAAACAAGTTGACTCATCTTGCACAAGAGATTCATGAAGGCAAATTTGTGTTTACTTCATGTTCGCTAAGAACAGTGCGTGATGACTAATATTTTAACTCAGTCAGGGTGCAATTTGAGAATTGAATATGATATTTTTAAGCATTGCGAAGAACAGCGCGTATGAATTTCACAGGCGAACTGTGTCTGCTCATTCTTTGCGGTACGAGACAGAAAGAAATGCTTCCTCTTTGTCTCACGTCACATCGAAGCCGAACATTTTCATTTCATTGCGCAAAAAGCTTAGGTATCATCCATTAATCACGTTCCGTTCTAAAGGATAGAGGGTGCAGACTTAAGTTGAAAACAATGTATAAGATGCAGGTGTAGGTGTAGGGGCCGTTGATTTTTTTCAGTATTTCGCGTGATGTACTAAATGGATGGTCTCTTATTAGCATCTGCTACATAGTATTCTATAGGCTTTGGGGATCAAAAGCTGGCCTTGGTGGCAAAGTTAAGAACAATTGACATGATGATAGTTTCAAAATAAAATCATCACGGTGAGGAAATGCAGGAAATTTTTAAAACACTTGAATTTTATTATTCTATAAACCACCCATCCTTATAACCGTTTGTTATTCGGCTTCACCATCCTGACAGTTTTGGCTTAGCTACCTTTTCCACAAGCACGAGAGCGTTTTGCTGTCTTCTTTTTTTCTTAATAAACATCATATAGTATTGGTAAATTTTTCATTTTATGTATCAATACGGTCCATGGTGAGCTCTAGCAAAAATATTTTGTACAACCCAGTTTCCTCGTAAGAAATCCGATATAGACTTCAAATATCTGGTGCAAAAATATAGTTTTAACAGTTTCAATATGGCAAAAGGGTATATGCATCATAAGATTGGACAAATTTTCATTAACAAATTGAAAAATGCTCCCTAAAATTGCTCGTTAAATTCAACAAAATATAACCATAAGGTATATGAAATGTTCCATAGACATGTGAAAACAGCTCCATAGAATAATATGAAAATTGAGCATTGGAAACACGAATATGTTAATTAATGATAGATGCAATGCTAAATATATCATGTATAATCTGACAATGGTTTACTTGAAAAGTAACCTTAAGCATCAATTAGTGTACCATACGGATGATAAAAAGTACCTTGATCTTGTATGGTACATTAATTGAAGCTTAATGTTACTTTTCAACTGGATCACTGTCAGATTGTACATAATATATTTAGCATTGTATCTAACATTAATGAACATATCTGAGTTTTCAATGCTCAATTTTAATTATTCTATGGAGCTATGGAACATTTCATATATTGTATGGTTATATTTTGTTGAATTTAACGAGCAATACATTTCATTTTAGGGAGCGTTTTTCAATTTTTTATTGAAAATTTATCCAATCTTATGATGCATTTATAGGGCTGCCGTTTCAATATAGGTTGAGCTGATGTTTTGCTGAGTTGTTATGGGATGCAAATTGAAGTCAAAAAGTTACTCGGACGTATAATATAGTAGTAGTTACCATTCTACGGTAGAAAATAATTACCGTTAAATAATGAAGCATTTTTACATTGACAATATTAAAATTGTTAATACAATGGCAAAGCCACTCAACGAAACAACAAAACGCATTTCAATTACTCTTATTACGAATTTTCGACACTAGAAACACTAAAAGATATTGGTTGCATCTTATGATCGTTGTTTCATTCAGCAACTCAGCGGACATTCGCAGCCGTCGTTGATCAAGAAGATTTTTTACGACAAAGAAGTAACGTTCTACTGATACCTGAATTGTTGGAGCAGCCAAAGTGCTCAAGGTTAAGCCATATAGCTAAGGATCTTCGTATCGCTTTGATTCTCAAAATTTAATAATGTTCGTGGATATTGGAAGTCGTGTTTTTGCATTAGCCAGTTGCAAAAGTATAGGAAAGGCTTGTAAGATGGAACACGATCCGTTTTTTGCTCGTAACATGTATAATTTTTGTTTTTTCGATGATCTTTCGAAAGAGGAACTAAAGGGCTTCAAGTTTGCCCACGGAACTGATTATTTATAGTCATAAAAAAAATTATGGCCTTTTTTCGAAATTCATCGATAATTGCAATTTCAAAAAATGTATTGTTATATTTCAATTTATTATTGATTCCATGGCATTTTTAAACATAAAAAATGTCATTCATATGTTTAAAAACGAAAAAAAATGTGTTCAATCGTACAAGCTCAACAGTGTTCCATCTTACAAACATGACGGCATTAACACAAAACATCAAAAAATTGGTTCATGATTTGATTGGAAATGCCTTTGGATCACAAAAATGCTAGCCAACACAAATGTTAACCTTTTGATATCGATGGGAAATTTCCACTTACTAGGCACAAGAAATATTTGCTATATTAATTATTCCACCACTTTCGAACAATGAAACCTGGAAGAGCTAGATCGAATGAGTATATTCGCTCCAAAAGCAAATGAAAATTGAAGAATAGTAAAAAATTGAGGTTAACACTTGTCAGCGCGATCGTGTTGTCGCTATGAATGTCAAAAGTGGCGCTGTTCCATCTTACAAGCCTTTCCTCTACTAATTTCAGAGCAAGCTGAGATGTTCCACAGGAAATTTTCACTTGGTCACATTCTTCTACTAGCATAGCATCATATGCATATTCTTGAACATCGATTTAGAATGCATCTCCAAGTGTAAAATGTAAAGATTTTTGTAGTTGCATGTAGAAGTTCGAACGCTTCTCTATATCCTTTCATAAATTCCCATAGTTCGCCACTCAGCACCAGTACTGACTATTGTCTGCCGATGTCTTTGTTAAATCCTTCATTATTGAGGATACTGTCGATCATGACTTATGATCCCCATCGAGTCTCACAATAAATTCTAGGCAGAGGAATCTTTCCTAGATCGAAGTATGTCTTAAATTCCATCCCTTCGGGCGGATCTGTTGAGCAATAATTGGATGTTGTTGAGCTACATGGCGCTTTTGGCTGCTTTCGGTACCTTTTAACATGCTGCGGCATCTTTCCACCAAGCTCTTGAATTACTGAAATTCTGCATCAAGGTGGAAAAACGTTTATTTAACATTCGTCATTTTGTCCTGTAAAGGATTTATTAACCCTTTGCACTCCGCTCAATAATTTGATTCGAGGAAGAACCACGAGTTCAAATTGAACAAATTTGGTTTTGATTTAACACATAATGTAGAAATTTTAGACAGAAATGGTGTAGCACATCTCCGGTAGCTGGCTAATTCTCGGCATCCACCGTTATTAGTCAGCCATATTCAAAACAGATAATTCGATTTTTTGAACATAGACATCTAAAAATAAAGAAATTTCCCTAAAAACGGATACCCCATGACCCCACACACGATTGGATGGTGTGATCATACCGCTTAAAGTTGAGATGATATCTTGAATTGGTGGGCGCTTCTTATACTTATCCTTTAGCCGAGGTTTGAATACAACTTGTTAATTACGTCGAAAGCCGAGAATCGGTCCGCGATCGAAGTTGTTATTTACGCTATGTAACTATCTTTTGAACTAAAATTCCAAGAAAATCAGCCATTTCTCTATATATTTTAGTTCTACATGCACAAATACACTGGGATACATTCCACGTAAGGAATACGTGTTAAAAATCCGCATCACACACACAACACACACAGCATTTTTCAAACCATCTTGTCAAATAACTTTCCCACAACTTTATTCAGAGCAGAATTAGTTAAAAACAACACCACTTTATAAAACTTCACGTTGCATACAAAAAAATCAGAAAAATACCGCCGAAAAGTTCAGACGTAACACTTCATGACCGCGACCTACTTCGATCGTGTGAGATCAAACCAAACAATCATATATGTCAAAATTTACGTACAACCTGAAGATCGGATTGACGAGATTGTAGGAAAAAATAAACGTTCTGCGAGGCAAAACAAATCAATCACTGCTTCCCTAAATCCCAACACACTATGCACTGTTTTTGCTTGAGGTGTAAATGCACATAAAAATGTACCTACTGATCGAACATCATGTACGAACCTCGGGTACAAACATCGTGTACGAACATCGTATCCAAACCACGCACACACATCACAAGGTATATTTTCAAACACATGTTCGGGAAATGGATGTGTTTGTGCAAACGCGAAAACTGGTAGCACAGCACGAACATGTTTTTTTCGAACAACATTGATCTGGAAGAGGAACAGAATGTAAAAGCATGGATAATATTCGGAGAAAAGGGAATCTGACAGATTTTATCTCTAGAATTTTTTTTTTTTTCGAATGGGCCTATTTGGTTGATGGATTTTTTTATGGACTTTCTCTTTTAATAACCACAGCTTTCAAACATATTTCATTTCAAATAGGCCATTAAAGGCTGCCTATGATGAAAATCGATCAAAGCAGATAAGCCTATTTAAAATAAATATCGTAGATTTTATTGTTACGAAAATATTGTAGAGCATTTCATCGAACGCCAGTTGCACAGCACCCCGAATAGTCCGACATTACCTAATTACCGTAAACTCGTAAATAATGGTGGTCGGTTTCCTACAAATAGAAATAAGACAAGTTGGGCCACCCCTCTCGCTATTAATTTACGAAATATCGGATGATTGCGCTGTTCCTGTTGATTTGGCTGCTGTCTGCTGATTCCGCTACTCCGATGCTATTCAAGCTTGGTTTTAGTTTTCAATACCACTCACTTCGCTGTTAGAGCTTTAGGTTTTTCTGCTAGTACCCACCAGGGGGCGCCGTAGCGGTAAAACTTCTATGCAACCCGCTTGTACGCAGTCAGCCATTGACTACGATGGCGGTGGTAGGCGTCTTATTGACAGCACTTCTCACACAATAGGGAATCTCTTTTCGCCCTTATTTCACTGGCTACACTAGAAGTAGTTACCGATAATATCGGAAAATGCACGTAGACACTACCGTAATAGATTAAATAGACCACTATCCATATCATTTCAGCAACGAGTAATTTTCATATTTTTTGATTTGCATGAAACCTTGCATACAATTATGATGTTGAAGGAGATGTTCGCTCATCACCATGAGGCACCAAGAGTGAACAACAATGTTTTTGGCTAGAATTGAAAGATATGAAGAGAAAATTTTTGATAGTTCCGCTAGTGTGCGGCAGGCTCGGAAACATAGCAGATGTTTTAGGAAAATTGAGCGAAAAGGGCATGTGTACAGTGGTACTCGAACCAACGACAGTTTTGCCTAACATCCCACTGCGGGGTAGGTTAAAGCACGGACTAAGTCCGCCACTTCAACAGGCAAAAATGTCCGGTTGGAAGACGCTCATGTACCACTGTGGCTTGTATAGTTATTCTAGCGATCTATTGTGTGCACTCTGTTTACTGATGCGCACATGGGAGAGGAACTCTCTCCTTTTTTGGGTTTGTTTTGATTCGCACCGACTGACGATCACTAAAGTTTTTCTCGTCGTCTCCAACGTAGAGACCTCGGAGAGAAACACCGTGAAGCGATGCGATACTGGTCCCCACCAGTATAATTAATGGTTACCACCATTTATGGTTTCACATACATTAATTGTTATTTTATATATTCTCCGTGCGAAGACTAACGATTATGATGTTGAAGGAGATGTTCGCTCATCACCATGAGGCACCAAGAGTGAACAACAATGTTTTTGGCTAGAATTGAAAGATATGAAGAGAAAGTTTTTGATAGTTCCGCTAGTGTGCGGCAGGCTCGGAAACATAGCAGATGTTTAAGGAAAATTGAGCGAAAAGGGCATGTGTACAGTGGTACTCGAACCAACGACATTTTTGCCTAACATCCCACTGCGGGGTAGGTTAAAGCACGGACTAAGTCCGCCACTAGCGGTATGTCCGATTGGTTTGGTGTCTTCGGCGAAGTTTTAGACAATTGTTGATGCTATATAGAGAAAATATGCACGGTAAAAATAAGTTTGGTTTTTGTGTTTTGAACTAAAATATAGATTTTCCCTTAAAAGTTACATGTCAATAATTTTTTAATTATTCTTATGTTATAGCTGACTGAAAATGCTATCTAGTGCACAGTGGATTGTTCTGGAGAAAAATAGGTTACAATGAAAAAAAATTTTTTTTTTTAATTACAATTTTAAAAAAAGCTATTAAGAAAAGTCAAAAAAGTTTGTCACCCTAATTTTCTGAAAGAACATTAAATTTGCAAGCAAAAAGTACTTAGGTAACATTTTTCTAAGATGCACCGTTTAGAAGATATTACTGATTTAATATTGATTTTTTGATAACTTAATAAGTTTTGGCCCTTTTCGGATGTACTCCGGATTTTTTCAGTTTCAAAAGTATTTTTTTCGGAAAGATTGGAAAATTTTGAGTTAAAATGACACTGACAGCTTAAAGATTCGAGTGAAATTCTCTGCCTTAAAAGTATTTTGAAAAACAAGTTACAAAATCCCACTATCAGGAACAATGATTTCTTCCAGTTATTTTTGATGTATTGTGTTGAAAATGTGCATTCAACTCTTGCATATCGCCTAACAGTTTAATCCATTTAAACTGGATGTGATTATACTGTGCATATTTTCTCTCTATTGCCGAACATCGCCACAGACATCAAACCGATGAGACAACTCGATTTCGAGATACACCTTTTTGAGAACTGCAAATGCAAGCTCCTCAATAAGCAAGATTCAAAAGAGCGAATTAAGCTTATTTTTCAGGGATGGTGATTGTGCGCAATAAAAAATAACATTATATGTTGGATATCATCAGTTTATTTTTATTCCTGTATTTTTATAAAATTATTGGTTACACAACTTTCTTAACAATATCGAATATTTTGGCATCATTGTCAGGACAGTTTGAATAAAGCTTTGCCTTTATTGTATTTTCTGATAGAGGAAGAAATGAGTGGAATTTTTGAGTTCCTTGAATTGTTTTTGCATTATTATATTGATTATTTAGCTGCAAAGACATATTTTCGTATTCTTCTGTAGTAGAATAACAAAATGACAACTTTGTAAGTTCTTCTTCTTTTCGTTTGTTTGCCCAATTAAACAACTCTCTTGCAGTCTTTATCGGGTGTTCGCGTTCTTTGGCTAAACTTGCTCTGGTAGCCATGCGTTTTATCGTACCTCCAATAGCATCGCATGGACCTTTTCCGTGCGATGTTGCGAAGAAATGCCATTCAGCGTCAATACCATACTCTGACTTAAATTTACAAAGGCTAGAAAAGTTTTTTCGGTTTTTATACTGTGAAGCATATAAAATAATTTATTTTTATGTTTTTATTTTGATCAATTTGTAAAAAGTTTATCATTTTATCAATAAACAAATTAACAGCGACTGAATCATGTCTTAGTTCTTCAGAAATTATAATGAAGCTAAAATGTTTAATTTGCATATTTTCAGTATAATATATTACGAAAGGATGGATTGTGGCCTGTTGCACGTTCCAATGGTGTGATTGAACTTCATCCTGCAAAATGAAGCTGTAATTTTCAAGTCACAAACAGCTAAAAATTCACCATCTTGTAAGTTTTGTTTTGTAGTTTTCAAAAAATTGGATTGTTCGGTTTTTACAAAATCATGCGGAATCAAACTTTCTAATTTTGAGCTGAAAAATGAAACAAACTCATCGGTTTGCTTTACAATAGTTTCTAAATCACATCTGTCAGTGGTAACCCATTGTTCGAATGAAAGCTTTTCAACAAAGTTTTCTTCCAGTTGTTTCAATAAACTGTCTTCTAAAACTGAGGTATCTGGGCAGTTTTTACATCTTCGTAGATGCCAATGAAGAGCTAGCCTCGTTATGGCCAGCGTGGCCATGGTGGACTAGTTCCAACAAAGACCAAGTTTACAATCACCAACTGTACGTAGTACAGCTAACTGGTATCTAATTACCTGTATCTAATACTTGTTAGCACGTTTTCAGCACAACGCACCAAAAATCACTTGAAGAAATCATTGTTCCTGATAGTGGGATTTTGTAACTTGTTTTTCAAAATACTTTTAAGGCAGAGAATTTCACTCAAACCTTTAAGTTGTTAGTGTCATTTTAACTCAAAATTTTTCAATCTTTCCGAAAAAATGCTTTTGAAACTGCAAAAACACGGAGTACATCCGAAAAGGGCCAAAACTTATTAAGTTATCAAAAAAATCAATATTAAATCAGTAATATCTTCTAAACGGTACATCTTAGAAAAATGTTACCTAAGTACTTTTTGCTTGCAAATTTAATGTTCTTTCAGAAAATTAAGGTGACAAATTTTTTTGACTTTTTTTTAATAGCTTTTTTGAAAATTGTAATTTAAAAAAAAAAAATTTTTTTCATTGTAACCTATTTTTCTCCAGAACAATCCACTGTGCACTAGATAGCATTTTCAGTCAGCTATAACATAAGAATAATTAAAAAATTATTGACATGTAACTTTTAAGGGAAAATCTATATTTTAGTTCAAAACACAAAAACCAAACTTATTTTTACCGTGCATATTTTCTCTATATAGCACCAACAATTGTCTAAAACTTCGCCGAAGACACCAAACCAATCGGAAAAACCGTTTCCGAGATACAATTTTTTGAAGATATCATGTGCATTTTTCATAGGTTCTTCTCATAAGTAAGGCTAGATTCAAAATGGCGAACCAAGTATGCAAAACGGCGTTTTTCTTCCCCAAAAACTTGTATGCAAGGTTTCATGCAAATCAAAAAATACAAAAAATAAAAACTGGAAAAATTTCCCACTTGTTCGTGGAATCGCTTCGTGTGTTTTCCCAACTGTAAAACCCATTAATGGGTTTTACAGTTGGGAAAACACACGAAGCGACCGAAAAAAGGAGCGTGAAGGAGAACGATCCTGTAGCGACGAAATCGAACATTGCACTCTCTTACGACAACAGTAGCATGCCAAATAGAAATTAAAGAAATGACAATCGTTACAAAAAATTGAAACACTGGACGCTATTAAAATTCTAAAGAAAGTTCGTTCCAGCAGGTACCAAGGAATACCCTATCACGGACAAAAAATTGGTTTTCGAACTTATTCCGATTTAACAGTCTCTGTTCATTCCAATAAGTACAGTTTTGAACAATAGTTCTGGTGTGTCGTCGATTCACGTTGGGTAGAGTTTTACTTCTAGGAAGAAACGGCTGACTAAAAGTAAATTGGTACGCATAAAAAGACCTGTAGTTCGTATTTCAATAAGTTAAAAAAGGCTTTGAACAACTTTTATTAAAACTTTCAAGTTAGACGGTTACATTCTTCCAGCTCGAACGAAATCTCGAACCTTCCTCTTGATGATGCTTACAGCGCCCTCATAGTGGAAACGGATACGGAATAAGCGGATTACTTCGATTTTGCCCGCATTTGCTGGATGTCCTTGACTGCCCGTTGCTTCGTCGATGTCGCTGCTTTGAAATGGCCCAGTATTTTTCGATTGGTCGAAATTCCGGGAAATTCGGAGGAGTCAGTTTGGAGCTTGGGGATAAAATTGATCTTGTTGGCAGCATACCACTCCAGAACAACCTTGGAGTAATGGCAGCTGTAATGAGCCAAAAGATGGCTTTGACCTATGCTTGCGAATGAACGGCAATACACGCTTTTTCAGGCATTCTTTGATGTAAACTTGGGATGTCATCGTCGAGGATGTTTCGTTTTCTTGGCACCACCTCAAATCGCTTGCCAAATCAAGGCCTTCTTCGCCATCATGAACTTGAATCTTTCCCACGTATCCCCACGTCCAGTTGCAATGTTAAACTTTTGACCGGGAAGCTGCTGAATCGATGGCTTTAGCGCACCTCGACACCTTGCTGCGTAGCTGACGATCCCTGGTTCCAGGTTTTTCGTAAGTTCGCTGATTCCTTTCCACACTAGGAGCACTCGACAAACTGTTGTTTTCGGAATCAGCACTTTAGCCAGTTTGGAACCAGACCAGATTTTCCAGGTTTTTGTACACAATCTCTTTTTTTTCTTTCGAGTTTTTTTTTGTTGGGGCGTAAAACTACTGCGTCCACTGAGTTGAACTTTTGTGGTATGAGTTAGATTTGACGTTATTTCTAAACGCAATGGACTATTTTGTTCGTACTTACACCCGGTTTTCTCTGTAAAACTATTGACAAATCACTTTCAAAGATTTTGGATTCTCAACACTTGAGATTTTGGATTCTCAACACTTGAGGTGTGGAGGGGCATACCAATTTACTTTTAGTCAGCTTTTAATAAGTTTTGAGTCAGAATATGAGCAATTTCCAATCGGGTGTCAACCGTATGTTCAAATTTCTAAAGCGCACAAAGATTTAACATAGAGGAAATTCTTCAAACAACCATGTACCGATTCCATGCGGGCAAAACTGAAAGCACCCAGAGGTAATGCGTTGCCAACTACTGGTTAGGACGCTGAAAAAAATACTCGTTCCAATAGACCAAAACCTGCGTTGCTAGGTTCCTCTACGAAACCAATGAAACATAATTATGCATCAAACGGTTTAACGTAGTCTACGTCAACCGGTCGTGAGTTATACCGAACCCCACTGTTTCGAACGGCAGCAGGCATGCGAAAGAGCAACGGGACTGACTGGGTTAATCGACCTAGTTGCGTGTCCCTTTCGGATTCGAATGCGGTAAGCAGCAAAGCTGTCATGCGAAGCTGTCATGCGAAGCTGTCATGCGAAACTGTCATGCGAATTATCATTATTGTTATGTTTGAAGAGATGAACAATCGTGAATTTATTATCCTTAAACTATTCCTTAATATTATATAAGTAAAACTATATAAGATAAATATTTATTGTAAAATTGCCTGTAATCGAACCTAAATACTTATTTAAATCACAGTTCACAGATTGTACGCACACAAACACTAGTTACAAAGGAACGATAATTGAACGTAAAAGACTAATAAATGTAAGTAACCTAAAATTTATGTCATGCAACATCAATTAATACCAATTAAAACAATTCTAGCTTAAAGCTTACTCTAAAAAAAATTGAGTTTGCTATTGAGGGTCCGAAACGTTCCGTTGCCGTAACAAGAACTTTAAGATTTATTAACCGTGAAATCTAACCGACAACATAAAAATGCCACGACCGATTCCACCCAACTCATCCGATCACACTACGTCAGTTGTTTGCCCATGCGGACATCCGGATGAAGCCGAGACCAATGTGGTGCAGTGTGAGCAGTGTTTGCGGTATTACCACTTCGGTTGTGCGAACGTCGGCGAGAGCATTGCAGATGATGATCGCCACTTTATTTGTGTGCCATGTATTGATCGTGCACCGACATTCGTGAGTTCTAAATGTGGTCGATCAAGTACATCTAGCTCTAGAGCAGCAAGGGCAGCTCTCTAACTTCAGCGCCTGGAGGAAGAGAGACAGATGGAGAAAAACTACATCGCGAAGAAATACGACATACTACAGAATCAGCTCGATGAACCGAAGAAAGACGGTTGCGTTAGGAGTCGACGATCTCGTCGCAGTACACAGAGGACTCAGGAGTGGGTGAAGAACCAGATAGTCCAGAAATCGAGCACCAACATCAGGTTGCCACTAATTCCCGTTGGTATTCCGTCTCACACTGGAACAATCCCAAAGCAAGCTCCTCTAGTACCAGCAACACGACGAACATCACCAGCCTCAAACTAACTCATCGTAAGATCACCGGTACACCAGACATCTGGCGAGCTAATAGCCACTGGATCATCAAGCATAGCAGTAAGTAACGAGAAAACGTTTCCTACGACGAGGAATCCAGCAGCAAATGGTCGACTTTCGGACATGCCAATCGCGGTGATAACGACTGATGCGCAGTTGATCGATGAAGCAGCAGGCAGTTCACGAGTTATTTCGCGATCCATCAGCTGTGGTGGATTTCAACATTTCTCCAACACTGATGCCAGACGAACTGATGAAGGAAATGTTCGATCTCCAGATGCGAATGGACAGTGTTTAGCAGCAATTGGCGGCCAAGCTGTCAACTCAACAGACTAAACCGTCGTCACAAGTGAAGAAGCAATGCCAACAGCCGGTATCATCAACAATACCGGAAAAGATGCATGCGTACGATTTTCCAACGAACAGATCGGTAAGTCAGACGTACTCTAGACCAATCAATGCTGTGACTACTAGTGCATATGCAATGTGTACGACGAGTCTATCTCTTTTCGATTCAACGCCACCAAATATACGGCAAAGTGAATCGATTAGTCAATATACACCCCCAATATCGACCGAACCATGTAGCCCCCCTATGAACCAGACATTCGTTCCGCCACACAGAAGTACCTCCCAATCAAATGCAAATTCCCCCTCTGTGCATACAGTTTCAGCGTGTTTGTCTCCGATTGTAACTCCAGTGGTAACCTGTCCAAGCATCAGCAGCTCCCCCGTTGCAATTGTTCAGCGGTCCCAGCTCACAGCAACTCGCTGCCAGACAGGTAGTCCCCAGGGAGCTTCCTTCTTTCTCGAGCGATCCCATCAAGTGGCCATTGTTCCTGAGCAGTTTCCAAAATTCAACTGAAATGTGCGGTTATTCTGAGGGAGAAAACTTGATGCGTCTTCAACGCTGCCTGAAAGGAAACGCGTTGGAAGCAGTTAGGAGTTATTTGATGCAGCCGTCGTCAGTCCCAATGATCATCCAAACCCTGAAGACGTTGTACGGACGCCCAGAACGGATAATCAACTCATTGTTAGCCAAAGTACGTTCTACTCCCACGCCGAAACCAGAACGGCTAGAAACATTGATAAGTTTTGGACTAGCGTGCAAGAACTTGTGTCAACATTTTCAAGCAGCAGGCCTTCAGTCTCATCTGGCAAATCCTTTACTATTACAGGAGCTAGTGGAGAAGCTACCAGTTAACATCAAGCTGAACTGGTCTCTCTTTAAGCGGAGTTATCCTGTCGTCGATCTCTCTACCTTTGGTGTGTTCATGGACCAAATGGTAGTCGCAGCCAGTGACGTCACTTTTACGTACGAAACAGATGGTCAACGAATGGGTAAGCAGGAAAAACAAAAGCCGAAGGAGAAAATGTTTGTGCTGCTGAAGAGGTAAGAAGCAAGCCCACCAGCAGCTCTAGCATTACGAGTCGCAAGTAGTATCAACCTAAGCCCTGTGTAGCATGCCAGAAAGAAGGTCACAAAATCAAAGAATGTTTCTTTTTTCGAAATATGACACTCGGTGACCGGTGGAAACTCGTTCAAGAACAGAGGCTATGTCGTCGATGTCTGATTGGATATGGAAAATTCCCATGTAAAGCAGGTCTTTGTGGAGAAAAGGGATGTGAGGAACGGCATCACAAGTTTCTTCATCCTGGAAAGCCAGAAACTTGGAGTATCAGGTGACATTCACCCACTCTGCCTGCAGTGGACAAGTGACATCGAACGAATGGAAGGCGAATCGCAGCTGATCAAATTGGAGATCTCGAGCAAGGGTAGTTCGAAGCGGCACGTTCTAAAACAAGTACACACTGTCAAGAACCTTAATCTTCCAGTTCAATCGTTGGACTATTCGGAACTCAGTGAGCAGTTCCCACATCTCCGTGGTTTGCCAGTGCATAGCTACGAATCCGTGGCCCCTACAATTCTGATCGGGCTAGACAATGCATTTTTGGAGGTGCCATTGAAACTTCGGGAAAATGGCAAAGATGATCCAATAGCAGCTAAAACTAGATTGGGATGGGTGATTTATGGAACTGTGAACGCAGAAGCAGCATTGTCAGTTCATCACCAGCTTCACATATGCGCTCGTTCAGCGGATCAGGACCTGCACGACTTGGTGAAGGAGTTTTTCTCGGTGGAAAGTGTAGGATTAGCTGGAATGTCACTGATTGAGAGCGATGACGATCGGCGAGCACGCGAGATATTAGAAAGCACTACTATTCGGACTGCTTCGGGTAACTTCCAAACTGGCTTGCTGTGGAAGTATGATCACATCGAGTTCCCGGGCAGTAAACCCATGGCAGAGAAGCGCTTGCTATGCCTAGAACGACGTCTGGCATCCAAATCCGATTTGTACGACAACTTGAGAGACCAGATACAACAGTACCAGGCTAAAGGGTACGCGCACAAAGCTAGTCCTGAGGAGCTCAGTGGATTCGACCCTAAACGGACTTGGTACCTACCTTTGAACGTAGTGTCTAACCCGAGAAAGCCGAATAAAGTGCGGTTAGTTTGGGATGCTGCAGCGAAAGTCAAAGGTCAGTCATTGAACTCTGCACTTTTGGCAGGCCCTGATCTTTTCGCACCATTACCTTCGGTGTTGAGCCCTTATCGTCAGTTCGAGGTCGCCATTAGTGCGGACATTCGTGAGATGTTCCATCAACTGCGTATTCGATGGGAGGACAAATCAGCACAATTGTTCCTGTGGCGGGACGATCCTTCCAAGCCTTTGGAGGTCTTCGTAATGGATGTAGCTATATTTCGGCTTATTGTTCAACGTCTACAGCTCAATTTGTTAAAAATCTGAACGCCCAGGAGTTTCGAGAACAATATCCATTAGCCGCCAAAGTGATAGTCAAGAACCATTAAATCGATGACTTCTTGTATAGTGTGGACACGGTGAAGGAAGCTGTCGATCTGGCGCAGCAGGTGAGGAAGGTGCATTCCGAAGCTGGATTTACTATACGTAACTGGTTGTCGAACTCAGCTGAAGTACTCTCACGGATCGGGGATCAGAAAGTGGAGTCATCCAAGTGCTTTGAAGTATCAAAACCAGCCGCTTTTGAACGAGTTCTTGGAATGTTTTGGAAACCTGATCCTGATGTTTTCGTTTTTCAAGGACTGTTCAGAGAAGAGATTCGATCGCTGCTCCATGATACTGTTATCCCAAATAAACGGCAAACACTACGCGTCGTAATGAGCATATTCGATCCTTTGGGATTGGTAGCAAAGACAAAAGTGGCACCCTTAAAACCGCTTTCGATACCAAGATTAGAGTTGCAGGCGGCTGTTCTTGGAGCAAAGCTGTGCAAATCAGTAGAGGAAAATCATACGCTGCCGATAGTTCGCAGAGTCTTCTGGAGCGATTCTAGCACCGTGCTTTCCTGGTTACGGTCGGACCAAAAAAAATATAGACAGTTTGTCGCCTTTCGTGTGACGGAAATTCTTGAGCATACGCAGATTGATGAATGGCGTTGGGTTCCTTCTCGCTGGAATGTGGCCGACGAAGCGACTAAGTGGGGTAAAGGCCCGAATGTTAGCAGCAGTAGTCGATGGTTTCTAGCTCCAGCATTCTTGTATCAACAGCCAGAAGCCTGGCCGCATCAAGATCCTTGTGTGACTGAAGATCCGGACGAACTTCGCGCGACGCACATATATTGTCATCTCGTTAAGGAGCAACTAGTGGATTTCGGAAGAAACTCGAAGTGGGAGCGCTTGATACGTGCAGTAGCGTATGCACATAGGTTCGTTAAGAACTGTCGTTGTAAAGCCAAGCAGGAGTCTACGGCGATATCTGTGTGGTTGAATCGGGACGAATTACGGAAAGCGGAACGGACCATCTGTAAGCTGATTCAGCGTGAAGAGTACGGAGATGAGATTGTTATCCTGAAAAGAAACCAGCATCTACCTTTGGATCAGCAGGTGAAGCTCGACAAAAGCAGTAAAATTCTTAAACTGTCTCCTGTGTTAGCGGAGGATGGCGTACTCTGTATGGACAGCCGCATTGGGAATGCTCAGCAGCTATCAGCTGACTTCAAATGTCCTGTTATTCTTCCCAACACGCACTATGGGACGCATCTCTTAATCGACTGGTATCATCGTCAAAGCAAACATTACAACATGGAGACAGCTGTGAATGAGATGCGACAGAAGTTCCATATAGAACAAGTCAACGATATCAAGAATCATGCAGGAAACACGCTTGACCTTGTTCTTGTTAATGATTTGTTTGGGAGACAATTTGAGCTCGAAGAAGCTGTCGAACCACTAATTTCCGTTGATCCGCCTCATCCTCTCTATATTTTGATCGTTCAAAGCGATATTGAAACATGTAGTGCCAACAGCAGATATGATCTTGCTGCCTTTGACTTCAAAAATGCTAACTATGATGTCATGAGCCAACGATTGATGGAAATCGATTGGTTTACTGTCTGTATCTGCACTGAGGTCGATGATTGTGTAAGCAAATTTTCGCAGATTCTTCATCAAGTTTTCAACGGTTGTGTGCCTCTACAACGTCCGCCGTTGAAACCTCCATGGTCGAGTCGTGAATTTCGAGCTTGTAAAACGGAACGAAATATTGCTCGTCGAACATACCATTCTCATCGACAAGGTTGCGGATTATCGTAAGCATTCTTTATTCACCACGTTTGCTCTTCGCCACACAGTCGAAGCAGCAGTGAACATACATTCAAACCATCGTGCCCGATCGGTCATGCAAAGGGAGTACATCGGTTATTTTTCGTCTCTTCCATCTTCTTCGCCATTCGCTGTGTTACCACTTCACATATTCAAGCTTAGGGCACTCACTCTTGATAATCTTTTTGCACGATTCATAGGAGCATTCCTCGGATGCGATGCAGTTCGGTAGCGATCACCTAATAGTATATTCTTCATAAAGAATAGGCTGCCGCTCATTCTTCATGACGAATATTTTGTTGGTTGGTTGGAAGAATGCTTAGGTAGCTTAGCTGGAAGGAATTATTGAATTATTGAAAGTGAACTATCAATTTTTTATTGCTATTTCGAGTTTTTCAAGTGCGAATTGTTATTTTTTCGTTGGCACCGTGTTTAATAATTTAGTGGCAATTTTGTGAATTTTCAATGCTAAATGTTCATTAATTAGTGCCAGTATATATTTAGTCATAATCTGCCGTAACAATACATTTTTCATTCGTTGTTCAAGAGACAAATCCTCGTCCTCCAAAATCAGCTTCAGCATCTGTTTTCGTTTGTATCTAGTTTTGATTGCATTGATCACCAACTGATCCATTGGTTGGCATTATGCTGTTAAGTTTGGCGCACTAAGCAGTTTCTGATACCCACAATTTAGCAAACAAATAAATGAAAACAAAAACAAATAAGTCAAGCTCCCCTCGCTCAACATTGACGTTTTTCGATGCCCCCCAATTGACGAATGCCGTTCGCTAATTGGGTTGCAGTAATCCTCCAATTAACGAACGGCTACTGTATTGTGATTGTGTGTCGAAAAAAATACTGTTAGTTTTTCACGGTTTTCATGGTTTGTAGACAGGGGACGCAATCTGATTTTGTATATTTTCTTGAAAGATTAGAGCTCTTTGCATAACATATCATAAAAACAGCGATGTATCGTCCGTTATTTTAAAAAATCAGGTTCTGGATTTTTCCATACGAATATATTACCATGCGCACAGTGATCGAAAAAGCCTTTTTTCACGGCGAAATTAATAACTCCTAGGGGTTACGTTTCGAGGGGGGGTGCGACCGACCTCCGGTACCTACCTCACGCCTCCACGAGTCATAAGACTCGTGGCACAAAAGACTGCCAGCTGAAACATGCCTGGGCAATGTTGTCAATCTGACAATAGCGAAGAGAGGGGGTGCGACCTGTAAATCATATCATAATTTTCCATTATCATATCTTTCAGGTCTACCAGGTCATCAAGTATTATAAAATAATTTAACATTTAAATTTTTTTTTCTCATGGCGGACATACATTGTCTAAATTTTCTGGCTCATAATGGATGCGGAAGTTTGTCTACAATTGCAACAAAACAGCAGTCGGCACATATTTAATTTTCAGTTCATATTATAATATCCCTTGACTATATATTATCATAAAGGACATTGTTTATTCATTCAAAATAATTTCTCCTAATAGGTTATATATTCTTTTAATTATTATGTATTATATGTATGCCAATTATCATTATGATTTGGAAGTAGCTAGTTGAACAAAAGAAGCTGCAACAGAATCTATGGTAGGCTTTTGCACTTATTACCTAATGTATTTTGCAATTCCGGTTTGCAAATGGACCTTTTTCCAAATCTGAGCTGTTTGCCATTCGGATAGTGTCTGATGTTACAGTTCAATTTTTGACAGTACTGTATCATAACTCACAATATCATTATATTTGATGAAATTGTTTTATTGATTTTACTTCTTAGATGATTTAAAAATTGCTTGTTGTTTTTTATGTCCATTTGTCTTTAACTTCCTTACACAGACAGGAGCAATAATTATTAGGCCAACAAAAATAAAAGCGTATTGCTGTTATAAAATCAACATCAAGCAGCAAATAGTGACCATGGCAACAGTAAATTAAAATGTTTGTATGTTATTTTTGTATAATTTAACAAAGTTTTATAGGATACCTCAAATCAAGATTTTGGGAAATTGCTGCTATCGCTGAAAACATTCGAAAACGTTCATAAGCGTGAAACCACAGAACTCTACACTTTAACACTTTACAACATTTCTTACATTTCAGGATCCACCAAAGGGAGATCATCAATAATAGATACCGAGTGATTACAGTATTTTTCATTTGCATAAATATATACACTATTGTATAAATATTTCATGGGAATGGAAGGGACCATCAGGGCACCCGATTGAAGCACTCTGGATGGCGAGAGTGGGAATGCCAACTGCTTTTTTGACCAATTGTCCAATCTTGTTGTTGGAAAGAGATTCTTTATATCCCTGTGGATACGTATAAGTGATGTTGCCTATCGATCCACCCAACCCCTTTTTGGCCCTTCATACATGGCATGATAAGGATAATCAGTGGTTATTAAAGCTTGATTAAGTCCAACAGCGAAGAGAGCTCACTGCTGTCGGACTTAGTTTCCGTGCTACAATGGGTGATAGTACATATCATACAATATAATTTTTACCAACTTTATACAAGACATAATTTTTCTAGCTTTTCATTAGACCATTGTAGAGCTACTTTTCTGCTTTAAATCAGGGTGTCTCAAAAAATTATGTCTATTATAATTACTTTTTTGTTTCTCATTTTGAGAAAAAGCGAGCTCCAAACAATATATGAAAAACGTTTTAGCGCACATTTTTGTTGTGCAATTCTTTTTAATACAACTTATCATATAAAAGTTACGGGTAATTTGAACAAAAAACATGCGATTTTACTTTTCTACCTTATGATTATTTAGGCGAGAATTGGCCAAAAATCATCAAATTTTTATTTTGATGGGTTTCAAGGAACAATTTTCTGTATAATGTGTGGGGCACATGAACGGGCACTGCTTGAAATCGGACATGTTTTTCGTTAAAATTTCCCCTAACTTTTGAACAATAAGATATACCTAAAAGCTTAGTTCAGCAAAAACATGCATCATATTTACACTTTATGCGAAGTTATTTTTTCCTAACAATCGACACTAAAAAGTTAGAATGAAAAAAACTGATTTTTAGGGACACTCCAATCGACACCAGCAAAATAGCTCTGAACTACAGCAGTTAGCGTTTAAGTCTTTTTTTTTTGTTTGTGATTTTTAGTCTCAAAAATCGTGAAGTTATAATCAACCTATCCTATAAATCATATGTTAAAAGGAGTCGCTCCAGTTTCACCTTAAGCGAAAATATCAAAAGAATCGTTCTTTTGTCAAAATCAGTTCGAAAAATAAACATGTTTTACATCGTGGCGTCGGGAAAAAAAATGCTTGTCTCTAATTTCCCGAGTACCTTACACTACCACGATCGCAACCTGATCATACCATAACCATCTTTCTCGTTGCGAACCTCTGCGTCTTGTTCCGGTCTGATTCGAGACTGATTCGAGCTGAATTCAAAGAGATTTGATATGTTATCGACAGATACTGTTTCGTAGGGTTTCAAAGAGATTCATAGGGCTCGTTTTACTCTACTAATGCGGCATCACAAATTACTTGAAAACTCAAAAACAAGTGCAATGGTGATAAGATCGAGAGTCCACTACCACATTCATATTCCAGACACCCCTGGGGAAGTATAAGAATTGTCTAGCCTTAGGTGGAGAAATTCAGGTTTTTCTTTTTATTTAGTGAGTAGATTTAAATTTTTCTGTAGTATTTATCTGTAGTATAACAAATCTTATTTCAGTTCAGTCTCAATTCAGCATAAATACGAGTAGAAAAAGATAGAAATGACACAAGGTAACGATAAAAAAAACCAAGCAGACTTCAATTAACTCTGTACCCAATACATCAACCACCTTCGGCAACAGGGATTCATTTGCTTTCAGCAACATAAGAGCCTTACTAGTTTTGCTACTACTTGGCTGGCCATCCCATTTATCACTACGAAAACTACGGTTATCTTATCCCCAACCCAATCGCCCAGCCACATCGGGATATTACGAAATGAAATCCATTTTTCCATGCCAACCAGCGGTATTTAACCGCACCACTAGCTTCCGTTGCTTCCTAAATCACACCACTAAGCTGCTGTTTCAAACGTTACTGTTCTTCATTGTGACGATACGAACAACTTTTCAGGTTCGCGTCGAAGAACAAACTAAATGCGTTGGATCTTCTTTTTCATGAAGATCAACGCATGTGAAGAAGAGTGACAAGACCGAAGAACACTCAGGCCGATCAAACCACTCTGCTATTCACGATGTGAGTGAGTCAGAGCCGAAGAGCATGAAGAACGAAGCTTCCCGTTTTGCTTTGCCACTCATATTCTTCTCAGTCGGGCTACTCACAGCAGTATACTTTTACGTTGGTATGCTCTTCATTAGTGAGGAATGGTTGTATATCGATGCTGCGAAGATCTTCGCACATGATGAGTGAATAAGGGGAAAACGATGCGAATATCAGCAAGCCTGCTCATCGATCATCTCTAAACAAGTTCTCCTATAAACGCTGTAGCCAACGATATAAACGACTAAACAACTGGCTCTATCGACGTTACGCAAGAAAAACTGAGCGTGATATGAAGCGAAAACCTAAACGATTTTGGAACTTTGTAAACTCCAAGCGTAAAGATAGCGGATTGCCTTCTGTAATGCACTTGGACCATCGCTCGGCGAATACACAGGAAGAAAAATCCTCCTTGCTGGCTGAATTTTTTCAATCAGTCTTCGAGGACCCGCGAGAAGACTGCAATACTTCAGATGCGCTGAGGTACGTACCGCGTGATGTCATTGATGCTGATACATTCACTGTATCTGTAGACAATTTGACCAAGGCACTGTGTAGGGTTCAGGGGTCGCCTCAAGCGCGAGAATCGGTGGCACTCGAACACGATATCTTTCGCAATAGATAGAAAAAAAGGCACGGTGTTGCAAATACGGATCAAGAACGTGTGGTGATCTTACGAAGGATATATTTCAACTGACTATATTGTTCTACAATGATCTTGACCCTGCTAGCCAAATAATAAAGTGAGACGGATTGGCAAAAGGCCTTTCCGATCGTTCGCTATTCTAACGTGATAATGTGATTGTGTATGGAGTACAAAGGTATAGTGTGGGGTAGATTATTGGGATTCTATTGATCTTAAAACTAGCACATCTCAATACATTAGGGTGGTGCTCCAACATATATCGGCCCCCGTTGAAAGGGTTGCCTTTCAACTGATGAATAGAACGTTTCCGCTGCTTTGAGTGACTAGCATCAATGATCTTCACGGTTTCTGCTTTACGACATCGGATCCCTGCTGGTCATCTGTTTTTCTTCAGGTTGCAGACGGTTGTACTTTGGTAGCTCGGTGATCATCAGCGTTGGTGGAAGGATTGTAGTAGCCATCGATGAGCCGCCAGGACATGTCGGAGGACAAAAAATTCTTAAGTTTTTTGCAAATTCAATAAAATATTAACTTACAGGGTTGGAGGCCCGAAGGCCTCCCGTTGCGCAACGCCGAAGCATTGCGATGGAAGACTCAGTCCTCTGAGTTTAGGTTGGCTGCACTGGTGATGTTGGTTGTGGGCTGGCGTATCGGCAGGACGCATATCTTCGAAATGGCCCGTGTGTACTCTCCGTCAACGGTCCGCACAACGACGACACGAATGTTGTTGTCCTTGCCACGGCAGACACAGGTGATGCGGCCATACCTCCACTTCAGAGGTGGGAGGTTGTCCTCCTTGAGCAGCACCAAAGTGCCGACTTCTACGTTGTCCCGCTGTTGAGTCCATTTCGTGCGTGGATGAAGGCCAGAGAGGTAATCAACGGTCCAACGCTTCCAGATGCGTCGGAGAAGCTCTTGGTTTTGCTGCCAACGGTCGAGTCGATTCCTTGGGACATCAGATAGATCGGGCTCAGGTGACGAAATTAGCGGACGATGGATCAGAAAGTGACCCGGGGTTAGGACTTCCAGGTCGTTGGGCTCAGCAGAAAGTGGAGTCAACGGCCTTGAGTTTAGGCAAGCTTCGATACGAGCCAGCAGTGTAACGAATTCGTCCTGTGAGAGCACCGAGTTTCCGATGGTAGACCGAAGGTGTTTCTTAAAGGATTTAACTGCCGCTTCCCACAGACCGCCAAAGTTGGGACTGCGAGGCGGGATAAACTTGAACACGATGCCGTCATCTGCACAGTGGTTGATTACTGCAGACTGGTGTTGCTGGTCGTAGAAATGTTTGAAGAGTTTGGCTAATTCCTTTTCCGCTCCCTTAAAGTTCGTTGCGTTGTCGCATTGGATAAGTTTCGGCTTCCCTCTGCGAGCGACGAATCGATGCAATGCTGCTAGGAAAGCGGCCGTGCTGAGGTCATAGACGAGTTCTATGTGGACGGCCTTGGTGACGAGGCACACAAATATCGCCACATAGCATTTGGTTGGTGGTGCTCTTGGCCCTTTGCGGTACTGGAAAGGTCCACAAAGGTCAACGCCAGTGTTTAAGAAAGGGAATGTTGGCGTAACTCGCTCTGGAGGTAGGTCACCCATTAGCTGCTCAAGGTTGGTTGGTTTACAGCGGTAACAATTCACGCAGGAATGCACCACCTTTCGTGCCAGGTTACGGACTCGAAGTGGCCAGAACCTTTCTCGGGTGCATGCTACCAATAATTGCGGTCCGGCGTGGAGGTTCTTCTCGTGGTAGTGAACCAAGATAAGTTCTGTGAGCGTGTGACGAGCAGGCAGAATCATCGGGTGTTTCCGGTCTTCAGGGATAGCAGCATTTCTCAGACGACCACCCACACGTAAGATTCCATCGACCAGAATCGGCGAGAGGTTTTTGAGTATCGAGCGTGAACCAACTTGTCCACTGGATCTGATCTCAGCTAGCTCTCGAGCAAAGGTTTCTTGTTGAGCAATCCGAACGAGGAATTTTGTGGAGTCACTGAGCTCCATTGTAGTTAGATGTCCAGATTTCCGGTTGTTGCGATTTCGAGGCGAAGCATTGTGCTGGAAACGGCGTAGGTATGAGACTAACCGTACCAGACTAGAGAACGACGAACGAATCTCGAAGAGTTCGTTAGGAGGTACTATTTGAACTGGAAGCGCTATTGAGCGCTCCGCTTGAGCAATGTTCGGTAGGTTATCTGGAATCGGCTGATTTATTGGAGGCCAAAAGCGAGACGATTGATTCAGCCACACATGCGAGATCCACCAAGCTGGTGTATCTCTCAACTCAGCGGGACTCATCCCGCGCGAAATTATGTCCGCTAGATTCTCGATTCCAGGAACATGTGACCTGATACCGCCAGCTGTAAGGCGCTGGATCTCTGCGACACGGTTTGCGATAAACTTCTTCCAACGAGCTGGTGGTGAGCGAATCTGACACAGCACTATCATAGAATCCGTCCAGAAGAAGGATTTAGTTTTCAGGTCGATGCTTGACTTGACCTTCTCGTACAGGTGAGCCAAAAGAAGTGCCGAGGAGAGCTCTAGTAACGGCAACGAGAGCAATATCGAATTCTTCGATTTTCCTGTAGGTGCCACTCTTGATTTGGCACACAATAGTCTGACGGAGATTGTTCCGTCAGCGGATACGGTTCGCAGGTAGATGTTGGCACCGTATGCGCGTTCAGACGCGTCACAAAATCCGTGCAATTCTACGAGTACAGGATCATGAGAAAAAGTTACCCATCGTGGGATAGATATCGATGGAATATCTTCTAAGCTGTCACGGTAGTGTCTCCAATACTGTTGCTGTTCAGGTGTCAGTGGTTCATCCCACGAAGTAGTGGATTGCCAAAGCGATTGGACGAAGATCTTTGCCAAAACTACAACAGGACCAAGTAATCCAAGAGGCAAGAACAGTTTGGCAAGATCGGAGACGACAACGCGACGAGTAATGACAGCTTCCGTGGACCATACGGGAGTTGCATAGCTGTACGTGTCCGTGAATGGCTGCCAATGGATTCCGAGAGTTTTGACCGGGGTGGATTGTAAATTCAGAGCTAACACTGATCGTTCGTCACGCAGTTCTGGGGAATTTTCAACAGAGCTTCAGCTGAATTGGATGCCCACTTGCGAAGACTGAAACCGGCGGATGACAGCACCGTCAATAGTTGTCTGCAAAGTTCTTCTCCTTCCTCTTCGTTGTCGACACCAGTCAACATATCATCCACGTAAAAATCTTTAGCCAAGGCTAGTGACGCGAGCGGTAAATTGTCAGCACATTGCTTGGACAGCTCTTTCAGACACCTGGTTGCCAAAAATGGGGCGGATGCAGTACCGTAGGTGACTGTCGTGAGTTCAAAGGTGCGAATCGGTTCGGAAGAAGTGTTGCGCCAAAGGATACGCTGAAGTGGGTAATCTGATGGATGAATGCGAATCTGTCTGTACATCTTTTCGATGTCTGCTATGAGGGCAATCCGATTCATGCGGAAACGAAGATGTATGGCAAACAGGTCGTCCTGGACAACTGGGCCTACCATCAATGCCTGGTTCAACGCAACTCCACTGTCCGTCCGACACGAGGCATCAAATACGACCCGGAGCTTTGTAGTCGTACTATCCGCTTTCTCTACTCCATGGTGTGGTAGGTAGTATGACTGGGCTACAGGTGATGAGCTGGCGAAATCGTCGACTTCATTCATGTGACCAAGCTGATGATATTCATCGATGAACTTGACGTAGGATTGTTTCTGCTGAGGATTTGAATCGAGGCGACGTTCTAAGGCGAGAAATCTCCTGGTAGCGATCTGCTTCGAATTTCCGAGTTGGGCCAGGATGGATGGGTGCTTTGGAAGTGTGACTACGAACCGACCCGAATCATCCCGGTACGTATGAGTGACGAAGTGTTCTTCACAGGCAACTTCCTCAACGGACTGGATACTGTTCGACCAGCACGACTCAACTTCCCAAAAGCGAGTGATTAGTTCATTGAGTGACTGATTACTGCACAAGTGCGCTAGCTTAGTAGTTCCATTTGACTGTCCGGAACCAATTTTGCCCGATGCTACCCATCCAAAGACGGTGTTCTGTAGAATCGGTTTCTCGGGACCCAGCTTGGTAAACCCATCTAGCATCAGATCGTAGTACAGTTCCATGCCAAGGAGTAAATCGATAGGACCCGGCTCATGAAACTTTGGATCTGCTAAAACGACATTTGGCGGAAGTTTCCATGAAGAGGCATCAAGAGTTCTGGTAGGAAGATCTTGTGTTATCTTTTTCAAGATGTGGAACGATTGAACAGCTTTGAAATCTGTGCAGTGTGAACCCATTCGAACGTGTACAGCGTGAGACGAAACGACTAACGAGTTGCCTACACCTCCAATTTTTGATGACACTGATAGCGGCGCAACTTCAGCTTTTGTACGATGTTCTCGGTGATCAGATTTAACTGCGACGCTGGATCTAACAGGGCTCTTGCCCACTGAATTTGTCCGTTCGCGGCGAAAACTTGGATGATCGCTGTCTGTAGTAGTACGGTAGCAGGAACTCTTGGGGCTCCGACGGCATTGGTGGACACGAGGCTAGTGGCAGAGGACTGTTGGGACCCAGACGGTAATGGCGACGACGATGAAGGATTTTGCGAGGAAGACTGTTCCGAAACATTCGGCGGCTGGACCGGATTAGAGCGAGGAGCATTTGATTTGCTTGGATCGGAAGACCGACCGTTCAATGATTGGTGGAGCATAGTGTGATGCTTCTGATGACATTTGTCGACTCTGCATGTACCAGACGAACAGTTGCGAACCATGTGCTCCGGCGACAGGCAATTTATACAAAGATTCTTTTTCTTTACAAGATCGAAACGTTGCGAAACTGACAACCCTTGAAAGACATCGCACTTGAACGGCGAGTGGGCGAACTTTGAGCAAAACGGACACGGACTGATTGTTGGGCTAGTAACGGCGTTGACGATCTTCGATTTCGACAACCGGTGTTGTTCCGGCTTGTGAGAATCCGATGAGTAAGATTTGGACGATGGTAATGACTGGAGAACGGACAAGTGACCGCGCAGAAAATTCATAATTTCGTTGTACTCTGGAACATCTGTTGACCGGTAGTGTGACTCCCACTGCTTCAATGTTGAGGCATCGAGACGACTGCAGACCATGTGGGCCAAAAACACACTCCAACCGTCCGTTGGAATTCCCATCTTATCAATCATATTCAGATTCCGTTCAAAATCATCGACCAACCGCATCAGAGCATCGTAGCATTCTTTCTTCATCGGTTCGATTGCGACGAGAGCATCAACGTAGGTCTTGAAAATCAGCTTCTTGTTCTCAAACCTTGATTCAAGAAGTCGCCAGGCGACAGAATAATTGGCAGCTGTAAGCTCTATTGATTCCACCACCTTCCTCGCGTCCTTCGTCAAGGATGCCACGAGGTACGAATACTTATCAAATGGTGATAGATTAACGTTGGAATCGATGAGAGATTTGAATGAATCGCGAAAAGTGATCCATTCCGAAATAGTACCATCAAAACTTGGGAGCTTGACATCGGGTAGCTTCACCCGCGTTTGAGCAGGTATAGTTTGGTTGACGTTAACTTGGGGGCACGTGGTTTGCTTACGACTTTCGGTTACCAAAAACTATACACAAAAACGTAATCGAGCTCAAATTTTTGTCGGATCAAACGATTGCTTTCGTTTGTGGCAGCTTGGTCCGCTTCTTCAGCTACAACCTTGGCTTCATCTTCGGTTGTTGCATCTACCTTGCTATCTACACTGCCCTGATCCTCCACGTCATCGAGTGCCAATTCAATGGCCAAACGATTCGCATGAAATTTATCGTCAAGTCCATCAATCCGTTTCTTCCATCCCTCTAATTGTCCACTGTGTAACTCAGCGTTGTACTGGTTCACAAATTGCTTCGCGTTGGCCAGCGTGTCCAGAAAGAACCGCTCTTGATAACATAATGCCCGCAATCCGGGTGCCATTATTTTCATCGACCAGCACAGTCAAACGTTTAAAAATTGCGCTAACTGTCTGCTCAGCCAAAATCAGAGCACACAATCGAACCAACAATCCAACTAATCCGGGATAGAGGTAGCAAATCGAAGATCGAGTGCAATAAAATCGATCTTATGATTAACGAGCTCAGCCAACTTTGCCTATTTCTACTCGCATGCAGTACTCACGTTCTTTCAGCAATTAGTACGACCGATGACCTTTGTCTACGATGAATTGATCCCTTTGTCCACTCAGCACAATGCGTATCAGAGCCAAACCACGCCAAGCCTCATGCCACGCCGCATACACGAGAAGTAGAAATTGAAGCCATAAATCCCGATGGAAGTTTCACTTTCAGCAACCACAGCAGATAGAGTTGGATATAAGCGCAATTTTATTTACAGCGACAGTTCACTTTGCGCAATTTAGTCAGTGTTCTATTATATTAATTGTTCTTCACTCTTCACTTACGGCGAAGTGTTCGAGAGCCACACGATAAGATAAAGTTCACTTTTGGCGACAGCGAAAAAGTTCGACGAAAACTGTCCACGATTGTCCGAGATAAATCGCGCACATCCGGCTCGAAGGACCAGAAAATGTAGGGTTCAGGGGTCGCCTCAAGCGCGAGAATCGGTGGCACTCGAACACGATATCTTTCGCAATAGATAGAAAAAAAGGCACGGTGTTGCAAATACGGATCAAGAACGTGTGGTGATCTTACGAAGGATATATTTCAACTGACTATATTGTTCTACAATGATCTTGACCCTGCTAGCCAAATAATAAAGTGAGACGGATTGGCAAAAGGCCTTTCCGATCGTTCGCTATTCTAACGTGATAATGTGATTGTGTATGGAGTACAAAGGTATAGTGTGGGGTAGATTATTGGGATTCTATTGATCTTAAAACTAGCACATCTCAATACATTAGGGTGGTGCTCCAACACACTGTCTAAACTGAAAACGTCGTACCAACCTGGACCGGATGGAGTTCCTGCCTGTGTTCTGAAAAAATGCTCTGCGAGTCTGATTGTTCCTCTACTGTACATCTTCAACTTGTCAATGCAGCAATGCATTTTTCCAACTCTCTGGAAGGCTTCTTTCATGTTCCCGGTTCATAAAAAAGATGCGAAGAATAATGTAAGGCACTACCGAGGGATTACGTCCTTATGCGCGTGTTCTAAATTACTGGAAATAGTTGTATCTAACTACATGTGTTCTCGTGTGAAACAATACATCAGCCCTAAGCAGCATGGATTCTTTCCTGGACGAAGCGTAACAACTAATCTCGTGGAATTTTCATCGTTATGTATACAAAACGTTGGACGTGGGATGCAGATTGATGCCGTTTACACCGATTTGAAAGCAGCATTTGATCGAGTTAGTCACGCGATTCTATTAGCGAAACTTGAAAAGCTTGGAGCTTCCGCTCAGCTCGTTGCATGGCTTAGGTCTTACCTGTGTGGTAGAAAACTGGCAGTTAAAATTGGCTCTGCTGTCTCTGACTGGTTCACTAACGGCTCTGGCGTCCCACAGGGAAGCAACTTGGGTCCGTTGCTATTCTCGCTTTTCTTCAATGATGTCGCCTTGCACCTTGGTGAAGATTTCTGCATACTATATGCCGATGATATGAAAATATATGTACATGATTGTTGAAAATGTTTCGGACTGTATCGAATTGCAAAATCTTCTTAATCGGCTAAGCGCCTGGTGTCGTGCAAATAGGATGACGCTCAGTGTCCCGAAATGTTCAGTAATTAGTTTTCAACGAAAAAAACGACCTCTCATTTACGAATATGTTATTGGCGATGAAACACTTGCACGGGTGGATTCTGTACGGGATCTCGGAGTCATTTTGGACAAGGAGCTTACATTCAAGGAACACTACGAGGAAATCATCAAGAAAGCGCGTCGTCAACTAGGTTTTGTATCCAAAATTACAAAAGAGTTCCGTGATCCGTATACGCTTAAATCGCTGTATGTTTCATTGGTTCGACCCATATTGGAAACGTCATCTGTTGTGTGGGACCCTTACCATATAACAGTAGTCGATCGAATTGAAGCTGTACAACGGAAGTTCATTAGATTCGCCTTACGCTTCCTTCCGTGGAATGACCCACTGAATCTGCCACCGTACGAAGCCAGATGCCAGCTGCTGGGCTTGAGTACATTGGAGCACCGTAGAAAAACTGCTAAAGCTGTGTTCGTCTTCAAAATGTTGGCTGGTGAATTTGACGCTCCGAATCTACTGGCTATGTTGGACGTGAACGTACCTGGGTACACACTTCGTTCTAGCGATTTTTTTCGCTTGCCTCGACGCTACTACGAGTATGATCAGAACGAGCCAATTCGGTCAATGATGAACGTATTTAACCATCGGTATCCTGACTTTGATTTTAATATTAGTGTTGACGTGTTTAGAACTAGAATATAGATTCATTAAGACTATCAAATATTGTCAGATGAATAAAATAAATAAATAAATAAATAAATATCAGAGATGCGAGCTGCATTCAAGAGGGTAAAAAAGCTCTGCCAGTGGTGCCAGATCTACAAGGCGGCTCCAGTGATCCCAAGGATGGCTCCACTTTCTTCAGCAAGAACTGCTACTCTCGTTCGCCCATGCAGCTACGTTGGGATAGATTACTTCGGGCTTCTCTTGATCAAGCAAGGACGCAGTGAAGTGAAAGGATGGGTGGCCCTTTTCACCTGCTTGACGATTCGTGCAGTGCACCTTGAAGTGGTGACAAGCTTGTCGACGGAATCCTGCAAGATGGCGATTCGACGTTTCATTGCATGGAGGGGGGCTCCCGCAGAAATATACAGCGATCGAGATACCAACTTCGTGGGAGCTAATCGGGAGCTGAAACAAAATCTGTGGCAAATCGACCAGAGGCTGGCAACTACATTCACCAATACGGAAACTCAGTGATACTTCAATCCACCTTCAGCACCACATATGGGAGGGTGTTGGGAACGCATGGTTCGGTCCGTTAAGTGTGCGCTCGCTTCACTGTCCACCGTTCGGAAACCAAATGAAGAGACTTTCAGCACGCTGTTGATCGAGGCAGAATCAATGGTAAACTCTAGGCCACTTACTTACATGCCTATAGACTCCGAAGTTCATGAAGCATTGACGCCGAACTGCTTCTTGATGCTGAGCACGAGTGGAGTTAATCAACCGACTAGGGTGGTGCTGGATGAAAAGGCGGTGTCGTATTCAAACTGGAGCTTATACCAGCAGCTGTTGGACCAGTTTTGGAGACGGTGGATCCATGAATATCTCCCAACGATCACGAAACGGACGAAGTGGTTTGCCGACTGCAAGCCAATCCAACCTGGAGACTTGGTAGTTGTAGTGGAGGATCGCCTACGCAATGGATGGCTAAGAGGTCGAGTGATGCGGATATTTCCGGGTCGTGATGGACGAGTGCGAAGCGCAGAGTTGAAGACCGCTACAAAAGTGCTGCAAAGACCGGTGCCGAAGTTAGCCGTTCTAGAAGTTAGTGGTATAGCAAGAGTGGACTCAGAGCAATACGGATCGGGGAATGTTGCGAACGGCAGCAGGCATGCGAAAGAGCAACGGGACTGACTGGGTTAATCGACCTAGTTGCGTGTCCCTTTCGGATTCGAATGCGGTAAGCAGCAAAGCTGTCATGCGAAGTTGTCATACGAAACAGTCATGCGAATTATCATTATTGTTATGTTTGAAGAGAAGAACAATTATGAATTTATTATCCTAAAACTATTCCTTAATATTATGTAAGTAAAACTATATAAGATAAATACTTATTGTAAAATTGCCTGTAATCGAACCCAAATACTTATTTAAATCACAGTTCACAGATTGTACGCAAACAAACACTAGTTACAAAGGAACGATAATTGAACGTAATAGACTAATAAATGTAAGTAACCTAAAATTTATGTCATGCAACATCAATTAATACCAATTAAAACAATTCTAGCTTAAAGCTTACTCTAAAAAACTATAAGGGACAGCCCAATGGGATTGTACGCAAAGTTGACGTAGGACTTCGTAACTATTTCGAAATAATCTACATATATATCTATGCATATACATGTGCATCATATCGTGATATGACTACCAACTGGATCATACATATTTCCCTCCAGATTTGATAAATTTGCCACGAGCTTGGCACGACTGCATTAAAAAGCCACTTGCTTGCGACAGCCGCTGAGTCATCATTCTAGCTGGTTGCTCGCCCGCGTACTTTTCTGCAGGGTACTTGCAACCGTCAGCTGTCAGAGCAGTACTGGCCCATTGCCGCTCTGCACAGCTCCATGGCTGCCGAGCGAATGAAGAAAATTAGCTTAACATGTTTTATATTTCCAATTCATTTGTCTTACATACTAATTTTAACATTTTAAGTGTTTCAGCCTATTGGGCTCTTCAGCTTTGTTTAATTTTAAATTTTCTGTGTTTGGTGTGTTTAGTGTGCTATGTGTTTTACATTCAATTTTCAGTTCAGCCCTTGGGGCATTGATAGTTTTAAAATTTGATAACCTACCTAATCTACAACTAAAACTACAATTTGAAAATCCTAGGGGTGGGGAACCAGATTCCGGATGATCTGGTGATCCGATGTCAGGCAGCGTGCCCTGTACCGATTGATAGACTCACTAAAACGATCGTCGAGCATTTTTATCTCGGCCAGGACGGTGGACCTCAGATGTTCTTGTCCTCGGAGGGGTGTTCAGGATCATCCTGAGGAACTTATTTTGAACACGCTGAAGTTTCAGGTGATGTGTTTTTGCGCAACTCTCCCAGATTGGCATGCCGTATTCTATGACTGGAAGTATGATTTGCTTGTAGACAGCAAGCTTGTTTTTCAGGGATAATGTAGACTTTCTGTTGATCAATGGGTACAGTAGCTTCAACAGAACGTTACACTTTGTGACAGTTTTGTCAACCTGTTCCCTAAAAATAAGCTTGCTGTCTATGGTAACGCCAAGATAGACAGCTGATTTAGCCCATTCCACCGTTGTGTTGTTTAGGTTTATTTTACAATCCTCAGGCGGAACAAGTCTAGGAGAGTTGGAGTGTGGAAATAAGATGACCTGGGTCTTCGCCGCATTGATACAAATCTTCCATTCAGTGAAGTATTCTGACAAAACATTCAGGCTTCGCTGCAGTTTCGCGGCAAGCGCTCTTATTACCCTACCATTGTGGACGACTGCGGTATCATCGGCGAACAACGACAGAGATCCATTTTCAGGGAGCGGGGGTATATCCGAGGTGAATAGATTGAACAGAAGTGGACCTAATATACTTCCCTGCGGAACACCGGCAGAGATCTCCTGACTACCGGAAACTGCACCATGCAACGAAACACGGAATGTCCTGTCCGTCAGATAGTTTTTAATTATCTTCACCAGATAGATGGGAAGATTGTATCGATGCAGCTTGTACACCAGGCCATCATGCCACACGTTATCAAAGGCCTTCTGGATGTCGAGAAGTGCCATGACAGATGATTTCGAAACAGACTTGTTCCGTCTGAGGATGTTACTGACTCGATTAAGTTGGTGGATTGTCGACCGACCACGTCGGAAGCCAAATTGTTCGTCGAGCAAGATGTTCAGCTCGTCGGCAGATGAAAGAAGCCGACGGTGGATCGCTTTCTCAAATAGCTTGGATAATCCTGAGAGAAGGCTGATGGGCCTATAGCTCTTGGAACATGAAGGATCTTTCCCAGGTTTCTGGATGGGTATGACTTTGGCTGACTTCCAACACGAGGGGAAGTAGCCAAGTCGGAGGTAATGATTGAAAACCATCGCCAGATGGTTATAGAACTGGGGGCTCAGTTGCTTGAGCTCCAAGTTCAGGATGTTATCGAAACCTGGGGCCTTCATGTTCTTTGAGCATTTGATATAAGCCAACAATTCGTCAGCTGAGATCTCCAACTCCTCTGTGAAGTCGTTGGGGCTTAGATGGATGTTAGTAATAAGCGCGCTAACGGCAGCTTCATGTGGACTGACGATGTTTTGTCCCAGATTATGGGAGCTGACGAAGTGTTGACTTATCTCAGCAGCCTTCTCTGCGGGAGTTATCAACCGATCCTTAGAGCTATTGTTGTCTAATGGGATCAACGGTGGAATGGGCCTTGGCTTAGTTTTTAAAATTTTGGTCAACTTCCAGAACGGCTTAGCACAATCTGGGAGAGAGCGGATCTTGTCGGCAAAATTGTTATTTTTAAGGTCCACCATTCTGGCCTTAATAATTTTGGTCGCTCGATTACAGTGACGTTTAAGCGTTGGCAAACCAGTTCGCTGGTATTGCCTTCGAATGGCGTTGCGCAATTGAATAAGTTCTTTAGTGGGTCTATCAATGGGTACAGAGTCACTCACCTGATCAATCACCGGTACATGTTGCTCCCGGGCCTGGGCGATCGCTTGCTCGATGCTCTGCAGCTGCCGTTCGATGTCATCAACCGAATCAAGGTGCATGTCGAACTCGATATTGTCGTCCACGTGTTGTCGGAACCTCTCCCAACTGGCGCGATGGTAGTTCCGTCTGGTGATTCTATGCCGGTTGACCGAGGACCCGACTTCGGCCACCACCAGATAGTGGTCCGAGCTGAGCTCCTGGTGTACGATCGGCTGGGCGATGTTGTTCCCCATGTTGGTGAGGAAGATGTCGATTGTCGAATGGACCCCGGATCGGCTCAACCGGGTGGGAGTATCCGGGCCCAGGACGGTGTAATGTCCCTCTTCCAGGTCTTCCTGCAAAATTATTCCGTTCCGATTCCGCCGGGTGTTCCCCCAGGCTTCGTGTTTCGCATTCATGTCGCCGGCGATGATGAACTGCCCCTGCCTCCGAGTTAGCTTACGGATGTCGTTTCGTAGGGCCGTTGTTGTTCCGTTGTTGGTACTGGCTTGCTTGGGACAATAGGCCGCGATGATGGTGATTGGGCCGACGGCAGTTTCGACTTCGACTCCGATGGCTTCGATAGTCTGCAGCTGAAAGCTCGGAAGCAGATTGCAGTTGATGTTGTAGCGCAGGGCGATCGCGACTCCTCCTCCACTAGGGCCGCTACGATCAAGTCGCACAATCCGGTATCCTGGGATAATAACGGTGAGTTCGGGCTTGAGGTGTGTCTCGGTGACGATGGCGATGTCGATGGCCTTCCTGTTAAGGAAGTCACCGAGCTCAACGGTTTTGTTCCGGATGGAACAAGCATTCCAATTACGATGTTGATGGAGCGATTATGGTCCATATTTAAAAATGAACGTCATCGTCACGGATGTGGCGGCTTTGAGCTGTTCCTCCTTGGAGCGGCAGGAACGTAGTTGGCGATAGAGCTCTTGCACGAACTCCACCATTTGCTCCGAGTTGTAGAGCTGTCCATCGACGGGTGGTTGCGTGAAGGTACTGCGACTCGCATTGCCCCAGCCGGGAGGAGGAGTCGGGTTGAGGGCGGCGGCGGCTGCCGCGAAACGATGATGGACCGAAGCTGACGGGCGGTTTGCTTGGCGGTGATTCAATGGGATCGGCGGTAGGTTTGGCACCTGATACCGAAGTGACGGGAAATTTTCCTCGTTCATCGGAGGTGGTGGACGGCGATGAGCAGGCCGAGACTTGGTAGATGACTTCTTGCGGATCGCCAAAAATTCAGCACGTTTGGGGCAGGTACGATTGCTGCTCTCATGGTTTGCGCCACAATTTGCGCACTTCAGTACCGCACCTTCTTCCATCGGGGCACAATCGTTGGTACTGTGGGCTCCGGCACACTTGCCACATCGCGGCTTCATGTGGCAGTTGCGAGTTCCATGGCCGAACGCAAGGCAGTTGCCACATTGCGTCACGTCGTGCTGTCGCGGACGATACCGGTCCCACTCGACGATGACGTCGAAAAGGGCCCGTGTTTTCATCAGCTCCGCCATCGTGACGGATCCCTTCTCAAGGTGGACCAGATAGAGTTGGTCCCGGTAGTTACCGTGTTGCTGGCGCCTGATGGGAAACACCTTCTGAGGCTTTAGTGCCGCCGCTTGCAGCTCTGCGAAGATTGACTCCGGTGTGAGTTCTGGAAGGCCACGCAGAATCACCTTCAATGGCTTGCTTCCGGGCGCGTCGTGAGTGTAGAACTCGTGTTTCTTCGCGACTAGGTGAGCGCCGACAGCACGGTAGTCAGCCTCCGTCGAGCACATCACCTTAATTCCATTACTGCACAGCTTGTACAGCGGATGGATTTTGATAGCTGCAAGCTCGGTCCTGAGTGCAGCAATGTCCTTCGATGTGGTAAAGAGCGGGGGGACCTTCACCTTCTTCGGCACCTCCTGGATCGGAAGCACGGCGAATTGATTGCTCGCTAGTAGACGAGCGTTGCGATCCACTGGATCGGCGTCATCGTGGCGCAGCCGCTTGGAGCTGCCCGGTTGCGGTAATGTTTCGGGAGCGGATGTCACCGTTGGTCGATTTTTTCGACCCATTGCCACAGCAATAGGTCGAGCGGGAAATGTATCCGAACTTTGAAGCACTTTTTTCTGCTTTGCCACCACCAAAAGATGAGCAAGCGCAGGCGATAGGTTGTGAACCGAACACGCAATCGCGAGAAAGCGGGCGAGGGGAAAAAACGGGAGAAAAAACTTTTACTGCGAGGGTGCGAAAAATACGACCGATCGTGTCGCTTGGTAAAACTGGAATGTGAATGAAGAAAATTTGAAGGTGTCACTGTTTTATATCGTGCACTGCTGCATGTGAGACGTTCCTTACTTAAATTTGAAGTCTGTGATAGCAAAGTACTGAGTATTTGGTAAATTTACTCTGAAAAATCGGCATTATAAGACATCACCTTATATTTGCGTTAATGTCAATAGTTGAATGTTTAAAATCAATAGTTTATAATATTTAAATCGAAGCGTAGAAAATGTTCCGATCGATTGGTGTAAACATTTTGAAAATCAATCTTGGAATGACTTAGTTATTAACGTTCAAAACCTATATATTTTTCGTGACGCTCTAAATTTTCGCAATTCGAACGTGTACCCCAGTATTGAAAACACAGACGTAGTCCTACGTCAAAAAATTGAGTTTGCTATTGAGGGTCCGAAACGTTCCGTTGCCGTAACACCACTGATTTTAAACTACAGACGGCGCAGTTTGTATAATTACTTGGTAGCGCATTTAATCAGTATTCATCGCAGGACTGAAGCGGCTGTCATCCACGAACACGAATCGTGAAGCCGGAAACTTGGTGCTGCGTGCGATGCTGATTTGACAGCTCGGTGTTATTGGAGGCTATATGCAGCAAACACAATATTCGCGACGGAAGTTGTCGTGTTTTGCCGTTTTTGATTCGAGAAAAATCTTCCGTGTTGTACTTAGAGCAGTGGTTATTACAACGATAGTAGTTTTTCATTGTTTATCGGCCTAGAATTATAATGTTTTATCTAAATTGTTGATACTAGTAGTTTGGCTAGTAGTCTGGTATTCATGCTCACGTTAATAGTTGGCAATGTAGATGTCAAAGCTATGTCACAAATGCTTACTGTCAGAGACTTGTCAGTAACCAACCAAAATAAAGAAGAAAAAGATACTCACGTTCAAAAGCTATTAAAGATGGAACGCAAGAGACGGGAACAAATTTTGCACACTCACGTTGAATATCCGACATCGTCAGTAGGAATGATCGCAAAGTATCTTAAATTTCCAAAATCGATTGTGAATACCGTGATGAAACGTTACCGGGAAACACTATCGCTGGATTTCACAAAACAAAACAACAACAAAAAGTGTACGGAATCAAATTGCAACACACGCTAATATTCGGCAAAATTCGCCCGTTCCACCAATCATCTTGAAACTTTCAGGAAGTAAAATAAAACATGTTATAAATATTTCCCAAGTTTTTTGTTTAAAATTCAATTTCAATTCCCTATCCATGTGCACGAACTTTTTTCTTAACCCTACTCATAAGGTCCTGTACAACATTTGAACCAACTTTTTTTTGCGTGGTAATCCATTTTTTCTTCATATCTTCCTCCGATTTCACTTCCTTAGTATGCTTCCGAAGTGCCTGCTCCATGATGGCCAAGTACTTTTCAATTGGCCGCAGTTCCGGTGCGTTCGGGGGGTTGAGATGCTTCGGCACGAGATTGACCTCCTTAGTCTAGTACCACTCCAAACCTTCTTTCGAGTAATGGCACGAGGCTAAATCCTGCCAGAAAATCTTAGGACCATCGTGTGACCTCGGAAGAGGAAGTAGACGCTTTTGGAGGCATTCCTTTAGGTACACCTGCCCATTGACCGTTCCAGTTGGGGTGCTCCGCTTTCCACACGAGCAAATTGCTTGTCAAATCATATATTATTTGGCAAACTTTGACATCTTCTGCTTTCTAACGTCCTCAGTGACATCGAATTTATGATGAGTAGTGAAAAACTGGAGCCCCGGAAGCGGCCGGAAGTCTGCTTTTACATACGTTTCATCATCCATAACAAGGAAATGTGATTTCGTCAACATCTGGATGTAGAGCTTCCGTGCACGTGTTATACCTACCGTATTCTGCCGTTCATTGAGGTTAGGCGCCTTTTGGACTTTGTACATGTGTAGTCCTTCACGTTCTTTCGCATCTTGCACGAAAGTTGTGGTTAGATTCATTTTCTTCGCCACATCTCGAACTGAACTGTTGGGATTTCTCTTGAAAGCTGGAGCTACCCGCTTGTGACCCTTAACACTATATGGTGATCTATTTTCGCCATTTTTCTTTCCAATCGATGGTCAAACGTTCGTGGTACCAATTTAAAACACGAGACACCGTAGAATGTACCATTCCCAGCTCCCTGCTGATGGCACGATGCGAAAAATCCGGATTTTCGAGGTACGTGCGCAAAATTTCTTTGAGCCGCTGTTGTTCTTCCGACTCCATCTTCGCAACGATTGCACATCTGCTAGTGAAACTTACACAGTGAAAACAAATACACATTGAACTTAGCCATTTAAAAGTGGTGCAATTTGATTCCGCACAACTTTTAGTAGTTGAACATATGGCCAGAAACTATGAGCGAAGCATCCTCCTTGAGTGATTTGGCGAATAGGTTCTCTGTGCCGTACAGTACATTTCAATGAATCTGTCAGAGTGAAAGTTTCCAGTCGTGCTATGCCAGCAAGCACCCCAACAACACCCTGAAACAGATTCTGGTCGTGCAAGACTGCAGTACGAGCAAGTTCTGACGAAATCCAACGGAGGCATTATGATGGACGGTGAAAAATATGTTGAAATGGACTTAGAACAACTCCCGGGACACAAATTTTACCTGGCCCAATATAAGAAAGAAGCTCCAGGGAAGTTTCAAATTTGACTACGCAGACAAGTGTGTTCGCAAGTTGATGATACGGCAAGTCACGCGCAATAGTGGAAAGAATACGATGGCTCTCAAGGCAAGAGTGAATGGGCAGGTATAAAAGAAGCAGTGTCTTCAGAAACGAATTTTGCCATTGATTCAATCGAACGACGGTTTGGTGAAGTTCTGGCTTGACAAAGTCAGCTGCCATTCAAGCCGGTATGTCATTGATTGGTATAAGCAGAATGATATTAAAGTTATTGAAAAAACTTTTCGACAAATCGAAGAATACTGGGCAATTATCAAATTATCAAAATAAACTGAAGAAATGTGTCAAAACAATGAATAAAACTATCAGATTTGCAGGAGAGGTAGAAAAAGATGACATATCAAGTTGACAACTCTTCAGTCAAAACATGACGGGCGGTATTAAGCGAGAAGTGCGAGAATTCATCCGAGATGCTGTGAATTATTTTTCATTGTTGTTTCTTTTCTGGTTACTTCTGGTCACATTGGTTTCTGTTTCTGGAATAAATTCCAGGCAGAATGAAACCTTCACTGATTTTGTATCTTCTTTTGTGGCAAAAAAAATGACTAATTTTACAATAGGGGATTGTACAGTTCTGGATTTTTCTTCAATCATACAACAAACCGCTTTTAATTAGAATTTAATTTGAATTATTTAGAAGTATTTTAACATGTTTGTCCCATACTTTAACATGGGAGCTGTCAGATTTATCTTTATCCACTCCGTGTCATCTTCTTTTTTCAGCCAAGATTTCTCAGTTCTAGAAGAGATAATTTGAGCCGGAACTGCGACACGTCAGAGACCGACCATGTGGTTGAGTTTGTCATAGTTCCTAGTTGTGTCATACCGAATTAGTTGCTGTCAGTGGCAAGCAGATTAGTCATACTTCTGTTAAGAAAACCATTCGTCTAGCGTGCACTAATCAAAACTAATTATTGTGGCACAATGACTAAAGTTCGTCCCGTTTGATGCAATTTGTATCACACTGCCTTCGTTGGTACCGCCTTTTTTTGAGCAATAGCGTCCGACGCTATAACATACCAGCTCTTTGCAAAATTTTGATTCAGTCTTACAACAGTTGTGGAGCTGTGCAGTTGGCTGTTGCAACGCAGTTAGCGGCAGCAAGCACCCTGGAGGGTGCACTGGCGAGCAGTCGTGCAGTTGGTTGTTGGTGCCGATGCTCCTGTCAACTTTGCTGCGAGAACATGGTTGCTGAAACCTGCGAATTGGCGAGAAAAAGCCGTCAGTAACCCGTCCTTTTCAGGACGACCAAATCAGTTCAACTAAAGAGTTTGTAATACAATTACCGCGTCACGGCTGATCATGGCATTCATTAAACGCCGTGTCCTGGAGTGTATCACAAAGAACGTTGAACAGCTAACGAACGAAATTCTAGAAGGGATAGTTCGAGCCGAACTACAACACGCCACAGACCGACCATGTTGGGTTCGTCGTAGTTGCTAGTTGTGCATAGCGGATTAGTTGTTGGCAGTGGCAAGGTAATTAAGAATAATTCTGTTAAGACTAATTAAAACTAATTATTGTGGCGCAATAACAGAAGTTCGGCCCCTTTGATGCAATTTGTATCACATTAACTTCGTTGGTACCGCCTTCTTTCGTGCAATAGCATCCGACGCAATTACCAGAAAATACAGTCTTACGGTAGTCGTAGTTCTGTGCACAGCAACATCTGTTGTTGCAACGCAGTAGCCGAGCGAGTACATTGGTGAGTAGTCGTTATCCAGAGAGGTTGGTGCAGTTGGCTATTTCGGCGGATACTACCGCCAACCTCCCGTCAATGCGCTGCGAGAAAGAAGGCTGCTTAAGCCTACGAGTTGATGGGAAAAAGCCGCCCGTGACAACAGCGGGACAAGAATTATCCCACGTCACCTGCAGATGGCCACTCGCACCGACGAGAAGCTGATCCAAGAAAACCCAAGTTCAATCGCGAACAATGTTTCCTTCCCGTCAACTATATCCGTCCTTTTCAGCACGACCAAATCAGCTTGCTAATGAAAGCGTTTGTTTGGTTGAATATTTCTATTGGGCTGTTTGAAATTTCAATCATTCGATAGGAATCAAATAAATTTGAGAAAGTGAAATGTCGCAGCATATGGCTGCAAGTATGTGTTTCCATAGTTATCTTCTACGCGTTATAGATTGTGGCCCTCTCAACCATCGTAGAAAATACAACCAGGGCCGTATCATTATTAAAACCAAACGGTCCTTTTAGGGCCACCAAATGCTATCTGAAGAGTTAACAATAGAATTGTCTTACATATTTACTTCCCAATGCTGGTCTATCGTTCAATTGTCAATATTTCAACCAAGACGGCAATAAAAGACTTTGAATCCCCAAACAGACCACAATCATCTGCCGCAAGGGTTTGGAAAAAGAAAACGTATAGCACCTTATCTACCGGGTGCTGAAGCATTTTTACCCGATTCGGTCGTTTCTCCAAAGCGATAGGAATTATGAACAGCTTCGCAAATTACATTTTCGAGCGGATTGAAAGCATAGCTGCCCGACTGACTTAAATCAATTGGCGGATAGCCCTGACGTCTCTGGAAATTCAAACCGCCTTTCGATCATGCTGCCGGGAGAGCTAGCTAAACACGAGGTTTCACGAGGTAAATCAGTTACATGACGAAATGAGGTGGTGGCCGTAGCTGTTCCCTTGAACCCAAAATGGCCCATTTCAGGGCCATCAAAACAACTGAAAAGAGAGCTGACATGTCTTTGGGAGTGCTGAGGGCTTGGTTTTGGGGTGTTTGATTGCGAAAAATATCTTTCGTGTGCCGAAGCTGTAATGTTTTCGACATTAGCAGTGTTGTACACACATAGGCCTAGTAGAAACCGTATGCAATTGGAGGTGAACGAAACCAGCCTCTTGGGTAAAAGTTTCTCAAATCATCAATAACTCATTCACCCTACAAGGTATATTACGTGATATAGAGCATCTTGATATGTCATATGTCATACATATTATTTGTAGTGAAAGCAAGATGTATGAATGTAGATACCAAGACAGGCTATATCAATAAAGGTTGTAGTGCGAACGTTTAGTGTATGGGAATTAGATTTGGAAGGAAACCGATTTCGGTCACTCTTCAAACAATCAAGCGATTTAGATTGCACATTGCTTCGTAGTCCTACGACAACTTTGCGTACAACCCCATTGGGCTGTCCCTTCTAGTTTTTCATGAATATCCACTGTAACTTCTAACCAATAGTTGCACCTCATGCCATGACGGATACTGTGAAACACTGCCTTAATTGTCACACCTACGCTAGGTCTCAAACCCGTTTTATCACTCTCGTGTCTCTCATAATCCAGAAATTTATCAAAATAGTTGAGCGCTGCATATTCTATAAAACCATCGCTCATGTCGCTATCTGTTCTACTATATGATGTATGCATATTTTTTTCGCATCACTCCAGCATTGAATTACAAATGTACATATTTTTTCCACTTGAATAAACCAGAGCTCTCCGTCCATCCACCTGCATGTAGAGTGGGTATGCTACGAACTCGAACGGCTTTCGACGAGAATGGAGCATGAGAATAATTCCGCGTGTACATACTATTTTTTCGTAATTCCTGTCGAGCGATTTTTATTTCCTCACTGTAGTTCTCACTCCACGCACTTTTTCATGTCGATACGTTTTCACTTCTTTCGGTATTCGGAGCTTTTGGTTAGCAATTCAGTTCTATCTGATGTTTTTTTGTACCTTCCTTTGGCTTTGCACGGTTGAATATGAAAATTCATGAGCATTTTTGTTTGTACTCGCAATGTCGAGTCATAAATAAAATTTCGTTTGGAAAATTATTTCCAACATAAATCAACCCATTTTTCAATTAACAATTTCCACTGACAGCATTATAATGCTGACGGCTTTGCTATGTGGTCGGGTTTCGGATGGCTTCGCTGGTTGGCCTGTCGGGTCAGTTTATTGGCAAGGTCTGCTAAAGCGTCAAAGTTAACGGATTCCGGATAGCTATGATGGAAAAACGTATGAGGTGGTGCGGCGTGGGAAAGATGAATGATATTAAGAACGTGTGTGTGTTGGAATTTTTTGAGAGTCTATTTAATGTTTCATCCATCATATTGATGATATATTCACAATTGATTGGTGCCTTAAATATCTGATAGCGTAAAGTGACCCAGTCATTCAGTTAGCGTTTTTGCAGTAGCGCGTTGAATAGGTTTGTTGGAGCATTTTCATTACTCATTTCTAAATCACCTTACAAATTGTCGTTACCGTCTCGCTAGGGATCTATTTCAGTTTTCCTCACCATCAAGTAAACGCCATAAAAATGTTCAACAAATGCGTTTATTAGCGGAGTAGTTTAGTAGAATCAAACATTTTATTAGCCCCCTCAACATATCACCTGATACCTCATTCATCAGTTGAGATAATTATGAAACAGCATCAACATCTACCTCATTACATACAAGCATTGATGGACAGAAACATATTTCAAACCGCAAAAGCATTTGTTTTTAATAAATATTAATGTACATTTGTGCGTGTTTCATTTGCGGAATATGAGCATGAAAAATGAGAAAGCCGTGATTTATGAATGACTATAAGTCATATTGTTAACTTTGTTTCGTCTCAAACCATGTTTCTACCTGTTTTGCAAGTCAGTTGTGTGGCACATGAAGTGTTTGTTGTTGCGAATTTTTCTCTGTATACAGATAACATTATAACAGTTTTTCCGCACAAATGAAATCTTAAGGTTTTGTTCTTTAGCAGACATTTTCTGAAGAATAATAATTCAAAATCTTACACTTTTTTCAATTTCACAACTAAAGTCAGTAAAAATGAGACGTACTGATATGGTCGTTATTGAACTTCTTATCCATATCCAAATACCCACACCTTTGCCTTGACACTCCTCATTAGATAATGGGCCAATGGTGGGGCGAACTGTTTCGACAGTTTCAATCACTCTTTCTTCAAATTCAGATAATTTTCCAAAGCTTCGGTGATTTTGCGAAGTTTTGCCTTAGTCAACAGATAAAATTGTTCATCCCAAGGACAATTAGATAAAACCAAATTGCAAATTAAAATTAAAACAAACTGGATGCATAAAAATCAAACACATTATAGTAGCTGTTTACAACGCAGCAAAAACTTAGCACAGGCTTGTGTTTTAAAGGAAGGATTGAAGATTGATTTTCGCTTTCCACACTTTTTAGTTATCATGATTTCACTGGTTTATCTGGCAGAAAGCATTTTAAAGCGGGCCGGATTTTTTTTTTGTAACTTTGTCGCGTGAGTGGCCTGTGTCAACGTAAGAATTTCGTTCAGAGTATGGTTTAGCTGTCAGTGCATTTTTAAACCTTGTCGTTGGCGTGCATATTGTTTACTTTTAAATTGAAGTTTTGAAAATGCCGTCTCGACAACAGGAGCTGCGAAATCTTATTTTGGACGAGTAGCAACCTTGTGCACATTGTTCTACCCCCGGAAGAGGAATACCCCGCAGATTTTATTTGCGTGCATGATGAACTGTCACTTTGGCGAATTTGCAGTCATGCACATCCGCTAACGTCCGTCGCAGCGTATTTTTTCATTCTCGGACTGACTTCCACAGAGTGAACAAACAATACATTTTCCCAAACTACAAAAACATGTTTTGCAAATCGCCTCCGAAAGTCGCAAAGAATACCATAGAACCAAAGCAACGATTGATCGAGTGATGTGTGTCGTCCGAGTATCAGGGACGCTCTCGAGTCCCTTCGAATATCGGTGAGGGTTACGGCAAGGTGATGAATTGCCGTGTTTGTTGTTTAACATTGCACTGGAGGGTGTGATTCGAAGAGCTGGGATAGACACGAGTGGCACGAACTTCAGACGATGGCGGAAACATTCATCAGACTTAAGGCTAAAGCTGGTAGGGCTGGACTTGTGATTAATGCGTTGAAAACAAAATACATGAAGGGAAGAGGCTCTCGAGAAGACAATGTTAGCCTCCTAGCACGACCTCAAATCGACGGTGATGAAATCGAGATGGTAGACGAATTCGTGTATCTGGGCTCATTGGTGACCACCGATAACGACACCAGTAGAGAAATACAAAGGCGCATTATGGCTGGCAATCGTCCCTACTTTGGACTCCGAAGGACGCCAAGATCGAACAAAGTTCGCCGAACCACAAAGTTGACCATCTACACGACATTAATTAGACCGGTAGTTCTCTACGGCCACGAAACATGGACATTGCTAGTGGAGGACCAACGCGCCCTTGGAGTCTTTTAACGGAAGGTGCTGCGTACCATTGTAGCCTTCCAGAATGATCCGACTCTTAAGACGTGTGGCTTAAGCGCCACTCCAGAAGGGAGACCACACGACCAATGTAATTTTGCCCGGTCAAGACTCTCCTAAGGGCGAGTCCATTTAAATAAAATCTTTGGATCAGACCAGCTGGCTTGCAACATAAAACGACCAAGCGGACAACCCTAACGTCGTACGCCACTACATTCACGATAGTCACTCAGAGACCGCGGAGAGAACCGCTCATACTCAAACCCCCATTTACCAGAGATTCCTTCTCATTATTGGTAGTCTCGACACCCGCCACTAGACGTCGCACCGATCTTCAAGCGGACTTTCTCTCCCCAACATACAAATTCAAACACGAGAGAACGGAATCACCAAACTAAAACGAGGACGCGAAGTGATGGAAATATCTTCATTAATTAAATAGCTTTTGTAGCGCAAACAAAAACATTTACTGACGTATTGTAATTCTCGCATTGCATTGTAGTGTTTGTTCGTCCCTCTCTCCTTCTGTGTGCGATTATTCTTACTCTCTCTCTAAACTAACCTAGTGTTCTCATGTGCTTGTGTTCTATTCGTTGATGCGTGACGTCACAGAACCGGCAACGCAGCTCCTTGCGAGTCTGTGCCCCTGTGACAAACTGAATTTTAGGCGGCGTCAGAAACGGCCCACATTCACGAGACCGGAAAGCGTGGCACGGAACTCGGAACTAATAATAGCGCATGGCTATCTTCAGTCTTAGACTGGCAAAAAATCACTCCGTGGCGCCCTCACCGGACGCCACACTCCAAAGTAAAGAAGGGCTTGACTCACCAGCTGTTGATGGCTTACGATCGAAGGTCTGTCGACGGGTTCGATTATCTCGATCGACGATGTGCTCAATGGCGATCAATGGTGAATCGGCGAATGGAATGGCGCCAAGTGCAATGGCGATTCGCGCGCCACTTCGATGGCGGTTACTTTGTCGTACCGGTATGTTGACGAACCGGCGTGGAACTATCCACCTCGAACCGATGTGTTGTTGGATCGGTTCGCTTCCGGCGGGTTGACGGTGGCCGGGAAAATCCGTCCGACGGGGAGAAGCGACTGCGTTTTCAGTGCGTATCAACTGCTGCGAATTGAAAAGAAGCGACTACAACAGGACAATGAACCCAAGCACGCACATTGATTACATGAACAGCACATTTTGAGCACAATAAATTACCTGTACTAGTTTTTTAGCCTTTTCCTAATCGCACAAACTTTGTTTCACACAATTCGTTTTCCTAATTCTATGGACGAACAGATTTTATAATTAATTAGGATATTAACATCACTTTTTAACACCATACTTTAAACAAGAAAAACGACCACGAGCAAACGCGCACATTTCAAATTCGTTGAGATGTCACGGACAGAATGAACGAGACCGTGAATCCTCAGATTAAAGTTAGCAAACTCGGACAAACCGGAAGTCTGCCTTTTCCCGGGACCCTTCGTGTCCTATCGTGAAACTGGACGTACAATGAAACTTATCTCGTTTAGTTGACCAGCCGTCTCTTTCCTTTTTTAACTATAATTTAAATGTGCCCGCCTTAGGAAAGATTTCATGCGAATGCTTGTGTTTAGCTACTGCCTACCTTATGGAACTAAAATTCCAATTTCTTAGATCTAATTGATTATATACAAAATTATACAAATTTCCTGATCGCTACACCATCTACGGTGGAGTGCAGATAGAAGACGGAACGTGGATGAGGCGAATGCAAAAGAATGTCGGATGACAGCCCTGTAAAAAAATACTTCTCGAAAACGAACCGACAGGTACAAGAAGAAGAGGCGCGCAACGAGCAAGGTGGATCGATCAAGTAGAAGGCGACCTGCGAACCCTCCGCAGACAGCGAGGCTGGCGAGTGACAGCCATGGACCGATTACAATGGAAACAACTTCTGTGTACAGCAGAGGCCACGCTGGTCTTAAGGTATTTTTTTTTTAAATATTAATACCTATTTCTAATTTGCACCTATTTATACAAATAGTGATATTGGAGCCAATCACAAAATGGGATAGTGGTTTACTTGGGATAGTGGTGGTACGGTGAGCATGGCAAACCAATATTATGAATCACAATTAATAGTGATCCCCACCACCGGACCACCAGCCAGGCGAACCCCCACATCTCACCAGGAAGCATTTTTGTTGTTTATAGTCTGTGCTCACTCGATTGTTAACATCGCCGAACTATAGATAACCGAAACAATACGAAAGGCATCATATAACAAAATAGTGCGTAAAAAAGCATCGTCACAACCCTTCACAGCCTTCTGGCAACTTTATGTTTCTATTGCTCTATCAATCGCTATGTTTTGTGATACATTGGATGGATTAATATTATTTTTCTTCTGTTTCTAAAAACGGTGTTTTTGCTGTGTTGCTTTGTTAATATATACACTGAAAATTTATTTTCGTAAATTAGCCTTCACTCGGTTCGTAAACATGGATTTTCTACATAGAACATATGTCTCGAAATTGTATGAAACATTCTTAATGCTTGTCATCTGGTGAAATGCTACCATTACACCTCTTTGCACAATGCACGAAAGGAATTTTATGAAGATCAACCAATTGCTGCTTCTCTTCAATCGTACTCATACATGTTGGTATTGCTCCTCGGGTGTGCTGGAATCATTGTTTTGTTTTTAAATTACATACTAAGTCGATATAGAAGATCTGTCAGTCAATCATGCAACCACCAGAGTTTCTTTTTTAATGATAACAAAATATTCGTAGTAGTTTATATTATTTTGGTACAAAGCACGAATGTTCATTCTGTGTCAATAAATGCTTCATGTTTTAGACAGTTACGTATGTGGCATTTAGTTAGAAGGTAGTTTCTTGAAAAGTACAAATCTATTTACAACGAATACAACGAATAGATTTGTTAGTTCTTCCTTCAATTTCGTAATAATGTCAAAATTTAATTTTCAGTGTGGGTGAAAGGGTCGTGGAGGAAATGTACATTTTCAGTACGAACTGTGAACATACTCGGTGGTTATCCTATACAAAAATCCAACACGACTGTAAAGTGAATATTTCGACTCGTGACAGTACCTACTAGATTTTACCATGGTTGCTATTTGATGCGAATCGATTTTGGAACATGTGGAAAACCTAAGGTTTTTAAAATTCTTTTTGTTTTTTTTTTAATCCCAGAGCAAGCCTAGAATTGTTGAATCTTTCGCCAAATATTGACGGGTATTGTAAAGTACTTTGGGTAAGCGTAGAAATAATAATCCTCCCGTCGTTCAGGCGGGTTGTCACAAAGTGAGGGCTCAATTCCTGCTCTAGCCGGTGGAACTTGAAAATATCCCTCGTCTACTGGTCCACCAAGCGTTCTGTTGTCCGTTGTATAATGTTATGTGTTCAGTGTGTGCAACCGCTGGTTTAGGACGGTGTAATTCTCTCTCACACAATTTTTCTCTCTCTCTCTCTCTAAAAGATATCTTGCCCCACCCTATTTGAAATCCTGGCAACGGTGAGAGTGGAAGAAATCGATATTCGATGGGAAAACCACGGATTCCAACACGTTAACCGGAATCTATCAACGGGAAGCTTCGTCAAGCAAAATCGGCGTGAACTCCATCGAAAACGGGTGGCATAGCGCTATACCCAGCGTCTGGAGGCAACAGCGAATCAGCAGACGGAAACGCAAGCGAATTACGACGAAACCGAAGTGAAACATGAGGACGAACTGGAAGTAAAGAATGAAACCAGCGATCGAAGGGAACGATTCATCCATCCGGAAGGAAATGAAACAGTTTATTCCAGTTTTCAGAGAGGGCAGTAGTTTTACAGAATGGATTCAAGCTATCGACCATAATAAGGAACTTTATTCGTGGTGCGATAAGTCAACCTTGCTCTATGCGACGTGCCGACTAGCGGGAGCTGCTCATCAATGGTTTTTGGAAGCCCGTGAGTTGATTTTAGGTTGGCAAGTATTCAAACAAATGATTTTGCTGACTTTCCCGGACTTTGAGGATGAAGCAGATGTCCGTCTTTGCGTGAACTTCAAACCGTTAAATAAGTTAGTGGAACGGAACCACTTTCCATGGCCGATCGTTGAAGATCAGATCGCGAAGTTGCAAGATCGTAAATACGTCACGTCACTCGATGTGAAGAACGGGTTTTACCATGTTGACATTGTAGAAAATTCGAGAAAGTATCTTTCATTCGTTACGGAAAATGGCAAAACGAATTCAATTAATTGCCATTCGGGTATACGAATTCCCCGTCGATATTCGCGCAATACGTGATGAATGTTTTGAAGGAATTTGTTGAATCAGTTGAGATCGTTGCGTTTATCGACGATATTCTCGTAAACACAGTTACTATTGAGGAACACTTAGACTATTTCGTGTCGTATCGGACAATCACATCGAGTTTAACATGAAAAAGTGTTCATTTCTTATAAACCGCGTGGAGTTTCTTGGTTATAGCGTGACGTTCAACCAGATTCGTCCTAGTGATCGACACGTTGAGAACGTGCGTAACTTTCCTGTACAATCGAACGACAAAGCGCTTCAATATTTTCTAGGGTTGATGAGTTACTTTCGCAAATTCGTTTACCGTTTCAACTTCATTACAAGGCCTTTGTATGAGTTGCAGAATCGTCGCGGATCAGATTATACGTTCGAAGCGAAGCATTTCGAATTGTTCGAAAGCTCGACGCGTTCACGAAGTTTTTGAAGTTGTATCCGACGAAGACCACAATCTCGCGTGAAACGATGAAACATTTGAAGTCGTATTGTATCACCTATTGTACGCTAGATGTGCTCGTATCGGAGCGAGGTACCGCATATACATTCGATCAGTTCAAAGCGTTGGTTAACGATCACGGAACTCGACACCAGCTTGTGTCCTCAGGCTAATGGCCAAATAGAGCGCTACAGTTGCACGCTAGTTCAGTTACTAAGTAAGCTAGTACAAAGTCATGGTCAACAATGGGATACTGTACTCGTGGAAGCCGAGTTTCTGCAGAACAACACATTTAACCGTTCTATCAGAGGTATCCCTTCACGATTTCTATTTGGTGTGTTGCAATAACGGTATGTTTCTGATGGCTTGACAGACTACGTAGATGAGCTATTCGCACAACGATCGAAATTTAAGCGAAATCTGCGAAAATGCCGTTCGATCGATTAGTAAACTTCAGGAGTATAACAAACACAGCAGTATGATAAGCGCTGCAAGGTTTCTACGCATTACAGCGAAGGTGATCTAGTTTCGATTCGTAGTGATAGACAGATAGGAATTTAAAGGATCTTACGTCATCAGAAAGGTTCTTGATCGCAATCAAGCATCATGGACAAGCGGCCTTATCTGAAAAGCGACAATGATGAGATTAACGATTTTCATATTCAGAAATCGACTAAGCAGATGTTGAATACTAACGAAAAATTCCAGTGGACACTGTTAAAGTAAAATTTGAATCAATTCAAGTATGTAAGCTTAGACTGAAAAGTGCTCAAATGAAATGTAAACAAATTACTATGTAAACAAACACGATAAGAGAGAACACCAGCGTTTCGAGAAACTGTCGCGGCCGACAGTAGTGTCAGGATGGATGCTGTAGCAACCTTTTGCACAGTGTCCTACCCCCAGAAGAGGAATATCCCAAAGATTTTATTTGCGTACATGATGAACTGTCATTTTGACGAGTTTGCGTTCGTGCACATCCGCTAACGTCTGTCACAGCGTATTTTTTCATTCTCGGACTGACTTCCATAGAGAAAACAAGCATACAGTTTCCTAAAATACAAAAACGTGTTTTGCAAATCGCTTCCGAGCATCGAAAAGAATACCAAATAATAGTGAATCCGGTCGGGGTGACGCAACAAATGGTGTCCAATGTCATGAACAAGTTTCTACAAACCAAAACGGTTCAGAGGAAGTCAACCAAGCAGTTGAAAAGGGGTGCAGTCAATATATTGTAGGGATTAGGAAGAAATAGTAATTCTAATATTGTTTTGAGTAGTTTCATTTTAATTTATCTTGTGAAATTATGAATTGATGATTTTTAGCTTTATTAAGCGCAAAATGGAGAGTCCCAAGAAATTAATATAAAAAATTAATTATGAAGATTATTACTAAAAAAACAAACCTATATGATGAGACGAAGTTGCATCAACGAAAAAACCCAATTTGGTGTTTAATGCCCGACATTACATCCATATTTATCATCAAGTTTATGTCTTTAGAAAGTAAGTTGCTGAACTTTTCATGGTTCAGAATAGCAAACTGCTAATTGAGTTTATCTAAGCTTTTTTGTAACTATTTAAATATGATTTAGAGCTCAATTACTTTTTAAACTATTCTTTAAAGTGTAATCCACTGCTGCATATAAGGCTGGCATATAAGGCTGAGTCAAGAGACATATACCCTACTTTGGAAACTTTTGATCTGCATCGGGAGCGTGACAAGCCTTCATCGATTACGACCTACTACGATTTCTGATCTACTGATCTAAATTGTTAGTGACTAACAATTAACTCAGGGGAACAAAACAAAGATTCACTGGATGCTTGCGACATGTTGATAAAGATAGCCAACCACCTACTATTGGGTTTAAGCCTGTTGCCTCCCTTAAATGGTAAGTAAAATAGCAAAATGTTTGTTGAAAATTTAATGAAAAATCGTCTCAAAACTTAATTAATTCATTCAAGGATTAAGCGATTATTTTCATGGCCCTTGGAAATAATAGGAAACTAGGTTCAAAATCAAATCAGAAACATTCGTTAGAAATCACCAAATGCACACTTCCGATGCCACCACTAACCACAGCTAGGAAATCTGCAAAGTCGACAATAAATAATCCAATTTTACCGCGCCAACCAAGTTCGTTTCATTATTTTGTAACTGCTGTTTGGCAATAGTTCGAAGCTGAAAAATAAACTGCAAAAGTAAAGTGAAATAAATCACTCTCCGTATCATGCTGAAACAACCGATGGTTCACCATCGCACCGCATTGGGTACGAGTGAATGCGCGGAAAGAATACTCGGATGAAATGGCAAATACAAAGCATGCTCTCGGAACAGTGTCTATATCACATGATCACAGTCGGTGGTGTGGGCTCGCCTCTTAGGTCGGCTTGCGGAAGAACTAGAATTAAAAAGCAAACATTCGGAATAACACACATACTGACCGTATGCAATTTGTGATAGAGTCCCCGAGCTTTTGTGTGGCTTTGTTCCCGCAGCAACTTGGAAAATTCTTCTTCACGTTTGCATGACAGAGGAGCATACGAATGAAAAATCCCTATCCCGATAATGTTGATATACCTCCATATGGAAGCTTTTATTAAGAACTGCATTTCTGTCGCTCATAGCGGTTGAACAAAATTGGGCATCGCATAAAATGTTGAACCGGCTCGACCTGACCTCTAATCATGCCATCAGTTGACAAAAAAAAACGGTCCTACCGGAAGGCAAAAGCTGACGACGGAACCGACCAAAATACATATACGGTGTGGTAGAAACACAGGACTATTGCAATGAAATAGGTGAGACCACAGCAGCGATTGAAATTGTGGTAGCCAAATCTAAACTTGTGTAAACTATGTGTGTCAATTTTGATTGAATGATGAAAGATCGGTGACAAACTATATGGGAATAACCAATAAGAGCCAAGGGGCTGGTGAGTACTCTGAAAGTTTATATAATATAGAATATGAAAAGTATTGAAATCCAAATACGTTTGAACATTCCATTTGAATTCGGTGCTTCAAAATATCAAATAATTCATTCTATGGGACATAGAGATCGAAAAAATCATTAACATTGACATAACCAGGCAGGCAGACAATCGATTCCCACCCGAAATGTGTGAGTGTCGGTAGTTTTTTCTACATTTTTTTGTTTTTTGTGCTTCGCCCCGCACCCGGAAAAAGAGTTACATCAGCTTAGTTTTGTTTAGTAATGGTAGTATTGTGAAATTCGGACATAAATGATTAAGTTTGAGTATTTGTCCGCTTTGTCGCGAGTGAATCGATAATTATTTGCAGTTTTGAAGTTCGTTATAGAGTCGCCTCATAGCGGGGATTTGATATTGGCAGTGTGGAGTGACAAAAAAAGAAGACCAGTGCATGTAGAAAACGGCCATTTGCTTGTCAGAAGCAGCGAACGAAGACAATGCGCATGCGTGAAAGGCTGCCACATAATTTCAGAAGCGTTCACCACGTAGTTGTGTAGGTTGCATATCTATCGGGCGGTTTGTCAACGTCAATTTTTGCGCTTATTTCGTCACGAGTGCATGAAGCTAATTACGAATCAACGTCGAGAATTTTCATGTTTACGAATGAACAAGCGAGTGTAATTAAGGAAGCGGCCATGGGTGGATGTATCTGACTATAACTCTATAACTCTATTTCTATAACTATAACTATAACTATATAACAATAACCTTATTTTTAAATAATACCAGGTGCCAGGTTTGCAAATTTAACATTTCCAAGCCTGGAAGTGTGTTGCGCTGCGCTTATCCAAACGATGTCGGTGATGCAGGGCTTATTGTATGTGGAAGTAACTTCGGAATGGGCGTGACTCTCCAGGCATTCGGAATATGGAATATATGGGTTTCGGCATTCAGGCATTCGGCATATATGGGTTGCTGGATCAGCAGGCATTCGGAATATATGGGTTGCTGGATCAGCAGTAGAGCTATCACTTTCCAGCTCTCGGATTAAAGATGCTTCCAATGATCACTTGAGGGATTGGTTTAAACAGATTTCTTCCATAGTACCATTGCCGGCCAATGAGTGTTGGAAAACACACACACACACACACACACACACACACACACACACACACACACACACACACACACACACACACACACACACACACACACACACACACACCAATGAGCCCCCGAAATACTCGCACGGAGAAGCGAGTCGGGGACTCGCCAGGAGAGCACGAAGCCCCGAAGAAGCAGCGTAACGTGCAGGACTGTGCTAGCGTACTGGAGGAAGGCGTCAAGAACGGTGATTGGCAAACCGTGGAAAGCCAGCGGGAGAAGAGGGAAAAGCAGGAGAGACACGTGGAGAAGAAAAAGGAGCAGAAGAAGAAAGAAAAACGTCGGTCTCCTCGGAAGAGGCTCAAGGGAGATGCTTTGATCGTCGAAGTGAGTGATAAGACGACGTACGCAGCGATCTTACGAAAAGTGAGGGAGGACCCGGAGAACTTATTGCCAACTCCTTAGGTAGTGAAGGAAATGTAAGGGCTTTAACGCAGAAGGCGGTGGTCGAGTGCAGAGACCTGGACGAGATCACTACGGTAGACGAACTGAGGGATGCACTGGCCTCACAATGCGTGCTGGGTGAGGTTCAGATGACCATTCGGTTGAGGAGAGCGTACGGTGGTACACAAATAGCAGCGATACGACTACCGGTAGAAGCTGCCAACAAAATGGTGGAGGTGGGCAAGGTGAAAGTCGGATGGTCAGTGTGTCCGTTGAGACTCACCCCTCGAATAAACAAACAGATGGAGAGATGCTTTAAATGCATGGCGTTTGGCCACCAAGCGCGAAACTGCAAAGGCTCGGACAGATCCGGTCTATGTAGGAAATGTGGAAATTGGAAACGGTCAGAGAGGGGCGTAAGATAATCTTCCATGAAGCTAGAGCGGCCTTCAAACGGGAGATTAAAATCAGTCAATCCAACTGCTTCAAGGAGTTGTGCCGGGAAGCTGACGATGACCCTTGGGGCAACGCTTATCGTGTCGTAACAGCGAAGATCAGGGGTCCAGTGACGCCAGCGGAAATGTGCCCGGATAAGCTGAAGATCATCGTAGAGGGTCTTTTCCCGCAGCATGATTCGACGACGTGGCCGCCTACACCATATGAAGATGAAGATCGAGTTACCATTGATTGCAGGTATGCAAGTCTCCAACGACGAGCTGTCAATGTACAACGGAGTCCTAAAACTGAAGCTGCCCAAGGGCGTGAAGATCTTCGGGTTTGCGGATGATGTCGTCCTCACGATAACCGGAGAGTCGCTGGAAGAAGTAGAAATGCTGGTGGCGGAGTCGACCGACGCAGTGGAAAACTGGATGAATTCAGTCAAGTTGCAGCTTGCTCACCACAAAACGGAAGTGATGCTGGTCAGCAACTACCGAAAGATCCAGTGGATGCAGATTACGGTAGGAGGGCACGTCATACCGTCCGTGCGGGCTTTAAGACATCTAGGAGTGATGATCGATGACCGGTTGAATTTCAACACCCATGTAGATTATTCCTGCGAAAAGGCGGCTAAAATGATCAGTGTGCTTGCAAGGATCATGCCGAACGTCGGTGGTCCGAACGGCAGCAGTAGGCGACTTCTGGCGGCCGTATCATCCTCGATGCTGCGGTACGGCGTTCCAGCATGGGGAGCCGCGCTCAAAACGAAACGTAACCGCAGGAAGTTGAACAGCGTGTTTCGTCTGATTGCAATTAGAGTCGCGAGTGCGTACAGAACCATCTCGTCGGAGGCAGTGTGCGTTATCGCCGGGATGATTCCAATCTGCGTAACCCTAGCAGAGGATATCGAATGCTATCAACGGAGAGGAACCAGTAATGTGAGGAAGACGGCGAGGCTAGACTCCATGGTCAAATGGCAGCAGGAGTGGGACAACGCGGAGAATGGAAGGTGGACCCACCGGCTCATCCCCAATGTGTCGACGTGGGTGAACAGGGAGCATGGAGAGGTGAACTTTTACCTCACACAGTTCCTGTCCGGGCACGGCTGTTTTCGCCAATACCTGCACCGGTGTGGTCATGCGTCGTCACCTCTCTGCCCGGCGTGTGCCAACGTAGAGGAGACTCCAGAGCACGTGGTGTTCGACTGTCCGAGGTTTGCGGAATTGCGAAGGGGAATGCCTGCCCTAAGGCCGGATAATATCGCAGAGCGAATGTGCAACGAGGAAGACACGTGGAACGCGGTAAGCAGAGTCGTGGCGCAAATACTGTCGGCGCTACAGCGTAAATGGAGACGGCACCAGCAAACAAGCACCGGTTCTGAGGAGTATCCAGCGCAGTGAGCAGTTTCGGCTTCGGGGCGCCGGTGAACCGGAAGTCTTCTGCCAACCGGAATCGTCGGGCCGACCTCAGCACTCGAACATCCAGCCTGCTGAAGAAAAAAGAAAGAAGAAGAAAGAGCTTCGGGTATGCAGGGCACCGCCAGTGCGGACGTCATCCACCACCGGAACTGTCGGACCACCTCTGCAACCTGAAGACGAAGTCGGCGCAATGCGTGTTAGCGTCCCCTGCGATAACCGCCGGTAGTCGGGGCACCATCAGTGCGGAAGTTTCCTTCGCCGGAACTGGTGGACCACCCTCGACGCCGGGGGAAGCAGGAGGATTCGAGAGATGGATACAACGTAGCAGCGGAGCAGTGGATCATCCAGCCAGTCGGCGAGTAGCCTTAGCTATTACAATTCAATTGCTTCAGATTTGAGCTGAACAGAAACAATACTAAAGCTTTATACAGGTATCGGAATTGACTTTTATTCGACTACTTAACAATTAGTTAAAATACAGTTTATGTATCTAAGGTCATAACCGTTAACTAGGTTTGCTATTAAAACCTTGGATTTATTTGAATTATAGCTGTGTTAAAACTGTTTGTATTTAGCAAAACAAACTTCAAAAACAATCGTTTAAATGCCGTATAAAATTCTAGTATTCGGCATTTTGGTTCGTCAATAAACTTTCTTCAACTTAAAGCTATGCAGAATAAATGATGCATTATTCATTGAGTTCAGTTAATTCCTTTGTTTTTGTTTATTAGTTGCTTATTTTTGGTGCCGATGAAGAAGTATTTTCCTGTTTTGAAATCATAGTTAAAATGGATAAAGTATTTGGAACCGATTTTGCCCTGACTAATTTTGCAAAAACCTATCGGTGGAATGATGTTGACTGATGTTGATTGAATGTTTCAATAGGACAATAGCTCAAGAGTTACAAGGTGCATCAGAATACATTGTCATATCCAGAGATGGCTAATGTTACGCCGGCGCGTGAGACTTGCACCTTCACAGAGGATACAACCATAATACACCACAGATAAAGCAAAGTGCTCTTTTATTCGGTGATAAATAGACAAAGTGAAAGTGTGCGCCTGTGATGGGATTACTTGGAGTGAGTGAATCACACTCTCTTTTAAACGATCGCTCTCATCTGTCTTCGCCCACGTGCTTTCACCTGCGATCCCTGCCGCGTACACTTGTCCGAGGACTCGCCATTGCTCTTTGTGTGATTCGCTGGTGTGGTTGTTAGTGAAAACGTCGTCGGAGTTGTAGAAATAGTCCGAAAAAAGGCTTTCTTCCTTTGTTATGTAGCGTAAAAGCGAATTTGCAAGCACTGCTGTATATTAGCAGGAGAGGCCACGCCAGTGAGCTCACTGGGACGCACGCGTCAGGGAATTTAACTGCATTCGCTTCTGTAAATTTGAGAACTCTTCTTATCACTCTAGAGCGATCGAGTGTAGTGCGAATAAAAACCATTTTTCCACTCACATACGCTACTCGCATGCAAATACGTGGGTTAATATAAACAAGAAAGAAGAGCTCTCGTTGAGGTAGGAAGAGTGTGTGGAAAATTTAAAATCTCTCTCTACCACACTGAGGATATAGACATCACTAGTCATATCTTTTAATTGTCTCTTGTTCAACATACCTTTGAATCTTGTCAGTAATGCCCGTAGTAAATTTTTTAGGATTTTCATCTGGTGGACATTAGGATTTCCATCTGGTGGTTTGTTAAAAATAGGGTTAGCAAACTCACTGTTTATTGTGCGAAGACAATTAGGCCTTTGCCGATCTCGATCTGACGATTTCCATCAAGGAAGGCATAATTGTCATCCATGACTTGGGCCAGATAACCATAAATCCCTCATCCAGCCTACACTTCATCTGGCACCCTATATTCCCTCCTTACCCTTTGTTATTAAATGTTTGTATGTATGTATCGTATGTAATAGAATATAAAATACAAAATATAACAGACAGCTACTGAATTGTTACTGCAAAATTAAAATTAGATTTAATACACATCTAGACCTGGAAAATCTGAAGAGCAGACTATATAAGTCCTTTCACCGAAGATACAATTTCAATGAAAATATGTTTGATTTGTTTTATTTTTTGGAGAATCAAAAGACTATTCTATAGGTTAAAGAAGGCAGTTTTAGTGATCAAAGAGCCTGGTTCGATGGTTTCTGAAATAAATTAATCGTTATACCAGTAAACACACATATATTAATATACAATCGTATACTGCTTATAATCAAAAGCCGGTCTTTTATGGAATAATAGTTATAGTTCTGAAATGAAAATGTTTTGCTGAAATGCTGGAAAACAAATTGAGCATTATACATCAAATTGTCATGCTGCTCCGTGCTCTGAAAAGCAAAATCAATTTGAAATACAAAGATGTTACAGGGCGTGCTGAAATTGTTAATTAAATGAGAATGGAAAATATGTCCTGCTTGAACACAATCTTCAGTCGCAGCAACTCACTTCCCTGTTGACAAGCTGATAACATTGACCAAGCTACGGCCACCCAAGTAACAAATTGAATTTTAATGTACACTTGAAGAAGTTTTCAAGACTCATTTGATAAAACCACGCATAAAACTAGATATTCTACATAACCTCGATAAAACAGCCATAAAACCCTCTTAAGTTCCAAAAGGCCCATACTACAGGGGGTTCTCAAGACTATTTCCCAAGGTTCGCTTAAAACTTGATAGTTTTATCGGTACATACTTGTAATGACACTCAAGACATTCTTAAAACTATGATAAAACTACCACAAGTGTTGATAGTTTTATGATTTTCCTCTTTAAGAACACTTCCAGTCCATCACAAATATGCTTCGAAGATTCGATTTTTCGATTCGTTCTGCTGAATGGGGATTTTTTTTGTTTATGGTTGAGTGGAAGCTACTATATTTCTTTTCCAAAGTGGATACGTATGTAAATTAATTGTAAAATTGACCATAAATGTATCTGTTTTTTGCCTGCAATTGATGAATTTTTCATGCGACATTCAGTTTATAGGTGTTTTATAACATAAAAGTTCGAAAATTTTAATGCGCCTCTGAATTATTGCAAGAACATTGCATTATTTAAAAAATGAAAAAAATAGTTGAAAATTCAGCTATTAGGTGACACGGCTGATAAATTGTTAGATCTTGAATAAATTGTGTCTACAATCCATTTTATGTTTCAAAATGTATTTTAAACAGCATTGTTTGTTCATACCATTGGAAAAATGAGAGTTTTGTTGCATGCTTATGAAAATGGCTACCGTGTCGAGAGAATCCAAAATAACCACGCTCGTCATTTTTCCAATGGTTTTATCTAAAACTACCATAAAACGCAAATAAAACCTATATTTCTTGCACAAGACTAACAAGATTTTTTGAGGAGCGCGATAAGTTCATCTTTATTTGTTCTATTCTTGAAAAAGATGAATTACGCTTGAATAAAACTTGTTTAAATTGCTCAAGGTAAACAAGTCTCTCGTAAAATAGCCATAAAATCAGTGTGAAAAAAGGCACATCATAAGCAAAGAAAATGTGAACTTTCAAATCAAAAGTGCCTATGCATAATTGTTGTTCTTACAGTCATAATTACAGCTTATAATTTAATATTTTTAATCACCAGCGTAAAAAAAAAAACAAAAAGAAAATTTAACTTGAAAATGCTAACAATGGTTTTAAGAAGAATAACAAATAATAAATATTGCCTGGAAGGAGGAAACATCAGTTGTGTGTGTGTGTGTGTACAATCTAACACTCATTGGCCGGCAATGGTATTATGGAAGAAATCTGTTTACAACAATCCCTCAAGTGGCCATTGGAAGCAGCTTTAATCCGAGAGCTAGAAAGTGATAGCTCTACTGCAGATCCAGCAACCCATTTCAGAATGTCTGGAGAGTCACGCCCATTCCGAGGTTACTTTCACATACAATAAGCCCCGCATGTTTACCGATATCATTTGGATAAGGGCACTGCAACACACTTCCAGATTTGGAAATCTTTAATTTCCAAACCAGGCACGTATTTGGTATTATTTAAAAATAAGGTTGACGTTGTATAGTTCTAGTCAGATACATCTCACCAATTGCCGCTTCCTTCGTTACACTCTCTCGTTCATTCGTAAACATAAAATTTCTCGTCGTTGCCTCGTAATTAATTTCATGCACTCCCGCCAAAATAAGCGCAAAAATTAACGTGGCCAAACCGCCCGATACATATGTTACCTGCATAAGAAAACTCTGTACACTACATGGTGAACGCATCTGAAATTATGTGGCAGCCTTTCCCGCACGCATGCGCATTGTCTTCGTTTGCTGCTTCTGATAAGCAAATGGCCGTTTTCTACACGCACTGGTCTTCTTTTTTTGCACTCTACACTCTACCAATAATCAAATGCCCGCTACGAGGCCACTCTATATGGAACTTCAAAACTGCTAATAATCATCGATTCACTCGCGACAAAGCGGAAAAACGCTCAAACCTAACTACCACTAATAAGCAAAACCAAGCTGATGTAACTCCTCTTCCGGGTGCGGGGGCGCAGCACAAAAAACCACAAAATGTGGAAATACTACCGACACTCACACATTTCAGGTGGGAATCGATTGTATTCACTACAGGTTTCCCAAAGCACGCGGATATTTTATGATTTCACTCTTTAGCTGGGAAAATCATATTGTCCTAAAAAGGACGGATTTTCAATGATCTACTAATCACTGGTAACCAGAGGACTGATGCAGGCGTTAGTTCTTGAAGCCTGCTACTTTTGTTGTCTGGAAGGAGGAAACATCAGTTGAGCAAAAAATGATTTTTCCTCTTGATCTATATTTAGCATATAGAAGAAAAAAATCTAACGTCGGATGATGTGCGCTGTGTAGTAGATCACTGAGCAATTCCAGCGCACCACTTCGGACTTTAGATTTAACGGTGGTGGACATACGATAACGCATGACGATAACGTACTACCTGGGACGTAAGGTTTAACTTGCACAACTGGCATAAAATCAATAATCATGAGTTATGATTCTCGGTTTTCAACTGGCGACACATTGCACCATTTAATTTGATTCGTTACAAAAAAATAGGACGCATAACGCATAGACCCTTCTGATAAGTTAGTCTCAGTAGGCTGCGAATCCAATATAATCTAGCGATGGTAAAAAAAATTGTCGTTGGTGGCTGAGATAAAGGAGTATTCAATATATTGGATAGGTTTTTATTGAATTTCCGCTTAAACGATCCACTATTTTATATTTTCTTTCACCTATGGGCGTCCATTGTTCAGTTTGTTTATTTTTCACATAATGTTCTTTCTCAAGAGTATGTGCTCTTATTCGAAACCAAATGGTTCTAAGAGCGTTTTGTGGTAGCATTTTCAAGATACAATTATCTTAAAGAAGAATGTCATAAAACTTTTTCAAAACTTTTATCAGGTTTTATGGAAGTTACAAATCGATGTCTTGAGAGGGGACTCAAGTATATTATAAAATTACTTATAGGGTGTATAACACTTATAAATGGTGTAGTTTTATGGAGGTTTCTTCAAGTGTTCTTTAATCACTCTTAAGAACTGTTAATCAATTAAAACCACCTTAACTTGGAAAATGCCCTGATAAAACCAGATGATCTCCATAATGCTTTGATAAAACTACCATAAAACATGAATAAAACCAATTTGCATTTGAATTGTTACTTGGGCAATCAGCTCCTCCATACTGAAATGCTGAAAAAATGTGTAGATAACTGCAGTAGAAACATTAATTAATGTGGTATAACCACAATGGAACTGACTCTTAGCTTCGGGTTTGAGAATCCCTACTGAGCCCTTGCGGCACGTCAAGCCGGCCAGTTCACCGCAAGGGAACTGAAAAAGGTCGTACGAGGTAGAAAAATATGGCCGTTGAGGTTGACCAGTTCAATAACAGCTCTCTGATCTCTCTGATTGCTTTAAATAACTAATTTTCTGATCAAGACTTTAATTATATCTTGTATTTATCGACTTGAAGATGGAAAAAGAAAAGAGTAAAATAAGAGGACCTTAAATAAGCTCACTCTTCAATAACGGCTAAATATCAAAGTAAGAAGGTTTAATGAACAAAATGTTACGTGACAGTTCCTAGGTAACCAATAAGCATTAGCATATGCAGTAAATCAACTTTAAATCTGCATTCCAGATACTACAAGCTGTATAACCATTAAATCAGCATATTGAATGCTATCTGTTGTAAAGTAGGATTTACATCTCGTGTAAAATTCATAATTTTTATGTGTGTGCTAATTGGTAACCTAGGTTGTTTATCTCTAACGATTTCTCAATGGAATACAATGGCATCGTAACAATAAATGAAACCTGGTGGAGAAAAAAGTTAATTTCGCTTATTTCAAAGCTCGTTTTTCTTACATAGTAAGAAGAACCAAGTGAGATGCAAATAACGTATCTTAAATAAGGAGTTCATTTGAAAAAATCGTTTAAAAAGTGTATTCCTGCAAACTTGTCATATATATCTCGTAACTCGCATTGAAATATGTAAGGTATGATTGTTCAATGTAAATAAATTATATCATGTTTTATTTCACAAAGCGTTGATGATTAGTTTAATGCGCTAACACTTTTATTGTTGCACATGCATCATTCAGTTCTATTGCATTGTTGACATGACAAACACTTTACAAAACTCAATGTCTAATTCGATCCTCACAACAAACAATTGTGAAATTGAGGGTGGTATGATAAATTCTGTATATCTTCCTTGTCCAGCATTTATAGCTGTCATGAATAATGCATTGCGTCCCAAAGTTGTTTTTTCTATCAAAGCATCCGATGCATTGTGAATACTTTTTCCCTCTCCATTTTTTTGTTGACCACTGATATAGGGTTTTTTGTTTCAACTGAACGTTCTTATTCGAAGTGCTTTGTCTTTGCAGCTTCATTGGACAACAATCATTCCGATGTACGTTGGAGCTTGTCTCCGGTCTCTGAAGTCGAAATGTGACTGCAACGTTGTATAGGATAGATCGGGGCTAGTTGGTTAGTTTTATAAAAAAAAAACTCCATATTCTTGAGCCTGTTATACACCGTGTCCAATATATTCTCAGAGAAAATAAAACTTTATTTATTTCAAATCGATAATCCAGATTTTATTGATATTATATTGAGATTTTATTGTTTTGGAATAACACCGTCATTAACCTTCTTGGCCAGCTCCAGGCGTTTTTCGAAACCGGCATTTCGTCCCAAATTCGATTAATTACGGTTTTGAATTGGTTCATATTAGACGCCCTGTGGTCATTTACCTTTGCCAGCATGTATGACCATACGAAATAATCCAAGGGATTCAGATCTGGTTCATTATTGTCCTAAAAGTCCGTCAAATTTTCTCGGCACCAGCCCTGTACGAGATTTGCAGTATCCGATGGCGCTCCGTCCAGCTGAAACACATAGTGATCATCTCCAAACACGACCGGATCTCTTCCAGTCATCCAACGAGCGGGTGTAACGGTACTTTCGGATGGTTCGGTACACAAAATCCCGCTTTACTCCGAGGTTTTTCAAATTTCTGAAAACAGCGCCCACGCGCCCACCTTTCTAAAACATTTGTATCATCACAGCACGAAACTCCTTCATCGCTGGTAAAAGATAAACACCGAATGAAAACAATCGGACATAACCTAAAAGCGTTTGTATAAACTTAATGCAAAACTACACAAACGCATACGTGAACCATGTTGAGTAGGTGCACGACACCAATGCAAGGAAAGAGTGTATGAGAATATATTGGACACGGTGTATATGCTAACAATAAATAATGATCAAATGTTAGCGTCAAAGTCACCCGCTGGAAGGGTAAAATTCCTGGCCTTCACCAACCTGAGCGTCTGTTTTCCATGTCAGGGGCGGCCGATCATTGTCCTAGTGCCAGCGTGGGGCTCTAAACAGAGCTGTACACGATGGTCCTTCGGCGAGACAGGGGGAAGGTGCAGGTTGTATGACCAGCCATGTAACTACGGACCGGAACAATCAGCATATAACCAGGCAACGAAAAATGACAAACGATTTGAAACCCGGAACATGGAACTGTAAGTCCCTTAATGTCTAGAGAAGTACCCTTATTCTTTCCGAGGGTCCGAGGTTCTGAGCTTAGTGAGGGTCCGCAAGTTCAACATTGTAGCGCTGCAGGAGGTTTGCTGGAAAGAATCAATGGTACATACAAATGGGGATACAAGAGCTGCGGCAATACACGCAAGCTGGGTACAGCTTTTATCATGGTGGGTGAAATGAAAATGCGTGGGATTTGTTGGTGGCCAATCGACAACAGAACGTGCAAGTTGAGAGTCAAAGCCGTTTCTTTAATGTCAGCATAATCAACGTGCACTGCCCTCACCTAGGAAGTGGCGATGACGACAAGAAAGCTTTTTACGCGCAGCTTAAACGGGAATACAACAGCTGCCCAAACCACGACGTCAAAATCGTCATCGGAGATCTCAATGCTCAGGTCAGCCAGGAGGAGGAATTCAGAACGGTTATAGGAAAGTTCAGTGCCCACCAGCTTACGAACTAAAACGGCCCAAGACTCATCGATTTCGCCGCCTTCAAAAACAGGGCCATACGTTGTACCTACTTCCAGCATAGCCTCCCATATCGGTTCACCACCTGCACCTGCACCCACAACAGATCGAATCACAAATCGACCACGTTTTGATTGATGGAAGGCACTTCTCGGATATTATCGACGTCATGTCCTATCGCGGTGCCAACATCTGTGTCAAAAACACAGACCTCTATCTGGTAATGGTCAAAGTGCGTCGAAGACTTTCCGTTGTGAAGAAAATTTGATACCGGTACCACGGTAAAATCTGAAGTGACTGAAGCTACCCGAAATCGCAACTAATTACGCGCAAAGTCTTGAAGCAGCGTTGCCGGAAGAGGGAGATCAAATCGAAGCCCGTCTCGAGGACTGCTAGAGTACCGTCAAAGCAACCATCAACAACGCAATGGAAGGCGCCATAGGGTTTGTGGAAAGAAACCGACGGAACGATTGGTTCGAATGCCAAACGGTTCTAGATGAGAAAAATGCTGCGCCTGAACAGAATGCTGCGCTATTCCGGAATAATAAGCATCACCTGCGAAGAAATGGAGCAGCTGTATCGTTCTCAAGATAAGCGTAAATTCTACAAGAAGCTCAACGCATCCCGTAAAGGCTTCATGCCGTGTGACAAAAGATGGACGTATTTTGACGGATGAACGTGAGGTGATTGAAAGATGGAAGCAGCACTACGATGAACACTTGAATGGCGCAGAGGTGAAATACCAAGACAGCAGGAGAAATGACTTTATCGGTATATTAAACGAGGGTGACGTGCCAACTTCCATGATAGGTGAAGTTAAGGATGCTTTCAAACAGCTTAAGAATAACATGGCAGCTGGGAAGGATGGCATCTGAGCGGAACATATAAAAATGGGCCCGGACAGGTTGGTGACATATCTGCATCGACTGAAAGTTAGGATTTGAAATACAGAACACCACGATTGATCGTGAAGAGATATGGAAGATTGTGGACGAGAACGTTTTTCCCGAGATACTAACCAGAATGATCAAGGCTATGATAGGTGGTGTACAGTGTTACGTGAAGCCATCGGATGCGTTATCAGACTCGTTTGAAACACGCAAAGGACTTCGACAAGGCGATGACTTTTCGTGTCTCCTGTTGAGCATTGCGTTAGAAGGTGTTTGAAACGTGCGGACTTTAACATGCGGGGTACGATTTTCAATAAATTCGGCCACTTCATCTGCTTTGCTGACAACGTGGGCATTGTCGGCAGAACGTTCCAGGTAGTAACTGATCAGTACTCCAAGCTGAAACGTGAAGCGGAAAAGGTTGGATTGAAGGTGAATGCGTCAAAGACTAAGTATCTGTTGGCTGAAGAATCTGAGCGTGATAGAGCTCGCATAGGCAGAACTGTGACAATCAACGGAGATGAGTTAGTGGTGGTGGATGAGTTTGTGTACCTCAGATCATTGGTTACGTTGGATAACAACTGCAGCAGAGAAATTCGGAGACGCATTATTACCGGAAGTCGTGCCTCCTATGGATTCCACAATACCTTGAGGTCTGATAAACTTCACCCCCGTACAAAGTATATCATGCACAAAACGCTGATATGACCGATATTTCTATTCGGGCATGAGACGTGGAAAATGCTTGAAGAGGACTTACAAGCACATGGAGTTTTCGAGTGACGCGTGCTTATCACCATCTTTGGCGGTGAATTCACATTCCAAACGATGTATGGAGGAGAAAGATGAAACACGAGCTGGCGCAGCTGTATGGCGAACACAGTATGCAGAGAGTCGCTAAAGCTGGAAGGGTACAATGGGCGGTACATGTTGTAAGATTGTCGGACAACAACCCGGCAAAAATGGTGTTTGCCTCGAATCCGACCGGTACAAGAAGTATGCCCCATTCGAGGAACTGGAGAAAATTAGTCCTCAACCGAGATTTATGCAGAAATATCGTGACGCAAGTGCGGCCCTAATAAGACGTTGGACCAGCATAAGTAAGTAAGTCAGGCTGAAAATCATAAGCAGGTTTGGTAAAATTATGATTTTTTTTTGTCAAAAGCAAATACAGCAATTTGCTTTTGACAAAAAAAAAATCATAATTTTATTTGGGGAATCGTTTATTGAGCCTTTCATGATTACATTACTCAATATGTTCACCATTTTCACGATCACCTTCTCCGAACGGGGACAGAGTCGTTAGCATACCTTCTCAATGTATGAGTGAGCCAACGAGATCCATGCCTTGGTAATGGAAGCTTTCAGGGCGCCAACACTGGGGTTAGAACTGCATAGGCCAAGGCCTGTCCTGAACATATGCCCTTATTGAGTAGTCCAAAGGATTCAATTCCGGGCTGCTAGGAGGCCAAAAGTCCTTTGGCCAAAATTCAATGTTTTCTTTCAGCCACGCTTGAGTCCTTTTTGAGGTATGACACGGTGCTCCGTTCTGTTGGAAACTGTCCGGAAAAGTATAACTCCGGCAGGATGTTTGGTTGTCAACGTGAATGCCATGTTCTCTGGAAGATCCTCGATCTTCTTCGGTGAAATAAACCTGTCTATACGTGTGTTGATACGGAGATCGATGGTAAAATTCTCTCATTGGAGAATACGATGATGGCATGTTTCTTTTTTAAGGCTGACACCAAACGTTTGGAGCGCTCCAGCCGTAGCTGTTTGATACGGTGCGTTACAAGGAGGCGCTGTACTCTTGCCCTGGACAAACATTTCAACTAATCTTTGACCAACCGTTGCATGGTAGTTTTGGAAATATCGGCTTTCTTAGCCAGTTTCCGGATCGATCTGATAGGATTTCGCCTCACTCTGTCTCTCACTAATCTGATAACCTTCGGTGTGCGAGCGGACCGTGAACTCTTCCCGGCTTCCGTGGACATGGTCCATCAAGGCGTGCACGTTGGATACGGTAAACGGTAGCCAGGTGGCACCCCACAATCGTTGCAATTTGTTTCAGGGGCTTTTGGGCGAGCAGCAAACTAGTCACAACCTCCTTTACGTACATTTTTCTCAACTTTGTTACTCGCGAACCACTGTTTTGTTTACATCGTCTCAGAGTATATAGTCAGATGATTACACACGCATAAAAACAGTAAAAACAATGTTTAAATCTTCTCATAAATAAGTATTTCAAACTTTCGCATTATTTATGGGATATACTGTAGTATCAGCTATATCCAAAGTAACACACAAAACATATGTTTTAAAATAACTTTTAATAGTTGCCGGCGCCGGTGGTGTAGTGGTAAGCGGGACTGAAATTTAGCACCCCAGTGGGTCTGGGCTTAATCCAATTCGAGGTCGGTGGTTTTTCTGAGGCGAAAAAATCTGGTCACCTTTGGAAGGGAAGTAAAGCCGTTGGTCCCTCATGTGTTGATGAGTACGATTTGGAGGGTACAGGTAGTGGAGTCATCATCCTGGCGTCGGTGGTTGTAATCGCATTGTGTAGAAGTAGTGTGAATGTTTCACAACCATTTTGCAAAATATGTCACGTTCTAAGCGGTTTGAATTTCTCGCATTTTATATGGCTGATGGACCAAATCATTTGACTTTGACCAACGATCGGAATCAAAAATATTTGTCTATGCTGTCAGTGTTACGCTGCCTTATTGATATAAAAACATCGCTCCATTTCTAAATAAAACATTAAAGGACAAGATTGTATAGATAGCTCAATAAACATTACATCAATCTGGTTTTGCAAAACGTGTTTTGTTGCATAATGATGGATTTGTTGTACGTTTGTTGTACTACTATTTCACTGTCAACAAGACGCAAATCGTAGATACTAAGAATTGAATTTTCAACAATCGGAGTAGGCTTAGTAAAGACTCTACAAACCTATCACACCAAGGATTAGTGTTTTCGTGCAGTTCTGTGCGAAATTTTTGCGTGAGGTCAATTTGTTTCTGATTTTTAAGGTTTCACTGTTTGCCCTTTTTTCGTTATGTTAATTTTATTTATTTATTTATTCATTCGTCAATCACATGTAGACTACATAATATCATTTACATTTTAGCTTACATTCTATGATTTCGCAGATTTTGGATATATTTTTTTAATATTGTCTTCGGCATATTTAGATCAATCATTTCACAATGCTGATTGTACGCGGCTTTTATCTGATTTAGCGGTCCAAATTTAGCATAGTTTGTACGATGACGGTCCAACACGAATAAATTTCTGTTGCGTAATTGTCGAGTAGGAGCATAAAAATTTAATTTTGATAATATATCACTTGAGTCAATACGTTGCGAAATGATGTCATTTACGAATGAAACCATAGCATATTCCCGACGATCTTTCAAGGTTTGAATGTTGATAAGCATGCAACGTGCTCCATATGATGGAAGAGGGAACACCGTCCATCCTAACTTACGTAGGGCATATAATAAAAACTGCTTTTGGACTGACTCTATTCGTTCTTGATGTTTTTTCATATAAGGTGACCAAACAACGCTACAATATTCTAATATAGACCTTACATATGCAATATAAAGTGTTTTAATTGTATAAGGATCTTGAAAATGATAGCTGAAACGTTTTATAAAATTTAACATATTGCTTGCTTTATGAACTATTGTGTTGTAGTGATCCACAAATGTTAATTTAGAGTCTAAAATAATTCCTAAATCTCTTATTCGATCACATTTTTCAACATGTTGATTACCTAATACAATTGCAACACTAGGTGTACTATGTTTTCTGCTGTAAGTTATGTGATTACATTTTTTAACATTTGGTTTTAATAGACTTTTACAACACCACTTATGAAAAACTTGTATTTCATTCTGAAAAACATACATATCATCTTCATTACTGACTTCTAAGAATAGCTTCATGTCATCGGCATAGATAAGAACTTTGAGATTTTTTAAAATTAATGAAATATCGTTAACATATAAAATGAAAAGAAGAGGACCTAAATGAGAGCCTTGGGGAACTCCCGAGGTGACATGGATTGTATTTGAAGTTTTCTCATTGAATCGTACTATTTGCTGGCGGTCAGTTAAGTACGACTCAATCCATTTGAGGAGTCTCATATCAATTCCATTTTTTTCTAGCTTGAAAATCAACATAGGGATATCAATTCTATCAAACGCTTTGCTGAAGTCGGTGTAAAGAGCTTCTACGTGATTACCACTGTCCATTGCAGTTACTGAATAATTTACAAATTCTAATAGGTTTGTAGTAGTTGAACGGCCTTTGAAAAAACCGTGCTGTGCAGTCGTCACTATATGCTTCATTTGACTAAACATATTTTTGTTAATAATTGATTCGAAAAGTTTAGGAATACACGAGATAATGGCAATCCCACGGTAATTTCTGATATCTGATTTTTTACCTGATTTGTAGATGGGTACTAAAAAAGACTTTTTCCATTCATTTGGAAATTTTCCCGATTCAAGTGACATATTGAACAGCCAGAATAAGGGGGATGTGAGTTCAGTTGCTAAATTTTTCATAAATACTGGTGGGATTCCATCTGGTCCTGAACCTTTACAAGCGTCTAAATCTTTTAAACCTTTCAAAATATCTTGCACATTAATTTGACTGATACCTACATTACTTGAAAAATCAGGAATGTATGAAAAGTTTTCAAAGTCACGGTCTTTGTCAGAAAATTTACAATATGTTTCTTGGAAAAATGTTGCAAAGAGGTTACAGATATCCTCTGAATTATCTCCTTCTTTTTCGTCCAAAGTCATTTTTGAGGGAAAGCTACACGATTTTAACTTGGTCTTGACGTACACGGTGTTCAATAAGTTCGGATACACTTTCAAAATTTGTTAAAAAAATGAAAACATGTTTTTTTATTTTTTGGATTTATGTTATTGAAAGCTATGTTTACAAGGAACGTTTACAACATTTCTCTTGGAATGACCCCCCCTTTGTACTCCTTAACGAGCTTCAAACGTTTCTCGAACGCGTCGCAGGCGGCACGCACGGACTGCATGGGTATTTCGTCCCAGATTTTGAGAATTACCGTCTTGAAATGATCCAAAGTGCTGACCTTGTATTCGTTCAGCTTCGCCATCATATAGGACCAAACAAAAAAGTCGAGAGGATTCAAGTCCGGGGAGCTGGGAGGCCACAAAGTTTTGTCCAGAAAGTCGGTTAAATTGTCCCGACACCAGGCTTGAACCACATTTGCCGTATGGGCTGGTGCACCGTCCTGCTGGAACACGTAGTGCTCATCGCCGTAGAGGCTTCGGAGACTGGGGGCAACAACCTTTTCCAAAACCTCAGTTTTGTAGTACGCCGCGTTGATTTTGACGTTTTTTCAATAAACACCAAGGGTAGCTTACCACGTTTGCATACTGCCCCCAAACCATCACCGACGCGGCACTTTGGAACCGAGGGATGTTTATATTGGATTCAGGAATGCTGTCCCTCGATGGCGCCCACACCCGGTCATTTTGCACATTGTGCGGCTGCTGCAGCACGAACAGTTTCTCGTCCGAAAAAACAAACTCCTGACCAGCGTGCCGTGAGAGGATCCTCTTAGCTCGATCCAACCGCTTTTTGCTGGTAGCCTCCGAAACGCCATGGACCTTACGTTTTTTGTAAGGCCTGAAACCAAGGTCCTTGGTGAGTATGGTGTGAGCGGTTCCAATGGAAACGTTGAGATCTGCAGCCGTTTTCCGGATTGAGCGGTTCTTTTTGCGCCGAATTCGCTCCCTCACGATCTTGATGACCCGTGGCGTCCTCGCTGAACGCGGCCGACCGGATCTCGCACGGTCATTGGTCGAGGACGTCTCCCGGTATCGCCTGATGGTCGTGTAGACAAAGTTCCGCTTGACCCCATGCGATTTCAGCAGCCGGAATATATCGCCGGGTCGCTCACCGTTCAAAAAACGCTTAATTACGAAGTCCCGATACTCTTTCATCGCGCGTAACAAACGAACAACAACTAACAGAATGTCAACACCGCGCACATTCGGTAGCGTATGAATGAAGCTAAAGCTGACACCAATACCAATGCAGCATATGTACATGGCGCATACCTACGCAATGATGAAAACTTGTATTCGAACTTATTGAACACCGTGTAAGTGAAGAAGTTTTTTGGACATGACTTAATTTCTTTTTCAGTTTTTATGTTATACTCAGTTTGTGCAGAAGAAATAGCTAAATTAAGTTGGTCGCAAATATTCAAATATTTTTCCAAATTAATTTGATTATTTTGTTTTCTGTAGATTTTGTGAGCCTTTTGCTTCCGATTTTTTAAATTAATTATTTGCTTGTTGAACCAAATTGGATTTTTAGAGCAATAATTTCGTCGTCTCCTCGTGAGTGGAACTTCCTCTTGAATTATTTCCATCAATAATTTATAAAAGACCTCTACTGCACTTTCAAGATTTTCTTGATCCTTTAAAATGGATTGACAATTCGCTCTACTCAGTTTGAACTTAATGTTGTCATAATTAGCTTTCTTGTAATCAAATATATTCTCGTAATCACAGTCGTTGGAGTTGTGGTTCTTACGCACAATATTAAAGGATGATCTAAAGTTTAATAAACTTATATAAATAACCTGTTTTTGCCATTAGACTGTATTTTCAACTTGATTATAATTAGTCCTGTTGCTCAAGATACATTTAATGATTGCATTTTCAACTAGTACAGGGTGAGTGGGAATTCCTTTCAGCGAAGTATATGGTTATAAAATGAGATGATTTCTGGAATTTCAGATGTAAATGTATATCCTATATGGTATATTTTTATGTTAAATTCATTGAGTTCATTCTTAGTCTTTCTCTCTATACATCAATTGTCAGCCGCAAGCGTTGTTGGAAAACGTCATAGTAGCAGGCACGCATAACATTTAGAGGCATGTCATTCCATATATTCACCTAACGTTTGTTAAAAGTTTCCACGGATACTTTTTTGGAATTTCCCAGTTTGCCCAGCATCAGGTAAAACATTCTTTTCAACGATATAAAATCTATAAAAATGTCATCACATCAAGCCTGTGAAGATTTCGCCTGGTGAGACGGTGCAGAGTCTTGTTGGAAGCAGTATGGTGAAGTCTAGCAGAATATAGTGTCCCTTTCTAGTGTCTCATTTTGATGAGATATTTCCTACAAACACATCATACTTCACGCTTGGAGCAATAAAGACATAATTAGTAGAATGCAATAGTTCCTCGCCCTCGCCAGGGTACCTGCCACCCTGCCAATTACCAATCCAATACTGGCTCCCCGTTGCCCAACACAGCTTCAATACTGCCGAACGAATGAGAATATTTGCGTTGACTGCTGCATATGAGATATGTTGCACACATTTAAAACCTGTGAAAGGAAAGAACTGTGCATTTAGTTAATTAAGCCTGCAAAACAGAAGTATAAGACATCACCTTTTATTTGCGTTTTTTTTTTAAATAAATTACAATTGTTAGAGGTTGGTTTTGAAAAAAAAATTGATACGTGGGAAAATTTTCAATCGGTTGACTGAACAACTTGAAAATCTAGTTAATTAAGTTATAAGCGTTTAGTTTGTATCGATATTTCGTGGCAGTCACTATTTTCAGATTTTCATTTGACACCATACCCAGTCATTGTGAACCAATCCGAGTGTGGCGCATATATGATGTTATTTGTGCGTTCAGACATTATTATCTTTATGATTTTTTTTTTATCGAGATTTTCAGCCCTGGGCTGGTTCATCTCCCGTCGTAGTCACTCAAATATTTGTATTTTTGTAACTTTTCCGGGGATGAGATTCGAACTCGTGATTTTGTCGTGAGAGGTATTGATGTTAACCACTACGCCGGGGTCACCCCCCTTTTAAGTAGTTTTCAATTATTTTAAACAAATGTAATTAATTGAGTTAGCAACAGGGATTCAGCGTAGATAATCTACCTTTCAAAAAAATACTTATCTCTAAATGTCTACACCGAAAATTTATTTTCGTAAATTAGCTTTCACTCGTTTCGTAAAAATGGATTTTGTACATAGAACAAATATCTCGTAAATTGTATGAAACTGTTGCTTGTCATCTAACAAAATGTTATCATTACACTTTTTTTGTACAATGCACAAAATTAATTTCGTGAAGACCAGCCAATCGCTGCTTCTCTTCAATCTTACTCATAAATGTTGGTGATGGCGATGGCGGGAATCATTAATTTATCCCAAAATAGGAATGAAAACGCATTCGAGAGTTAGAACGTCATGCACAATTACCAAGTAGCTTCTCACGGGTCACCATGGTTTAGTGAGATCAACCACGGATTCAATACCAGCTCTTCCTTAAAATATAGGATCGAACCCCATGTCAGAAACTCCTAGTGGTTGTGCCTTTTTTTTCATTTATATTTTGAGCCGATAAAGTAGATCTGTCAGTCGTTCATGCAACCAACCACTAGAGAGACGATTCTTTTTTATTGGTAACAAATTACTCCGTAGCTCTTTGTATTGTTTTCGTAGAATGATCTTTCTGTGTCAACAAATGCTTAGAGCTTTTGATAGTTGCGCGTGTAGCATTAGATACGAAGGAAGCTTCTTAAAAAGTACAAATCAGTTTCGTTGCAGAAAATGACGAATAGATTTGTTTGTCCTGTGCAATCCCGAAAAACCTTTTCACAGTGCATAGGTCAGACGGGTTATATACATTTTTTTATTTCTTTGATACAAATTTAGACAATTTGTGGGTCGTCAAATTTTTAGATTTTTTTTGCGTTATATCGATTCAAAATTATACAATAACAAACTTCAGCCTTTTTTTAATGTTAGTCCAGATGAATGCTCTGTAAACGAATTTTAAGTTGTTGAGAATTACAAACTCTTTTCAGATATAAGGTTTCATTCGATTCTAAGATGGTGTTGCCATGTTCAGGTCTATTGCGAGATTATAGTGCATAAGTCGTATATTGCATCAATACGAATTAAGATGATCGAAATGAAAAAGATCTAATCACATTCGTTAACAGCACTTGATAGCTTCCAACGCGAGCCAAAGTACTCCAACACAATCCAGATTATCAAGCAGAAGTGAATTTCCTCTTCATTCATAAACTATTTATTGGCGTGATTGCGGTTCACCGGGAAGGGTCGTGCAAAGTAAGTTTACAAAAATTTTAGGGCTCTATCAAGTGAATCCTGCGATCAACATAATTGTGGTTATAATGGTTAGAATGTTCCTTGATCAAACTACTCTATAATCCTGCCACCGAGTTAATCCTTCTTGCGTGAAATTTGAAATTTAAGCATTTTCAAATTTCACGCATTAATTACAAAAATATGGCAAATATCGCCATTACCTAAACATTAAATCAACTAAAAGAACATTTGTTAATCATCGGAAGGGATATATTCCATAGTTGCTACCAATTAAGAGCATCTCAGAAATCAGCATGTATGAGTTGGGGCAAACCGGCACTTTGTTTTCAAATTTCTAGTGATTTCACTTTGTCATGCTGTTGCTTTATCAATCAGCTACTCATCACCACAAACACACTTATTTTTTAAATCCATAGATTATGAGATATCGATACTGGCCGACTCACCCGTTCAACCAATTAGCCCTGCCTTACCCTATACAAGTAATATCTGTGCTGTTCATTTGCGGCATATAGTTTTCGATTTTCTAACAGCTAGCCCATCATTTCCTATTGAAACTGTTCCACTATTATTTCGACCTTTACACTGGCAATAAATAATTTACGGGAAATAAAACAGGAAGCTTCTTATAAATAAACATCTCATCATCCATCTCCTTGTGCGAACAAAGAGTCTTTCTACGGTCGTTGTTTAAGATCGTTTCCAGTACTGCTGAGCGCAACGGTAGCTGTGGTGTCATAAAGGTATTAAGAAGCACACAGGATATTGCATTTTCCACACAAGACAATAGCGTCCATAAATCCAGTCAACGGTTTTCTCACAAAAAGTATCATTTGTGGGACATGTGACAACGGTAGGAACATATGAAACCATCCTGCTATCCATGTATCATACTTCCTGTTCAAGAAACCGGAGTGGTTTCCATTTATGATATACATACACCAGCTCGAATAAGCTGTTGATTTCGAATTTTCTTTGAACATATGTACTCAAAATTAGATTTTCGGCTAGTGAGTATTTGGTAGTTTTACAGTTGACCAAATCATAACCTACAAAATAACTCTAACTACGTAAGATTTTCCAGATTTGACACCTCCCCGCTCTCCTTGTAAGATTTTTTGATGCAGGACTACGTCTTTGTTTTCTATCCTGGGGTACAGTTTGAAAAAAATGAATTGCGACCGTCACAAAGAGAGGAAAGGTTTTGAGCGTTAATATCTCAGTCATTTCTCAACAAAATTTCAAAATTTAGGCCACAATGGATCGGAAATATTTCTATATTTATCAATTTCAATAGAAAGCAATGTTGATTTCGAGCCACATACAATTGAAAAATTCATAAATGTTAAGTATATTAATCCCTCAGGCCTATGGATCGTATATGACCTTAAAAAGAATATGGCTGTATATAATCCCAGACTTCAAATTTGTTCTACATCAATTCTTCTATCTGGAAAATATTTTTTAAAAAACATATGAGTTTAAGTGCAAATTAATATCTAAGAACATCCTGAACATGAAAAAGTTCAGGAAGAAAAAATAAATACATTAATAATAGAATAGAGCGTTGTTTTAGAATATGGTACATATGCATGAGTATTTTTTTTTTATAAACGTTGAATATTTTTGTATCTTTCTACGATGTTTTTCTTCTCCTCCCTGGCTTTGACGATCTTCATACGAGTTTTTGCCTGCTGCTCAACTTAATGTTCCAATTGCACTTCCACAGTTATTAATTGAGAGCTTTCTATGCCTAACACAACCCCCGAGCATCTTGACAGATAAGCTTAGTTTCACGTACCCATCTACAAATTGTAGATGTCTCTACCAAATATAAACAAAAGGGCCATCCGTTTTCGATACTACCGCTATTTAGCTTTGGAATACATGTTTTCGTTTCCTTATGTGTGGATGTTAAAAGCAGTACAAGAACAAATTTTTATTTGGGCGTAATGTTGATGTGGCTGTTTTCCATTCCTTTGATTTCGATTGTATCAAATATTTATAATCATTACTTGAGGATGAGATTGCGGGATAGTAAAACAGAGAGAGAGAGCGAAAGAGGGAGAGAAAGAAAGAGAAAGAGAGAGAGAAACGGAAAATAAAGGATGCTGAAGAGGAGAATATTTCTAGACAAAATCGTCAAAAGGTAAAGGGTAAATAACCAGTACCGACGGGTTATAACTCATTGTAGCTGTTCTTGGTGTTATTTTGTATATGGAAGCAAGACAATCCCAGAAAAAAACGCTAGAAGTAATTGTTTACATATGTTACTTTCGAAATTTTGACTATTATGTCTAGATTTGTACACAGAGAACAGACATCCAACCTGGAGTGCCCGCCGTGTGAAAATATCTGTAACTGCTATTTTAACATAACAGCTCGTTTCTGCACGGGAAAAAATCCGGTGCTCGAAACTAGCAAAATGGTTCATGATATCATGAAAAACGTCTTTTTTCATGTTATGAATATACACCATGAATAAAAGTCATGAAATCATGAATCAGCTTACTATGATCCAACGTAACGCCACTATGGCGTTATGTTTTTGATTTTTGATGATGAAAGTGGCAACTTGATTCATGAAATCATGAAGCATCTGATTAGTAACCATAAATTAAATTCATGAAAACATGCACTACTATTCATGATTATTGGCACCTGTCATTTATGATTCCAATTTTAGTGACGAAAACGGACAGTTTGGTTCATGATATCATGAAGCATTTCGTTTGGAACTACGAAAAAAAACATGAAAACATGAACATTATTCATGATTCCATATAGGTACTATGAACCGAGTTCATGGTAACATGAAACATACTTATGAATATGAGAAAAAACGGATTCTTTCAGGAGTTTGATAAGTAAACTCATTTTTTTTATTTCAGTTTTTGATTTCGATTTAATTTAAGTATATTACGGAAATGGCATGAATACAATGGAAATTTGGATTAACAATCGATAGCCTTCAGCAAATCACGTGTGCTCATCGGCAGCTCCACGATCGACGCTGGTATTTTAAACATATAGGTTTGTAGAAACAGCCACAGTGGCCGACAATCCGGCGTGTACTGCAGGTTCAACACGTACGTTACGTGCATGCACATACATATGGATTGCAGTATGTTTTCTGCTTTGTACTCGGAGCCGCCGAAAACCACGATAATGGATTTATTGGGTCGCGATGCTCCTACCGTGATTATTTGCGGCTGCATTTGGGCATTTTCAAATTTTGTCCGAAGAAACTCCAATCGCTGGTTGATCTTATCTTCGACGTCACCCGCAGTCTACATGAAAAAAAAGAAAGTAAGCATACAAATATTAACTCAACAACAAAATAGCACCAGATTGTTGAATTTTAAAAACATTTTTTTGTGACAATCGTAATCACAGTTTTAACCCTACTTTGTTTACGAGAAGTCTCGTTAATAAAGCAATAAAAAAACTGTTTTGTTTCTTGGGTAAATTAAAAAAAAATTATATGTTCCACCGTTAATTTCGAAGGCGAATCGCTTTCCGGCCATCTGGTAGGTGATGTAGATGAGTTCATCGAACACACAGGCCTTATATGTATGGCAGACAAATGTTATCACTTCATTATTTTCGATGATATGGTGCACTTCTTTGAGACACATGTCATGTCTCCTGGCAATCAACACCGTTCCAGCTGTTATTTTCGTCTTTCCTAACATAACGTAGCTAAGCACTCGAACGATTACACTACCGTCACCGGAAATCAATTCGTGTCGAATTGGAATGCAGTGAAGTTTTATGTAAAATCCAGTCCCTTCATCCAATTGCAGCGGTCCGAAATTATGAGTGTTCGTGAATACTTTATATGACATCTTAAATTGGTCATTTATCGCTAATGTAAGAGCGATATTCTTCCTCGATGATGTGGTTGTTGCTATCTTTTTGAAGTATTTATGTTTCATTTCTGGTATGAACGTTGATGTAAATCGAGTAGGTCCTGTCCACTCGATTGCAAGCGGATAATTAGTAAGGAAGTGTGCTTTTGGCTAAGGTGTTTATCGAATGAGTTTTATATTGTGTTAATGTGCATTTGATGAGATATTTTAACTTTATTTTAATATTCTAACATTATTTCCTCGGTAGTGAATGACGGTTTCCAAACCGTCTGACAAACCTGTCATACAACTTCGCCACAGATTCTCCGACTTTACACTAACTCGACCAAAGAGGGTAGAGAACGGATCAATCACCCCATGATACTATGCATAACATTGCTTTACATTTACATGTGTTAATTGCTGCTGTCTTGACATGACCGTGAATTGACAGTGACAGTGATTGACGTAAAGGTCGGAAGTAAGTTTGGAATTCGAAAGTCAGACTTCCGAACTTTAATTTAGTGAATAGTCTTCAAAGCTGTCGATTTACAAAGATTTTCTAACTTACTTTCACTTTTCTAACTTTCACCTCCACAGTATGAAGCTGTCTTGAGTCTCTTTAGCAGAGGGCTTCTAAACTATTTCCAAACTATTTAAAAACAAAAAAATCAAACCTAAAAAATTAATTGACACAAATAGCTTATAGTTTGATGTGATTTTTGAATGAAAACGTTTTAATTTCGCCCTAATCGAATAAAAATCAAGATGAAAAAAAACTTACAGCTAGGTTTTGTTACTGCTTCTTTTACTGCTGCTGCTGTGTCCCGTTGCTGCTGCGACTACGCGGTAAGCTGTGCTCTTGATGTTTTCACACTATAATTAAGCACAAGTTAGTTTTTTTTCGAGCATTTGTTAGGATTTTAAAACCTTACCTGAAAATTACCGCCGACCGCTAGGCACGCTTCGATTGAATTGATGAAAATTTTTGACAGGTTGACAGCTTTGCGTTACGCTTATAGAACGACCATGAATCAAATTCATGGATACGTTTGTTTTGGTTCATGATTTTTTGAATTTCAGTTATAAAGCATGAATGAGGGTCATGATTCCATGACTCAGCGGTATGATATTTTATTCCGAGTTGGATTCATCAAAACGGAGATTGATTTATAATAACGCTTGTGGCGATCATGACTCATTTTCAACCGAGCAGTTGTTATTATTCATGATAATTGTGGTTTTCGTCATGATATCATGAACCATAGTCATAATGTCATGAAGTGACACATTTTATGATTTCATGAATTTTTATTCATGAATCCGGCAACGGATTTTTTTCCGTGTGGATGTCTGTTCTCTGTATTTTGCATTTAATGTATGAGTTACACTTCTCTCAGCGCCAAGCATAAAACTTAATGAAGTTTATTGACCTTTCTGTTTCAAACACACAGGGATAAAAAAACATCAATCCAGCATGTGTGCTTGAAAGTGAAAAAAGAGCAAGCTTTAATGGCTCTATACCATTGCTACACTTTTTTTCTTTGCTTCAGTTGTTTTCCATTGTACTGAAGGTTTCAGATTGCGAAGTATAGTGCGCCATTCAAAAGTGAAATAGGCTGCCATTTTATTCACGTCTTGCCAGCTTTCAAAAAATTTTATGTGCTGACAATTACGGAGTGTTTTTATAATCACGGTTTTCAAATTATTCAATCTTCTTATTTAATCAAACCTTTAAAAAAGGGATATTTAAAACATATTTACCCCTAAAAAGACACCAAACTGCTAAAAGTTTATATGAAACTGTTATATAGAGAATTTCCTTAGCTTACGAACGAAGGAAGAAACATCTTGCTAAGTAACATTTTTTTTTGATACAGCCAATTAAAGACTAACATGCACCATAACATTAAAAGTTCATTAACTCCGTAAACTTTGAAATTTGACCATACGCGTAGAAACATTTTTTTCTTCTAATATCATCCCCTATCGCCCCTAAAAGCATATGCACTAAGGAACCAAACACCCTGTATATGGACATGTTGAGATCCCCTCGGGCTGATTTGATTTGTATATTACACTTGGCCCTGCAATCCTCGAACCAAAAGTGGGTTGTTCAAGCGATCGTCTTATCCTTACTTACTTCTCTGTAAGAAGGGTAAAAATATCTACCATTCAACATTTAGGAAAAATTACAACAAATCGTCAGCATTATATTCATCAAGTACGAATATGAGCTCCACAGAGTTGAAAATAATATTCGATGTAAATACGTTCAATTGATAATTTGTTCTATGATTCATTCGATTTGACAGAACCAGTGAGCCAAAATTATCGGGGTACATTGACTTTACTCTGGAGCTGTCAAGTTGTTACCGGGTTGGCCTAACACCAATGCATGAGTTTGTATATTGCATGGCAGGCACTATTATACTCCATGCCCAGGGAAGTCGAGAGATATTCTAACCCGAAAAAATCATAGACCGGTCGGGAATCGAACCCGCTGCCTCCGACTTGGCAGACCGGGCGCTTACCGACTACGCTATGTTCTAGGTTATCTAAATGCACTTGAGTTTAGAACTTCAGATCTACAGTTGTAACAACAGCTTTTAGGCTTTGTGCACAAATTACGTAACGCATGGAGGGGGGGGGGGGATTGAGGGAGGTTGAGCGACCGTTACTTATTGTGACATATGGGGGAGGGAGGGTTTTAAAATCGTTACGTAACAAAATAACCAATTTGAAAAAAAATTAAAAGTGAATATCCAATTTACATCAATTAAATTTCCTGTGTGCCAAGCAAAGTAGCTAGTAGCAAGTAGAAAAGTCTGTTGAGGTGGCGGATTCATCCGTGCCTTGACCTACTCCGCAGTGGTGTGTTAGGCAATAGTAACGTCCTTGGTTCGAGTACTACTTTACCCATGCCCTATCGCTCAATTTTCAATACTTCTATTCTATTTCTAACCTACCGTACACTGACGGAACTTTCAACACTTTCTCTTCAAATTTTTCATTCTAGCAAACATTACTGTCCACTCTTGGTGACTCATGGTGATGAGCGAACTTTTCCTTCTACATCAAGTAGAAAAGGGTTAATTTATACAAGTTGAGAACTATGTTTAAAAATTCTAGGAAAACCCCACTTTCAATACGTCAAATGAAATCTCAATCTATATTTTGAAGAAAATTTTTCGAAACTGAGCCAAAACTTTGTTTTTGTATTATTAATGACGTTTGCCATAACTGATACACTGCACCAATTTTCGCCATAGTTTTAAATTTTGGTTCCTTTCATGGTCAATCACATGTGTTTCTTATGGGAGTGGCCATAGTAGAAACACATTTATGGTGCATCTGAAAATTTAAGAAAAATACATTAAGTCTATCTTTTGATTTCCGACCAAATTCTAAAGCTTCAATAAATGGAGACGTACACCGAAAATTAATTTTCGTAAATTAGCTTTCACTCGTTTCGTAAACATGGATAGTGCACATAGTACAAATGTCTCGTAAATTATATGAAACATTCATATTTCTTTTCTTCTAACAAAACGCTACATTACGTTTTTTTTGTACAATGCACAAAATTAATTTCGTGAAGAGCAGAATAACTCCTCGTGGTTGCCTTTTTTTTCAAATATATTTTGAGCCGATAAAGTAGAACTGTCAGTTCTTCATGAAACCACCCAAGAGCCGTTTCTTTTTTATTGGTGACAAATTACTCGTAGCTATTTGTATTGTTTTCGTAGAATGAACGAATGTTCTTTTTGTGTCAACAAATGCTTTGTGCTTTTGACAGTTGTGCGTGTGGCTTTTGATACGAAAGAAGCTTCGAAGAAAGTAGAAACCAGTTTCGTTGCAAAAAACAACGAATAGATTTGTTAGTCCTACCATCGATCGTAATATAAACGAAAATTAGTTTTCAGTATACTATTTAAATGTTATCTACTAAACGAAAGGTATCTTATGACGATTGGACGTTTCACCGATTGGAGCAATTTTCCATAAATCGTACATCTTCACACTGAGAAATATATTGTTCTGTATAGATTCAACAAATTTTAATTGTTGACTCACGGCTTACCCATAATACTTATTTATTTATTCAAACAGCACCGATTTAATTTTTGAACCAATAACAATTTTGTTTTGTTTCTAAAAGCGCTGCAGAGGAGGTTGCTATTGAAAACAAGAAGCATTTATTGTTGAATTAAAAAATAAGTTTTTTGGAAACAATGCACCTTTGCCTTGATTTGACCAAACCGGTTGAATTGGAAAAAAATACATAGTTTTTTTTTATATATTAGATATATATATTTTATCACAATTGAGATATAGGGGGAGAGAGGGGAGGTTCGTGAACGTTACGTATTTAAAGGGGGGAGTCTGGTCACGCGTTACTTATTGTTACAAAGGGGGGGGAGGGGGTAAAAAATCCCGGTTTTTTGCGTTACGTAATTTGAGCACAAAGCCTTAGGGCTATATAAGATTATGATGTGTATTCCAACATATTTAATCAACCTTTTCTAAGAGCAACAGTCATAATTTGATAATTTTTTGATATTCTACGTCATCAAAACTGTCCTTTAGTCAGAACTTGAGATCTACAGTAGTAACTATAGCTTTTCGGACTATACAAAGTAAGGCAACGTGTCCAAACAAATTCGGCGAATATTTTAGAATGTAAACAAATATAACGAGATAAACTGGGATGATCGGGGTCTGGAAAAACGTGACGATCCATACAAAAAAAATTTAAGGTCCATACGAAAAACGTGATAAGGGGGGAGGGGGGTTTATAAAAAGTCACTTTTTGCGTGACATAATTAATGGACGTTCCCTTTCATGCAGATACATTCATACTATTCAACTATTACACACACAGATGCAACTCTTCGCTGTGTTCGGCGTTGCAGTGGTATGAGAAGATACTAATAACGCTATCTTCGCTACGTTTAAACAAGAACAAAGTTGATCGATACTTTTTAAATTTTCAAATTAAAATACGTTGGCCATAGCTTGCTAACTAGCACCGCGTAGTTCACTTAGCCGAGGTGCCCACTGATGTGGCGAAGTTGCAGCATCTAGAAGCGTGTGAAAATATCATGCCGACATTCGCCACACGCCAGCCGATATTGACACGATCTCTTGACGGGCATTGTGATTCCACATGGCAGCAGTTCGATGGGCCTAGCTGAGGCATCTCAACGTTGCTACAAAACTGACAGATTAACTGACGTGACGACGTGCGCTATTGTTATTGGACGATTTCTTTTAAATTGACGGTTATAAAATTTTACACACTTTACCAAGCTTGAACGAATGGGCTAATGTTTGTTTAAAAGGCCGCGTTTCGTTGTTGCTACTCCGTTAGTAAACAGAACTAGAGTAATTGCACAGATAACCACATAGATGGATCTTGGGAGTAGCTTTACATCTGCAATGTACAAGTTCACTAGTTTATTCTATTTGGACTAGGTTGCCTGAAAATATCAAACACGAGAACGTGTTTTTTTTTTTGCCAAATTAGGTTTTATTTCTCAACATACTCTCCTTTTAGGTCGATACAACGCGTTCTGCGATTATCTTATCCCATTCGAATAGTAGTCCTTTGGAAGCCCTTCAAAAAAGCCATCGATTTCAGCTATGAACTCATCATTTGAGTTTCTTACCGGTGAGCAATCTCTTCAGGTTTGAGAACAAATAGAAATCACTGGGGGGTCAAGTCTGGCGAATACAGTGGATGGGGAACCACTTGATAACCAACCATAACCTTTCCCGCCGATTGTTGCGTTTTCAGACGCTTCGGAGCACTTTCGCCTGGTGAAACCCACTGTTTTGCCTGCTGCATGACTCCGGTGTATAGTAATGGGTCCAAGTTTCATCCATGGTTATGAATCGACGCATAAACTCCTTCGGATTACATGTAAACTTGCTCAAATTCTCCTGAGAGATTGTAACACGAATGCGTTTTCGGTCCATTGTAAGCAAACGCGGCACCCTTCCCGCGCAGAGCTTCCTCATACCCAAAATGGAATGCATGATGTTGCCAACTCGTATTTATATTCCACTTCGATTGCCATTGACTCCACCGTCGGACGGATCCTCATCATCACGGTCTACTACCCTAACCAAGCGGCGACGGTCCAACGGCAAGACGGTCAAGCTTACTCATCGCTGGCGACCTTAACGCAAAACACGAAGGCTGGAGAAACACTCGTCGAAACAACAACGGATCCATCATCCAAAATGACCTGGAGGAGGGTCCCTACACGGTGGCTCTTCGATCATTCGGTACACTATCACCAGGCGTAACTATGATCTAGTCAACTGGCAACTGTTCCAGCGATGCGTCGACGATTCTGTCGATTAGGACGCACTTCCCGATACGCCCAACGACATCGACCGACAACTGCGTACCATCGACGAAGCAATATCGCAGGCCTGAGAGCAGCATGTACTTTCAGTAAACCAGGTGAATGATTCTCTAAATCTTAACAGGACTACTAACTCGATCCGAAGACATTTTCAACGCACCTGTCTACCTCACCTTTAGGTCAATTCAAACCGCCTTATATTCAAGCCAAGATAATAGATTTCAGAAATTGGCATTTTGAAACTAAAATTCTCCTTTCTCCCAGACTGTGACCGCTCGACCTGAATTTTTTCCCATCTCAACTTATCTCCCGTGTTGAAAAGGCAAATGCCTAGTGCATAGTGTCAACATTTTCAGAATTCAAAAACCTTGGAAAATCTATTGTTAGCCCACATGAGCCTACGGTTACAGAGACAATATCTAGAGCCACCGAAGCACTCATAGTTGCCCCTGACGATAGGAGTATAACGGCGGATGTGGTGATAGCTGCCAGCAAGCGAACCAAGAACATGAAAGCCGTTGGTGTCGACGAAGTCATCAACCTCAAATTGAAAAACTTGAGTGTTGATTTTTTTCGACGCCTGCAGCGATTTTTCACAGATGTTGGGAGCTTGACTACTTTCCATTTTGCTGAAAAATAGCCAAAGTAATCCCAATGCACATGCCTGTCAAAGATCCAACCAGCGATAAGAGCTATCGCCCCACCAGCTTTTTGTTCACCATTTCGAAGTTGTTCGGGAAGCTGATCCTCACAGTTTTACTGAAGTTCATGGCCATCATTCAAACCAAACGGCCCTACCACAGCATGTTTTCTTTTCTCACATACTTACTTCCTTATGCTGGTCTAACGTTCCATTAGGACCACATCCGCTCTATTTTGATCTAGGCTACATCTAGGGGTCGAACGATGATCTGAAAAATAACGACCGTCACACGAATAATTGAAACTCTTTGAACGCTAACAACTTTCTACAGTATGTCCCATAAAAAAATGCGAAAATCCATACCTCAGTTTCAGATAAGTTTTTTTTCATAGAAAATGATAAAAAAATCATTATTTTATTTGGGGAATCTTTTATTAGGCCTTTTATGATTACATCACTCAATAAGTCCACAATTTTTCTCGACCACCTTCTCCAAACGGGGATGGAATCGAGAGCATACTTTCTCAATGTATACGTCAGTCATGGAGTTCCATCCCGAGCAGGAACGAATAACTTGATAACTGGCCTTGGTATTTAAAAGCTCAGATTAACAGGTCAAATGCCATAAAGTTGTCCCCACAATGTTATGCGAATACCAAATTGAGTTAAGACAATACCAAAATAGTACCTCTTAGGTATTCCCAGGTACCCGAAATAACAAGTTTTGTTATTCGAGAGATATTTTGCTTGCAATTCTTAAGTATTTTGTTTAGGTACCTCTCAATCTGAGCTCTTTAATACCAAGGTCAGTTATCAAGATCAAAATTAGATATTCATATGTTGTTGTTTTCTGCTCGGGATGCCTTCCCGAGCAGGAAACAACAACATATGAATACGTTATTTTGGCCTTGATATTTCCGGATCGATCTGATAGAATTTGACCTCACTTTGTCTCTCACTGATCTGATGACCATCAGCGTGCGAGCGGACCGTGGACGGCCACTTCCCGGCTTCCGTGGGCATGGGCATTTGTTTTTTTCTGTGTACATGGCTCTCAATCAAATGAATTCAGAAAAAAATTATATTCTAATTTTTTTGACATATTTTGAATGTGTATCCAAAATTTTTGAACACCGTGTAAATTAGTTCAAAATTTGAGTGCTCATAAGGATCTGATATGAAATCTTTTAACATAGGAGAAATTTTTTTTCAAAGTTTGTATCAGTCTACTGGGCTGTTTATAGAATTTACCACTTTTTTGCTGTGAGGAACCAATTGATATCATCTATCTGCTGAACTATTTTTAAAATCATATCCAGTTATAATCTTTCAAATCAGTCACCTCATTATTCCCGTGTTATGAGAATTTGGCATTAATGAACCCCCGCTATAAAAATCTTCACTCTAGTTCTTCAAGGTCGAAAAAATATAGGACAGATCTACTGTGGCATACGAAACGCACATGTTGTCAAAACCCACCTAGTAACATAAAAACATTCATACAAGCGGCACCATGCCGCGTCAAACCAATAAATATCAAGCCTTCGAAATACTTATGCAACAAATGCATATGAGTGCATAAAGCAGTTCGAGGACCCACAGCAGTTTTCAATAAATTACGACATGGCACAAAAGTGACTCTTCTGTTTCTTCCTTCAAACAGAGAACGTTGTTCATTTTTCTATGGTAATACCACATCTGAGGTAGACCATTTCACTACTATAGGCACCTAAGTTTTAAAACATCCCAATAGTTTGGGTGCAACGTCGGACAGAACAATTAATATTTAAAATAATATTTGTTTCAACAAGCTTACAAACACAGTAGAAGTTGAAATTAATATCGCATCAGAGTAGACTTGTCTGAAATTTGGAATAAAACTAATAGAACCGTTCATGTTTATGTGATCCCTTTGTTTATTTATTACTCTCGAATTTTGATGAGCTTTGCGCCATTATGTTAATATTTTCTAAGAATTGGTTTTGCTGTGTATGGCATAAAGATTAATTACATTTGAAAAGGTCCCATATGTTACTGTTGATTTGAGAATGCAAAAGTTACATAAATGGCCATGGTGGCCGTCTGGATTTCAATAGTACTAACATTTTTAATTGAATATAAAGAAATCATGAATAACAGGAACAAATAAATTAAGCTAGGTTTGAAAATTTCATATAAGGAGTGTATCGAAAATGAGCTATCCACAAACTTTCTTTCAAATTATGTTGAAAACCGATATTTTATTCATACAAAAAAAAATATTCTTTATTGTACGAGGTTAAACTTGAACATAATGAAGACCGGATGAAATTTAAGTTATTCCTTCACGAATTTTCGAGCTTTGGATCGAATGCTCTTCATCACGTTCCGGACAAGTGTTGCATCGCATTTTTTGGACGCTTGAGCCCAAATTTTTTTGAGCTCCTGCATGTTCCCAGCTGCCTTACCAGTCTTCTTGAAGACCCTCTTCACGATTGCCCAGTACCATTCGATGGGTCGAAGCTGAGGGCAATTTGGTGGATTGATATTTTTTTCAACGAAATCTATACCCTTTTCCGCAAGCCAATTGAGAGTGGTTTTGGTATAGTGAGCCGACGCTAAATCCGGCCAAAACAGTGGAGGTGTACTATGCTTCTTATATAAAGGCAACAATCTCTTCTGGAGACACTCAGATCGATAGATTTCCGCATTTATAGTTCCGGTAGTGTAACTGGTAAATGGTTGACTTCAAACCACAGGAACATATTGCTTGCCATACCAGTACCTTTCGACCGAATTTCTCCACTTGTATCGACTTGTCCGCATCGCTCACATCCTCCTCAATGACGGTAGTAAAGTATTGTGGACCTGGAAGGGTTTTTGAGTCCTCCTTTACATAGGTCTCATCGTCCATCAAAACGCATGCATCCGGACGCTGCAAAAGACGCGAATACAATTTTCGGGCCCTTGTTGCTGCTCGCTTCTACTGTTCTGCACTTTGTTTCAAGATTTTCTGCTTCTTGTAGGTCTTCAGGTGGTTTCGCCTCTTGATACGCTGGATCATTCCGACACTCGTTCCTGCTTTTTTGGCCAAATCACGTATTGACATCGATTTGTTCTTCATGATTAGAGATACCACTTTCTGCTCCAGTTTCGGGTTGGAAGAACCGGGTTTTCTGCCCCTTCCTCCTTGGCGTAACTACTGGGGGTGCCTAGGGGGCCAGGCCCCCTCCAGAATTCTGTAGGCCCCCCCCCCCCAGGATTTTCTTTTCATATATATTTCTAATTTGAAATGAAACATCAATCATAATCTCTACGGAATTGTACGGATTTTTTTTGTACACCGCTCTTTTAGTTTGAACGAGTAATTGTTTCTGAAGGAGTAAAGTTTGTATACCATCTTCCGCACACCTTTCCCTTAACTTATAGGATGTTAAGTTGGTATATCGAGAAAACCATGATTAACGGCAATTAGATCCATGACAATTCTGATACATTGTCATTATATCCACTTCACTCGAGAGTTTGCGTCTGTTAAGAGTTAGTTTATTTTTATTTTTATTTTCGTGGTGTTTAATAACAAACGACATGAAAAGCTGATCTAATCCAGCCCATATATGGTTAAATGTAGTTTACAGCTCAATAACTTATTGAGTGTGTAGGGAGTAGGGTGATAAATATACTCAATCACCGCATATACTAACTAGACATTATCTATACATAAGCGTAGCCAGTGTTGGGCATCGATTCCCGGTCTGTATACATTATCCTAATTTCAAGCTATTGCATATCGGTATTTAGTTTTAAATTATTTTGCGGAAAAGCATTTCCCTGAATTAATTTCCCAGAGGCCATTTTCTAGAGGCATTTTTTTCATTTCCCAGAGGCCACTTCCCGGAATGACTAATTTTGCAAAACAGATCTCTGCTCGCGTTTTTTCGGAAAATGAACACACTTAGATTTTTTTACAGAAATCTGTTAATTTTTACCGAATTCCCAACAGCTGAATGTTTGGTAATCAGATTTAACGGATTTTTGTGAAATTTTACAGTTATCAGTAATAAAAATTTCCGTAAAAATCGAATTACCGGACGTTCAGCTGTGAAGAATTCGGTAAAATTTTACAGATTTCTGTAAAATAATCTGAGTGTGTATGCTTTCCCGAAACCATTTTCCAGGGACCTTTTCCCGAGGTCACTTCGCGGAATCCAGTTCCCAGAAGCTATTTTTGGGATGACTAATTTTGATTTTAAAGTTGATTGTTTTCCGAAAAATATTTTTCAGATGCTATTTCCCAGACGCCTTTTCAAGGAATCCTTTTCCGAGAGGTCATTTCACGGTTTGACCAATTTTCCATAGTAGATCCTTGTCCTTCTTGTTTTCGGAAAATAATTACTTTTCTTTTATCCAGATGCTGTTTCCAGAGTTCATTGCCAGGAAAGCATTCCCTAGAGCCCATTCACCAGACGCTATTTTCCTATTTGATCTTTGTCCTTATTTTTTCGAGAAATTATTGCTTTCCCGTATTTTATAGATGCTCTTTCCTAAAGTTCACTTTCCAATTCTATTTCCAGAGGTATTTTCCTGGAGGAAATTTTCCAATCGTAATTTCACAGAGACTAATTTCCAAAGGTCATTTTCTAGAGTTCATTTTCCAGATACCATTTCCCGGAATGACTATTTATAGTTCATTTTTATAGTTATTTTTGCAAGAAATATTGGCACACCTTACCACGGGATATTGGGTTCACCATACCCCAGGTATTCTCAGACTTTTCAGCAAGGCGCAACTTTAAGCTAATAGCTCCATATCAAAACGCTTAATTTTAAAATATCACTTATCATACGAAAACCATAGGGCCGATATTATATTGACATCATATTTACTTCTCTAATGTTCTTTCAGAACACCAAGAATTGAAACCATTCTTCTAAAGTTAATAATTCCGGAACAATTGAAAGTGACGCTAGTTTTCTTCCTCAACTAGCATCTCCATCAGCTTCATCGAAAAACGATAGTAAGACAAATGACTATAGTAAGAGCTTTGGCTCAGGTGATATTGCAGTTCTAAGACAAATGTGGTCTCGGTGAGCTGCCCATAATTGCTCAATCTTACGATGGGGCGAGCATAATGCCTAGTAAGCATCGTGGGGTACAAACGGCTCAAATATTAACCTGCACTTAGTAATTCAGAAAAAGCACCAATTAATCAAAAAAGTGCCACTAAGTTATTAAGGCCTGTGCCAACAAATAATGTGTGATAAGCAATAGAAATTTAGAAATGAGCAATAAAAGATGAGAAAAGATCTTCGGATAATCTAATTGTGAGCGATAAATTTGTCAAATAAAGCAACAGCTATTAGTATATGTGCAATTAAATATGGCTTAATTTCCGCCTAATGATGTAATTTGAGCACTAAACTACTCGCATATGTCTTGGAATTTTATTGGATTTTCCCATAAAAATCGAAAAATGAGCAATAAATAACTGAATAACCACAATTAAAAAAACTCAAATGTCTTAAGTAGTAGATACAGTTACCCATCTTAAAATTCAAAAATAATTTGGAATCGTGAAAACTTTCCCATGAAATAATCAAAAACACCATTTAAACACTAAATGGGTTCCAGAGAGCAGAAAATAAAGGCATGCATAACATTGGGAATGAGCCATAAAAAGTTGTGATGTGCTTTAGGACAAATTAAAAATTTGCATATGGAAGTGGTAAAATAAGCAATGAATATTCAATAATGTGCAATAGACAATGATATTTTTGCAAATGGACTTATGACTAAAGCCGCTACAACGAAAAACGTATCCTTTGCGTAAACTTGATCCGGGGGATGTTTTTCGAATATTCTCACATGCATGATAAACTGAAGCTATCTGACTTTGAAAAAGCAAACGATCTTGTTATTTTGGTTGAACCTCTCAACGAAATCCCGTATACTCTTTTTGGTAGCCATTGGTAATCCCTTGGATATCCTTTGAAATAAAATGTTTTTAAGAATAACCCCTTCATAACTTCCCAAGAAATTTATCCGTTAAAACTGGAAGTCCTTATCATGGAGACAACGTCCAGAAATACCAGCATCTGTCTGTTCCTGAGCATCCTTAAGTTTACAAACGCGTAATTGTCATTTTAAAAAAAAACTTGCTTAAACCGCCGGCACCCTGCAAGCACTAGGCGTCAAGTCATCCGAACGGCACTTCGATCATCCAAAAGGGCTATTTGTTGTTTCCCAGAGATTGCATCGGGAACCGCCCAATATAATAGTAAGTTGCGATGTTTTACATGTTTCAGGCTTCTGACTGTGTGTAATCGCGGTGTAGTGGATGAGTGGATCAAGTACAAGGATGTTTGAACGACGAATTATGTTCGAAAATAATAAGATTTTACTGGCGTTGTTACCAATCTGCTTTGAAAAATGCAAGCCATTCAAATGAGTAGTCTTTTTCTAAGTGGTGCTTTATATTATAAAATTGTTCATAATTTTTATTTCGGATTGTTGTTTTGATTTATGCACCTGGACATTTGATTTTTGTACTTTCCTTTGGCCTGGATACATTTTTCAACCGTATTTATAGGTAGTGACCACATTAAATGATCTTCCACACCCACAATATTTTTTTTTCCATACAAGCGACAGTCTTATGTATGATGTATGATATGTACTATCACCCATTGTAGCACGGAAACTACGTCCGACAGCAATAGGCTCTCCTCTCTGTTAGACTTGATCAAGCTTTAATAACCACTGATTATCCTTTTCATGCCATTGTATGAAGGGCCAAAAAGGGGTTGGGTGGATCGATAGGCAACATCACTTATGCGCATCCACAGGGATATAAAGAATCTCCTACCAACAACAAGATTGAACAATTGGTCAAAAGAGCAAGCTATCTAACATGAGGATGCCCCATGGGCGGGGAGAAGAGCCCACCCTCTATTCACAAACTATTAACAATGGGGAGTTGGTATTTCCACTCTCCCCATCCAGAGTGCTTCAATCGGGTGCCCTGATGGTCCCTCCCATTCCCATGAAATATTTATATGAGAGTGTCTATATTTATGTAAATGAAAAATACTACAATCATTCGTATCTATTATATACGATCTCCATTCGGTTGATCCTAAAATGCAAAAAAATTAGTAAAGTGTTATAGTGTAGAGTTCCGTGGTTCGCGCTTGAGCGCGTTTTCGTTCGTTTTCACCAATAGCAGCATTGCACCAAAATCTTGATTTGTGGTATCCTGTAAATGTTTGTTAAATTTTACAGAACTAACATTTATACATTTTAATTTACTGTTGCCATGATCACTATTTGCAGCTTGATGTTGATTTAACAACAGCAATCCGCTTTTATTTTAGCTGGTTTAATAATTATTGCTCATGGGTTGGGAAAGCAGGGAAGATTTAATTGACAGGGAGTTAAAGACAAATGGACATAAAAAACAATAAGCAATGGTTAAATCATCTATGAAGTAAAATCAATACATACAATATAATAATATTGTGAGTTATAATACAGTAATGACAAAAATTGAATTACAACATCAGATACAAGCCGAATGACAAACAGCGCTGCACGAATCAGCTGAGCTCAGATTTCGAAAAAGGTCTTTTCGCAAACCGGAAATGAAATATACATTAAGTAGTAAGTGCAAAAGCCTACCATAGATTCCGTTGCAGCTTCCTTTTATCAAGGCATTAGATACTTCTCAATCATAATGATAATTGGGTATATAAGACATAATAATTCAAAGTTTATATAACCTATAAGGTGAAATTAAAAAAAAAAATATGTTAGAATATAAATCACGAAAACACAAGTAATGATAAAAATGATAAAAATGATGATAGAGATAAATAATATTGGTTATGAATAAACAATGTCCTATAAGATAAGATATATAGTGAAGGGATATTATAATAAGAACTGAGAATTACATGTGTGCCGACTGCTGTTTTGTTGCAATTGTAGACAAACTTGCGCGTCCATAATGAGCCAGAATATTTAGACAATGTATGACAGCCATGAGAAAAAAAAATTAATTTTAAATTATAAATTATTTTAGAATACCTGATGACCTGGAAGACCTGAAAGATATGAGAATGGAAAATTATGATATGATTTACCGGTCGCACCCCCTCACTTCGCTATTGTCGGATTGACAACATTGCCCAGGCTACGCCAACCAGCGTCTCCATGTTTCAGCTGGCAGTCTTTTGTGATCATATGACTCGTGGAGGCGTGAGGTAGGAACTTGTGAGGACCAGAGGTCGGTCGCACCCTCCTTAGAAGTTGTCAACTCACCATTTGAAGCCCCCAAGCGACAGTCCTATGATTATTGGAAAACTCAACATATCATTTGATATAAATATCACTTGTATTAGCTCAATAACTCTTATTTGGAATGTATAGGAAAGGCTTGTAAGATAGAACACGATCAGCTTATTGCTCGTAACATGTAAATTTTTATTTTTGTGCGGATCCAAGGACATTTTTCAAAAGAAGAACTAATAGGCTCCAACTTTGCTTAAGGAACTGATTATTTATAGTCATCAAAAAACAAATTATGGCCTATTTTCGAAATCCACCGAAAATTACAATTTTTAAAAAAATGGCTTGTTAGATGGAACACGATTCGTTTTTTGCTCGTAACATGTATTGTTTATTCGTAAATTTTTCGAAAGAGGAACTAAAAGGCTCCAAGTTTGCCTACGGAACTGATTCAATTTATTGTTGATTTCATGGCATTTCCAAACAAAGAAAATATCATTCATATGTTTTAAAACGAAAAAAAAATGCGTTCCATCTTACAAGCTCAACAGTGTTCCATTTTACAAACATGACGCCATAAACACAGAACATCAAAAATTGTTTAAATTTAAGATTTCTTTGGAAATGCCTTTGGATTATAAAAATACACGAAAAATACTAGCCAATACAAATGTTTACCTTTTGATAACGATGGGAAATTTCCACTCACTAAGCACAAGTAATAATTGCTATTTTAATTATGCCAACACTTTCGAACATTGAAACATGAAAGAGCCAAATCGAATGAGTGTATTCACTCCAAAAGCAAATGAAAATTGAAGAATAGTAAAAAAATGAGGTTAACACTTGTCAGCGCGATACTGTTGTCGCTGTGAATGTCAAAAGTGGCGCTGTTCCATCTTACAAGTCGTTCTATCTTACAAGCCTTTCCTCTACACGTTCATAAGTCCATTTGCAAAAATTTCATTGTCTATTGCACATTTTGCCACTTCCATTATTTGGCCACTTCCATATGGAAATTTTTAATTTGCCCTGAAACACATCATAAATTTTTATGGCTCATTTCCAATTTTATGCATGAATCTGTTTTCTGCTCTCTGGAACCTATTCAGATTTTAAATGATGTTTTTGATTATTTCATGGGAAAGTTTTCACGATTCCAAATTATTTTTGAATTTTAAGATGGGTTGCTTCTATAGAGGCTATTCGCTCCTTGAGGCCGGTAAAGCACTCCTCGTATTTTCTCATGAAAATACAGGAGCTTCTAAGTGCTTTTTTGTCGCGTTATTTTATCATCACCTTTGTATGGGTCCCATCTCATTGTTCAATTCCGGGCAATGAGAAAACGGACTCGCTTGCAAAGGTGGGCGCTATGGAAGGCGATATTTGTGATCGACAAATCGCCTTCAACGAATTTTTTACTATTTTTCGTCAACAGTCACTCGTCAGCTGGCAGTATAAATGGAGTAAAGGAGATTTGGGGCGATGGCAACATTCTATCATCCCAAAGGTGTCGAAGAAATCTTGGTTTAGTGGGATGGATGTGGGTCGAGACTTCATTCGTGTCATGTTACGCCTCATGTCCAATCATTATTCTTTGAACGCTCATTTATACCGGGTTGGGCTGAGCGACAGCAATCTCTGTGAGTGTGGACAAGGCTATCAGGACGCAGATCACGTTATTTGGTCTTGTGCTGAGCATCGTGGTTTCAGATCGAGGCTTTATGATTCCCTTCGGGCTCGAGATAGACAACCCAATGCGCCAGTTCGAGATATTTTGGCTGTACGTGATTTGGAGTACATGAAACTCATTTATGTGTTTTTGACTAACATTAGCCTTAGATTGTAGTTAGTTTAACCTGTATGTTTACTTTAAGTTTTTTTTTTATATGTGTATGTGTGTGTGTTTTTTTTTCTTTTTCAACAATTGTTCAAGTCAAAAGAAAACCATAAATTGTATAGTTATAAGTGTTTAGATTATTTAGAATTTAAATTTAATATGTTATGTGAACCATACTTTAAATTCCCACCCTCTTCCCATCCGTAATTTGTAATTCCTATTAACATCGAGACGGCCGCGAGTAATCGGCTCTATCTTCCTAACTTTAGTTTTAAGATAAATGATGTATAAAAGTATGAAAATTTGGCTCTGTAAAGTTAATTCGATTGAGCCTGTACAAATAAATGATTATTTTAAAAATAAAAAAAAGATGGGTTGCTGTATCTACTACTTAGGACATTTGAGTTTTTTTAATTGTGGTTATTCAGTTATTTATTGCTCATTTTACTATTTTTATGGGAAAATCCAATAAAATTCCAAGACATATGCGAGTAGTTTAGTGCTCAAATTACATCATTAGGCGGAAATTAAGCCATATTTAATTGCACATATACTAATAGCTGTTGCTTTATTTGACAAATTTACCGCTCACAATTAGATTATCCGAAGATCTTTTCTCATCTTTTATTGCTCATTTCTAAATTTCTATTGCTTATCACACATTATTTGTTGGCACAGGCCTTAATAACTTAGTGGCACTTTTTTCATTTTTTATTGCTCAAATCTTTTTTTTAATTGATGTTTAATTATGCTGCCGGGTACAAACTATCTGCAGAAAAACTTATCCTCTGGCGGTCTACATACATTGCCTTGCAAACCGACTAAATTTGGCAGTTTCGAAAATTGTCGGGCAGTAATTCAGAACTATGCGACGATCAAAGAAGCGCTTCAAGCTGAAATCGATGATGGTAAACACAAGGATTCAGTTCAAGCAATTGGCATAATTTTGGATAGCTTAGGTCAAAATACATACAAAGATAAACTGATTCACGATGCTAACTAAAAACTGATAAAAATTCAGATGGGACTGACTTGCGATTACCGGAAATGGAGATATTTGATGTTTTTGTTTGTTTCTTTAACAGGTAATCGACCATGTTGTAGGACATCTGGGTGGTGTTCTTTGTAGTTGTCAATGTTGTTCTTTGTAGTTTTAAGGTTTGTTTAGTTTAAATATAACTCTATAAAGATTCAGTTAAGTTAAGACGCCTCGAGAGAATCGAGTTAGGTGACTACAGTCACCTCGTGTGAGACCATTCTCCATTTCATCCACACGCAATAATATGAGGTATATATTCTCCACACTCGATTCTCCTAAGGCATCTCGGCTTACTGAGGCGCAGAATAGACTTAATTGTTCGATTAAACGTGTTCTGATTCATCAATAAAAACAACCTGTCTCCAACAATAACGCTACTTTCATCGCTCTTTTCAATGTTCCTTTAAACAAAAAATCCTTCTCGCAGGCCCCCTCCAGGCTCCCTCCAGACTAATTGTCTAGCTCCGCCAATGCCCTTCCTAGTAGCTCATCCAAAGAATAGTGTTCCCCAAACTTATTAATGATGGTTTTAACTCTCGCATGATGAATTCCAAACCGCTTCGCCAATTTTCGCTTAGTAATACCCTTCTCACTTAGCCATGTGTCCAGAACCTTACTTTTCACTTCCTTTTCAATACGCGACATTTTGAAAACGCAGAATTTGAACCGCACAAACAAGTAAACAAAAGAAAGCTGACAGTCAAACGCACAGCATGCAGTGTTCAGAGTATAAAAAACCATCACAAATACATGCGTACAACGCAAATGTATGTGGATAGCTTATATTCGATACACTCCTTATTTATTACTGCCGTATTGTGTCCAAATAAAAAAAAGGAATCTTTGAACTCAGTCAACTTCTTTTTGAGCAGATTTAACAGATTATCAATCCAACTGACAGAACAAATGAGAAAAACCAGAAAATCGGACTGATTAGCAATTTCTACAGGTTAATTTTTCCATATTGTGATATGCATATACAGCGATTCCACGGGAAAAGTATAGAGTTGAAAAAAAAATTGTCTGATTTTGCTCAAAATCGCTTGGTATGTTCTTCATCGAAAATAATAAGACCCGTATTTTTTTATTTTTTTATTAGGGTGACCATGTTCGATATAGGGATACCAAAAAAATCGACATTTTTAGAAATTTTTTATTTAAAAAAATCATGACTTCTGAACCGCTGAATCGATTTTCAATGTTTTTTTATAAATAGAAAGATTATTACCTTTTGTTTTTATTAAAAATATTGGTTAAAAAAATTAATGTACTCAAATTTGCTAAAATGGTCAATATATTTGTTTTCTATGATTTTCAAAATGTTGGACCTCAATGGCTATTTATTTTTATATTTTTTTATAAAAATTCAAACATTTTTACATAACATATCAAAAAATCTCAAATGTTCATCGAGCCGTTTTTGAGTTAAATTTTTTGAAAATTTCAAGTTTTTTGCCTATACACACATGGAATGAGCATCATTTTCCATCACTTCAAAATAACTGCGGGAATCATTTCATTGAAGTTATCAAACTTATTTCTAATAAATTCATGAGAACCATGTTTGCAAATCTAGTTTTATTTGCGAAGTAATGTACTCATCAAAAGTAGGGGGGCTGGTCCAATTCTGACCCCATTAAATGTAAGAACTATAAATCAGCCTAAAATTGTTTAAAAGCAGAGACCAACATTGCTAGGATTTACTCAGCCATGGTTTACGCTATAACTGAAGCCACAATGGTCCGTTAGCGTCCAAATTCAGCATGAGGGCTTATAAGGATTGCAGGGGCACTCATGCCGAAGTTGAGTTGTAGCGTAAACCATGACTGAGTAAACTTAACTGATATTTTGAATTATTCCACATTAGGGTTATTTTGAGTGAACCGAACCGAAACCAGAATACAAAATTTTTTAGAGTGTAGAACATTTTTTCTCAAATTTAGTCAATTTTGAAGTCCAAAAAACACAATTTCTCCGACCAATGCAATCTACGTTGAAATTCTTTGTGTAATGAAAGCTTTCCATTGGTATTATTAAAAATTTGGCAACCAGCGCTGTCTGAGAGAATCTTGGGAGGTCGGAACTGGCCACAGGGTCGGGATTGGACCAGGCTCCACTATATTGAGGAACTGGAGCTCAAAAAAGCTTTAGACTACAAGCAAGGGTTTTCTCAGATTACCTTCAATTAAAACTCAGCATACAATTTGATTATTTAATTATTTTTATTTTTCATAATTCATAAAAAAAACACTACATAGCAAAATTTTTACAATTTACTGCACTTTCCTTCATCTGAAAACCGTTTCACGATAATGTAATTTTTATTTTGTGGCTTAAAGTAATGAAACGATTGTGTCCCAGAGATTTGTTTTACAGGTGTATAACGGTTCTTTATTTTCTTTTCCATTGCATTGTAATCTTTTTCCGAGCAAAACAAGTAATATATTTTGGAATCTACTTTAGAAACAGCCCAAGAGTAAAGTTCATATGCAGTTGTAATATGATGGGCTTGTAAACTTGCTTTTGAAGCGTTTTGCTTTAGAACGCCTCTTAAAGCGTCACAAGGGCCTTTTCCATGGCAAGTGGCCAAAAAGTTCCACTCTGCATTAAGACCGAAGTCCTTGTAAATGTCGCACAAATTGAAAGCAGTCATCTTATTTCTGTATTGACTGCCTTCATTAGAAAAAATATGATATTTTTTAGGTGAGGTAGCTTTTTTTTAATGAAATTCACACAATTTGTTACAAACAGCCGAACGGCAACATGGTTATGTTTAGTAAATTCTGCGATTGCTATGATGCTTGTAAACTTTAAATTTTGTGCTTCATCCTCATAATAGGGTAAGGGGATGTAATGTTAGCCTAGCTCCTTCATTCGGCCTATGTACCAAATGTGTCATTAATTTAGCAAAAATCAACAAAATCATGTTGCTATTAGGAGGACCGATGTAATCCGAAGCAATTGAGACAATATTAATCAACTTATAGTAGTTCACTTCCGCGTAATTTTCGATTTCTTGCACTTTTGGGGCATCATGATTTCACTGGTTAATCTGAACAGATGATCTACACGATCTTCAAGTGATCTAAATTTGGCTTAATTGAATTGATAGAGCAAGCAATGCAGTCTGGATGTGCAGAAAGTAATTACACATTACAAACTAACTGTTCACATTGCTAAAATAGAAATTATTTTACAAGAAAATCGTAGACCCAATGTTGGGGACATATTTTTTTGTATGTTCCCAACTATGGCCTGTTGTATCAATTACGTAGTAAAAACGTTGTTATTGGTAAAATTTCAAGTGGAAATGCATGAGTTTGCGGTTGTTTATATTCACGTGGCTCATCTAAACACAAACCGAAGGAACAAAATCATTGTAAAGTAAATAATAATGTTTTCATTATTGAATGGCTGATAAATTATATATGAACATCATTTAAGTGTTTCGAGACAGTGTTACTTTAGTATGTTTTGTGAAATGTTGTTTTAAGTGTATCGAATACAGCTAGCAATGCCTTAATTCATAAAATCAGAAAAAAAAATCGTACAAAGACTACATTTAGTAATAAATCCATCGAATGGGACTAGGTTGCATCCATGAATAGACCCAATTTGGTGCTTATAGACCGACATTAAATCCATATCCCTCGAAAGTTTCGAACGTTATAAAATGAGTTGTGTAACTTTTTGTGAAACATGCTACCAAATGTCTTATCAAACTTATCTTTGCAAGTGTATAACTAGTTAAATTTCGCTTACAGCTTCAAAACTTTATGAGTTATAATAAAAAATGTGATCAATGGTTGCATAATAGGCTGAGTCAAGGGACATATACCCTATATGGCAAAAGGATGGATTGTGCATTGAGCGTTTGCCCAATGAAAACCTTGTATAGCGCCATAACAAACAATAACTGAATATTGAAAGAGTAATTTTCAGAAAAGTCAGCAATTATAATGCAGTCAGTTGCTTCCAAATTAATTTTAAGTTGTTTTAAGTAGTTACCTTGTTGCTCCGCAATAACATTATGCGGAGATAATTCGCTTAAATTTTTCTAAAAATGTTTCCACAAACTCTTCTGCATCCATTCGCATTGAATTTAGATGATAACGATCTGTTAACGAATTTTAAGTTGTTTTAAGTAGTTACCTTGTTGCTCCGCAATAACATTATGCGGAGATAATTCGCTTAATTTTTCTAAAAATGTTTCCACAAACTCTTCTGCATCCATTTGCATTGAATTTAGATGATAACGATCTGTTTGCTTCTATTGTTTAAATTCTAAGGAATCGATGCTTTCAAGAAAATTCATCAGGTCATTCTCCAGTGTCTGCGTACCGGGCAATGATCACAGGTTTTCAACCAACATTTCTCTGTAGGATCTTCACAGAGTAATTTAAAAAACAAGTCAAGATACGTTTTAAAATGGATAGGAATAAGTTTCTTAACCTTAAGGGTTTTAAACATTAATTTAACATTCTGATGATAAATGCATACGCAGACAGTATGCGTTCCACTTGAACCAGCCAGAATACAATTTTTTGGGCGGCTACAGGAAAACATTGAAAATCCAATTTAAAAAGTAGGATATTGCTCCTTGAAAATTGAACACGGTTCAGAAACGGTGTGTTCTTGATTTTCACATTCTAGATTAACTGCACTTGGAGTTGCTGGCTCGTTTTCTTTCTTGATAAAGCGATAAAGTCTGCAATAGCAGGTATTACAAAAGTAGGAATAGCTTTTATCCAACTTTGTTCTCCTTTCCACTGCATAACCATATAGTTTAGGAGTAGATTTCCTGTAACTATTAATGCAAACATGGCAATTTGAGCAGTTGTGCTTCATTGTATTAAACGTTTCTTTAGTAAGGTTTCAGTTCGGTTCACTCAATGTGGATTAATTCAAAATATGAGTTAAGTTTACTCAGTCGTGGTTTACGCTACAACTCAACTTCGGCATGAGTGCCCCTGCAATCCTTATAAGCCCTCATGCTGAATTTGGACGCTAACGGACCATTGTGGCTCCAGTTATAGCGTAAACCATGGCTGAGTAAACCCTAGCAATGTTGGTCTCTGATTTTAAACAATTTGAGGCTGATTTATAGTTCTTACATGTAATGGGGTCAGAATTGGACCAGCCTCCCCTACTTTTGATGAGTACATTACTATACAAATACAACTAGATTTGCAAACATGGTTATCATGAATTTATTAGGAATATGTTTGATACCTTCAATGAAATGATTCCCGCAGTTATTTTGTAGTGATGGAAAATGATGCTCATTCCATGTGTGTATAGGCAAAAAACTTTAAATTTTCAAAAAATTTAACTCAAAAACGGCTCGATGAACATTTGAGATTTTTTGATATGTTATGTAAAAATGTTTGAATTTTTATAAAAAAATATAAAAAGAAATAGCCGTTGAGGTCCAACATTTAGAAAATCATAAAAAACAAATATATTGACCATTTTAGCAAATTTGAGTACATTAATTTTTTTAACCAATATTTTTAATAAAAACAAAAGGTAATAATCTTTCTATTTATAAAAAAAACATTGAAAACCGATTCAGCGGTTCAGAAGTTATGATTTTTTAAAAATAAAAAATTTCTAAAAATGTCGATTTTTTTGGTATCCCTATATCGAACATGGTCACCCTAATAAAAAAATAAAAAAATACGGGTCTTATTATTTTCGATGAAGAACATACCAAGCGATTTTGAGCAAAATCGGACAACTTTTTTTTTTCAACTCTGTTCTTTTCCCGTGGAATCGCTGTATATGTATCAAGGTTCCATTCATCGATGACAGAGCCAACAAACAAACATTTTAAAGGCTCACATCGACTACATATCTAGACAAAATCGTCAAAAGGTCGAAAGGAACAATTGTAAACAATGACTTAAAACGTAAATTTCCTGGAAATGCCAGGTTGCTTACATCTATATCTACTACCGATGGGAAGGCAATAACTCCTTCTATCTGTTCCCGACCAGAAGGAAACAACAAAATTATTTCAGGTTTTGTTATTCAGTTACGCTGTTTTTATAATAGCGGTTGTTAGAATTAAGATCGCGGATGTTGTTAAAATAGCAGAAATTGAAACAAACAATCCTCAAGAGGTAACAAAATTATAGCAAACTATGAAACACATATAACAAAAACAAAGCAAACTTTGTAACAGTTTTGTTACGATGAAGCAAAATCATATCAGCTAGTGTTAGAATTAATTTATTTCTTTACGAAGATTGTGTCTCCCAGGGGATTGTACCTTAATTTGTTATAAATATGTTATACAATTATGCAGACAAAAATGTTTTTAACAAATAAACATCATAATCAGTTAGTCTTAACAAGGTTTGTTATAGTTTTGTTATGTTTATGTTATACGCTTCTGGTCGGGTTGCTGGTGCTATTTTGGTTGTGGGAGCAAGCAGATCCCAGAAAAATACGCAAGAGGTCATTGTTTACAAATGTTACTTTCGACCTTTTGACTATTTTGTCTAGATATGATATCCAAGAGAAAGAAAGAGAGAGAGAGAGAGAGAGAGAGAGAAAAGAGAGATAAGGAGAGACACAGGGCATACAAAGCGTGACATCTTTCTCACAGTTAACACAACGAAACGTTTTTATCGGTTATGATGATAATATTGTTTGAACGATGTTGGAGATGGGTGCGAAATATGCCCCCAGGGGCGTGTCTGATAAGCATAAAAACGTAATTATGAAAAAATGTGTTCTATTTTATCCGAAGCGATTGGTTAAATGGATCACGCTCAATTATTGAGCGAAATTTATTGTCATTCAAATGACAAAAAATAATTATCCGCAAACTTGAATAATTAATATTTGATCCCCAGCTTTTGTTGTGGATCCGCCAACTGGTCTGTTTCGGTTATCAGCCAAACTCCAGTGCGAGTGCACATCAATTTAAATTTTCCATTAAATAAACTGAACGATAATTAAATTTTGGATATATCCTACTATGCATGGGATGGACAGAGGGATAAAAAATTATGAATCCCGATCGATGACACTATTAATCATTAACTCCAAAGTGAATCAGAGAAAATAAATGGAGTCACGCTCTCAAATGATCTCACCAGTGAGCTGGGTCGATTAAAGTTTGTAATGAATATAATTGCTCTTTAAATTATTGATGACGGGCAGCTAACAAACATGAATATGCATTGCGATTTGTGTCAAATTTGATAGAAGGCCGAAATGTGCCCGAAATGTCTTCTTTCGAAATTAACCATTTTATGTTTCAATGAACGTAATCAACAATCATAATCGGTTTAACCAGTATTGCATGATAATTAACTAAGCAGCAATTCGAATGATTTTCAATAAAACTGAAGTTTATTTTATTATGAAAGCGATTGATTTTTCATTGGTGTATCAAACCCCCTCTATATCCGAAAAAAAAATTTAAAACCCAGCCAAAAAGATGCGATTTTAAGTAACCAATTAGTTCAAGTGTAGAAATCACAATTTGTTTTGTTTTATCGAGGTGACGTTAGAACAAGAGCAGATCCAACAAAAATGTATATGCGCCGTCGTGGAAAATCCGACTGCGTTCCACAGATGGATCGGAAAAAACAGAAATTCCATCATTTGACGGTGTTCCGGGTGGTGAAGTCGTTCAAAGAGACCCAGACGATCCAGCGGTGGTCGACCAGTGGCTGAAAACCGAAGACAGCAGATCCGGTGAAGGCAAGGGAAGTGTTGAATCGGTGCAAGCGTTGACCGAACCTTTCGATCCGCAATGTGGCGAATATGGCGGAGGTATCCATCTGGTTTGTCGAAAAAACGATGAAACGTGCTAACTTCGAGACGCTATTTTGGCCGGATTTGGCATCCTTCCACTACGCGCGGTCCTTCACTAGACTGGCAAATTGATAGTAATGTTGTATTTGTACCAAAAGACTTCAACCCAAAGCATGAAGAATTCAAAGCGTAGAGGAAAGGCCTGTAAGATGTAACAGTGCCACTTTTGACATTCACAGCGACAACACTGTCGCGCTGTCAAGTGTTAACCTCATTTTTTTTTACTATTCTTCAATTTTCGTTTGCTCTTGGAGTGAATACACTCATCCGATTTAGCTCTTCCAAATTTCAATGTTCGAATGTGTTGGCATAATTAAAACAGAAATTATTTCTTGTGCTTAATAAGTGGAAATTTCACATCGACATCAAAAGGTAAACATTCGTGTTGGCTAGCTGGTGTATTTTTATGATCCAAAGCTCGTAAAGTGAAACAATTTTTTGATGATTTGTGTTTATGGCGTCATGTTTGTAAGATGGAACACTGTTAGGCTTGTAAGATGGAACACTTTTTTTTCGTTTTAAAACATATGAATGATATTTTTTTATGATTGGAAATGCAATGGAATCATCAGTGAGGCCGCCAAAAAACCTAAAAAATTAAATTCGGAAGTGAGTGAGTTTCCTACGCCCCTTTTTTCCATATTCCCATCGCTTTCATTTTCAAATTCATTTTCGTTTTCATGTTCTAAGCTCTGATTTCAAGCTAAATTCAATAAATATCAATAAATTTCCAGAACTGCGCGGTTTTACTTCATTATTTCAGTGTTTATGCGGATTATTTGGGGTGTTCCATCTTACAGGCTATTTTTTTAAATTGCAGTTTTCGATAGATTTTGAAAATACGCAAAAACTTTTTTTGATGGCTTAAAAATAATCAGTTCCTCGGGCGAAATTGGAGCCTTTTAGTTTCTCTTACGAGAGATGTCTTTAGATCCGCGAAAAAATATAAAAATATACACGTTACGATCAAACAACGGATCGTGTTCCACACACTTCGAAAAAAACATGTAAGATTATGACTGAAAGCGTGCACATAAAAGGAGCGGCTCTTTTGATTTAATATTCTGTTACCAGTATAATTACATGACACCAATAAACTATGATTGGAAACTTACAACGTCTTATTTATAGCTTATGTAATACTCCAGGATGACGTAATGTACAACGCATGCACGCAAAATATGGATTCAGGTAGAAAGGTGCCAAGTAATAAATCAATTAATGAATATATTTTGTCGTCAGATGAAAACGTTTCAACGACAATCAACTCGATGAGAACCATACAATACATTAATTTTTAGTAATATAGCATATTTTTGGTTAAATTCAAGATTTTTCAAGCAAAAAATTATTCAACAGATTGCATCTGCATTCGATTATTTATTTTCTCAAAAATAACTTATTTAACGCTGTTTTTCTTATGATCCTATATGGAAATAATCATTTTTTTTAAGAATTCAAGAAACATGGATGCTTTAGGCAAATACATAAAATTATAAATATAATAAACGAACATTCAATCTGATACATCAGTTATCATGTTGATCGGACCCTCTGTCTATCGGATCTGCTCGGCATAAACGTAGTACACTAGTTTACCAATGTTACCAACAACTGAATAAGAAAGGGGAAAAAATATCAGTTTCACTCCATTATTAGTAATTTGTGGAGAAATCACGTTCATTTAGCGCAGCGTGCGAGTCTCAAACATGAGTTTAAAGATCCCACGACTATGCTCACCTAAAGAAACAATCAGTGGTCTTGGGCTGTTTGTCGTGATATCGAGAAGTTGGGTTACTTTCTGAAAAACACAACACACGGGCACAGAATTTTTCGATATGGCGCTGGGTAAAGTGTTTTCTCAACGCCGTCAATGAATTGAAAATCACGCTACATTTTATTTCTGGATACTCGAAAACTGACAAATTTTTATGCACTCGTATATGCTTCATCAAACATTTATTGTGTTTGCATTTAATGCCACATATTTTGCAGGTAATCATTATTTTTATGAATAGTTACCGCAATTTACCAACTGCTCGAGAAAAAATGGACGCTTGCCGAAGACTGTCAAGTTTAAACTACTGCGCATCCACTTGGTGGAATGAGTATGCTCAGCTTAGTTTACACGAATGATCCTGTAATTTTAAATGAAAAGGCACTGGAAAAAATGATACCGATTGTATTTTTATTGGAAATACCCATATTTTTTATAACATGCGATGTCGGGTTAGCTAATGCATATAATTTTACGGTTTTCAATTATGTGTTTGAGTACATTAAGTGGAACATAAAATTACAGAAATAAACTATTGTGTTACTCTGATTTGTGTCATATTTTGAATTAATGGTTCAAGTAATATTCATGTTTTTTTAGTGTGCATCTTACAAGCCTTTCCTCTACACAATAATAGTTATTTTGTTTGTTTGATACCAGTCAGATCAGGTGTTTCTAAGGATCAAGTTTGTAACCAATTTTCGTTGCTTTGTACATAAATGATTAACGAAATGTTTTAATGTATTGCCAAACCCACATTTATGCAGATTATAGACTGATCCGAAAAATATACATACACTTTTTTTCTTTAATGAAATAGACCATACTGTGATTTTTGATTATTTTATTCTCAAACATAGTAAATAACAATGTCTTCGTTCCATCTTCATTAAAATTTGCTTGATTTTTCGTAGAATAGGCGAGTTCTTTAACTTTTTCTTTAACACTACTTATAAGCTTCAGCACAGTGCTTTCTCCTACATTTTTACCACTTTTGGCCATTCTTTCTAAAATTTTTCAACACTATCCGCTGGTTTCATGCGTTTCCTCAGCTTCGCCTTCGTCGAAGCCCAGAAAGTTTCGACAGGGCAAATCTCTGGGGATTTGGTGGATTCATCTCCTTTGAAACAAAAACGACATTGTTCGTTTTGTACCACTCTAGTGTATATTTAGAGCAATGGCAGGAAGCAAGATCAGCCCAAAAAATTGTAGGCTTGTTATGCTGTTTGATCAAGGGTAGCAATCTTTTTTTTTGCAGACACTCTTTCACGTACATTTCACCATTCATTGTGTCTGTCGAAATAAATTGACGAGATATGTATTTTTCCACATCCGCATATAGCCTGCAACACCATTACCTTCTTGCCGATTTTTAGGGGTAAACAACTTTCACTGATCAAAGAACATCCTTTCCCTTCGGCGAGGTATAAAACAAGAAATTGAAAAAAAAAAATGACAACATCAATTTAATTTGGATGTAAATAACAGGACGAGGATAAATCTTATGTTTCTAACTATAAACTCATATTGTGGAAATTTTCCTCTAATTATACTTAATGGAAGCCAGTTGAACTATGTAGAAAAAGCAACGAGTTTTGGCTTCAGAATCAAGAATAATTTCGCCTGGGATGATTTTATATATTGCAACAATGTGCTAGAATTTACTCAATAAAGAATTCTTCAGCTGATGGGATCTTTTTTATTCAAATATCTAATTTTCCAATATTTTTTTAACAGTGCTTTTTACTGCTACAAGCATTGTCAAATACTAGAAAAAGATTAACGGCAAACGCTGAAGCATTCTCGTCGGCAGCCATTCTTCAAAATTCATAATTGATATAACTTAATATTTATTATTTAATATTTATTTATTTATTTATTTACTTGTCTTCGATTTACTCGTACAGACAGATTATACTAAAGACTAATACAATTTTTGAATATTGTCTTGGATGTGTTAAAATCAAAATAGTCAGACACTTTATTAAACCTACGGCAACAAACGTCAAATGAGTTGTTCTGTCCGAATAAAGTACGATGCGTAGATAGTCGAAGGATATCAGTACGCCGAGTTATTCTGGCTGGAGCGTTAAGGGTTACCCAGGAGCTTTGAACAATCAATTTTATTACTCAGGATGTTGAATATGAAAAGCAGTTACAAAAGAACCCTTCGCATCGCTGTTCGAAGGGGGCAGTCATACAGGATCATTCCAAGGCAGCCGGCGGAGCGCAAACCGAAGAAAGTTGTGTTGAATTCGTTCAATCCGTTGAATATGAACGATATGGTATGGCGCCCACACAAGAACACCATAAAGGGAGTATTCGATAAAAATGGCACACACATATATGCTCATCAAAATTAAACTGATTATCGGATTTTCTTGAAATTTTCAGGGAATGAAGAACTACTAATGAGTTTTGATTTACAACATTTTTCGTCTCCCATCCCGAATGCCCGCACCTTACTTTTCACTCCACCCATCAAATTTTGTACAACCGATTTATCCAGTGTTTTTGTTGTTTATACCCAAATTTTCTTCAATTCTCGCTCTGTTTTTATAGTTTTGGGATGTTTGCAAAGTTCCGTTTTCATAATTGCCCAGAATTTTTCTATTGGACGAAGTTCCGGTGAATTTGGTGGGTTCATATCCTTTGGCACAAAATTGACTCCGTTGGCTCGGTACCACTCCAATACGTTTCGAGCGTAGTGGCAGGATGCTAGATCAGGACAAAACAGAGTTGATCCTTTGTGCTTCTTAATGAATGGCAAGAGACGCTTCTTAAGGCACTCTTCAGTGTAAATCGCACCGTTTATTGTTCCGGAAGCGATGAAGGGAGCACTTATTTCACCACATCCGCAAATCGCCTGCCAGATTAGAAACTTCTTTACAAATTTCGATAGTTTCTTCTTTCGAACATCCTCTGGAACATCGAACTTTGACTTGGCAACGAAATATTCTTGCCCAGGAAGTTGACGGAAGTCGGCCTTGACGTATGTTTCGTCATCCATCACGATGCAACCGGATTTGGTGAACAGCTTCGTGTAAAGTTTCCGGGCGCGGGTTTTCGCAGTGATGTTTTGTTTTTCATTCCGGTTTGGGGCTTTTTGCACTTTGTAAACATGTAACCCAGCACGCTTCATGGTTTTCTGCACAAAACCGACTGACACCTTAGACTTTTTAGTGACATCTCGAATTGACATGTTTGGACGGTTCTTGAATTGTTGTACGACTTTCCTGGCCATTTTCCATTGGACCACTTTTACGACCACTCCCTTCCTTCCTTTGGACACTCAGACGCTCCTTGAAGGTTCTTATTACACGAGACACAGTTGTATTTGCAATTCCAAGCCTTTTAGCAATCCACCGGTGGAACGTCCCTGGATTTTGATTGTGAGTGCACAAAATTTTCTCACGGACAATTTCTTGTTTCGACGACATGACTGGAACTACTGAATGTATAACTATGAAACTTGGCGGATGTAAATAATACACTATGGATAAGATCTACTCAAATATCTAGGTTTTTTACTCATACGATTCAAAAGTTACAGAAGATTTTCTGTGTGCCATTTTTATCGAATACACCCTTTATTCTAATATACTGCGTACCAGCGCACAGTAGAGCGACTTCAAGCAATAAACGTCTTCAAACTGCTTCGTATTTCGTTTGACGTATCCAAGTACCACGTAGGCTTTAGCGGTCGTTACTGCTATTTATTGTGAGAAGTTTAGCTTGCTGTCAAGTAGGACACCGAGATCCTTTACTGTGCTCACTCTAGCGATACTCGTTGTTTCCATTCTGTAATCTAAGATGGTTTTATCCTTGTTCGACAGAATGTGATGACGTTACATTTACGGACGTTGACTTCCATGCCGTTAAGCTTGCATTAACCCAACAATACCTCGATGTCAGCTTGGATAGAACAACAATCAGCTAACGATAAAAACAACGCGGTGGAGCTTCAGGTCATCTGCGAACATTATTTTTGGCGATTTAATTGTTTCAGAATCTAAGTAGTAAAAAGATTATCAACTTAGATTATGTAATAAGTATTGAATATTTAATCACATCAGTTTGTATACTTACTTGCTGTTAGTAATCTGATAGAGTTCGATTCGTTGTTCATTCATTAACAATCAAGATTTATCAATTTGAAATTGCGAGGTAAGTTTCCGAGAGAGAGAGAGAGAGAGAGAGAGAGAGAGATAGAAGATAGGAAAAAAAACATGGAGCAGCGTTGCACCTTAAGTGTAGGTCTGAATTCCCGCATTTAATTCGTCTCCAAGTTAACCCGTTTTAATCATGTTTTCTATTTACAGCCTATACTGATAGGACATCCTTTTGAAAACTTTCCTAACTTAGATGTTGTCTTCTAAAACAAATCGTAAACATATTAGTAGCAAAACAGCTAGGGTACTTATACACCAAGTTAATTCCATGAAGAAGTTTTCGCTTTGCAAAAATCAATATTCCTCACCACCGTGCAACTTAATATGGAAACTATTTTTTGTCAGAGATGTCTATTCAAACGCACTTCCTCATAATCTTACTAATCATCAAGAATGAAGCACAAATATGAAGGAAAATATTGAATTTCAATAGTTAAATCGAAATGTGACACTGATTATACATAACAAGCATAGCAACGTTTAAATGATAGTCAGTCTTAAGTTACCGATTTAAATAAAGAAATAATAATAAAAATAGAACACCCAGATAATCGTCTAGCAACAGCTAATGCGAGTACCTATTTCTAACTTTGATGGAAAGGTGGCACATTGACCGAAGTTTCGGACGATGTTCGAAGACATTGTCGTTCGTAGCAACGAGTCCAACGCCATGGAGCTGCACCATTTAGATAAGGCCCCCATCAGTGATGCATCGGGATGGCAAGTTGATCCAGGAAAACAACTTCCATCAGTCCTGGAAACAGTGGAACAGCTCCCCCGCGTCAACGTAGACATTCATTCGGCTGGTCTGCTGGAACTGAAACCCTTAACGAAGAGGATTCATAAGGATCAGCTAAAGCAGATGAAGGCAATCCGCTGGCACGTCGAAGGCCTGGAGTAAGCTGCCAGACTTTGATCAGACGATGAAGTTTCTGCAGAGTGAGTGTTTTGAAAAGGTTCCAGAATCAAGGAGCTGTAAAGAAAGGAAAACCCTAAGCCGTCGAGCGTGAAGCCTCCAAGCCAGAAGGCGCACGCTGTGACCCATATGTCCTACATTCAATAAGTCGGCACCAACGTAACGCAAAGCCAAGGGGAAGGAGTTGAACTTGTGCTACAACTGCTTTCGATACGGCCATCGACCTAACGAGTGTCCGTCGAACAAGACCTGCTTGAATTCCCAACGGATGCACCATACCCTTCCACATGAGGCACCCTCGATTCAAAAGTGTGATGTGTCTTATATATCGTGCGAACCGCTCCTTGTCTTCTTTATTTCTTAGCGTTCCAAGCTTATTGCTCTAGTACCATTTTTGCATTAGTATGATTGTGTGGCAAGTACAATCATACCCTATGCCCAGGGAGTCGAGAAATTTTCCTTAACGAAAAATCCCTAGACGAGTCCGGCAAGCATGGTGTTGCTGGAGGTGGCTGGCTTGCGCCTTTACCGACTGAGCTAAGGGAGGACCGCACTTTGGCTGATCCCAATTTTTTTTTGCGATCACTTTTAGTGAAATGAGTTTTTCGCAATCCGCCATCACTAATGATTGCAGTTAAAGTGAAATTTGTTTGCCTTCCATCCTTTCTATGACAAGAATTACCAGATGCACGCGTAATCTCACTACCAAGCTAAAAGTATATAAATCATTACTAAACAATCATTGCCCAGTGAACAAGCGAACGGTACAGTTAGTTCGGTCCGCTTTCCGTTGCTTTGGAAGCTTTTCACAAGTTGATTTAATTCTTCAGTTTAATATTTTTTCGCGATCGCGAGTGAAATCGAGTCCTGGTAAGGTTAAGAAGAAAAGGTTGTGTGATAAACAGTGCAGCAACGTAATTAATTGCAATTAGCAATATTACGACGATCGAAAAGCCATATTGCTCCGCATCTATACGGCACGCACACCAGCAGTCCATCGTGTGTAGCGTGCATTAGTTCATCTGATAACCACCACCGACCAGTATCACCAGTGTCATTATCATCATCGTTCATCCCCACGCCTAGCCGGTGCACGCGGCCACTCATCGTAGCTCGGCAGCAGCAGCACATTCGTCGCCCGGCTGCAGTAGATCCGTTATACATATAAGATAAGTTTTTGTTTCCTTCTCTTCTGAATACAAGAAGCGTTATTTTTATAGTGTGTGTGAGTGTATGGGAGTGATTGAGAGTGTTTGAGAGTGTTTGAGTGTGTGCTTAGCTTTAATTTTTTTTTTCTGTGTTTAGTTATATATAGATTCAGTGGTTGAGCGTCATAAGCTCCCACGAACGAGCCATGGATGATTTATCGCAAGATGCATCATCTATGGCGCAAAATGATGGGGTAGCTCATACAGTTACCCGATCACGTGCATATCCAGACAGTTCAACTGGTCCTTGGGTTGTCTATTTTCAGCCCAAATCGAAACCTCTGAATGTCTATCAAATTTCGAACGATCTGACCAAACGATTCTCGGCCGTGACCGAGATAATTAAAGTCAGGCCGAATAAACTTCGGGTCGTTGTGTCCAACCTCAAGCAAGCTAATGAGATTGCTGTCTCCCAGCTCTTTACTCTAGAATATAGAGTGTATATCCCAGCTCGGGGTATTGAAATTGAAGGTGTGGTCACCGAAACTAGTCTAACCCCTGAGATCCTGCTGAAGCGGGGTTGGTCAATTTAAGAACCCCTGCTTCCCCCAGTTCAGATACTGGATGTGCGCCAACTAGGCTCAGTATCGACCAATAAGGGCGAAAAAAGTTCACACCATCAGACTCGTTTCGCGTGACCTTCTCTGGCTCAGCCCTCCCTCAATACGTCGAGTTGGGAAAACTTCGGCTACCTGTGCGATTGTTTGTACCTCGGGTCATGATCTGCCAGAAATGCCAGCAGATGGGACATACGACCTCCCATTGCGGCAATAAAGCGCGCTGCTCCAACTGCGGGGAGAAGCATGAGGATGGCGCGTGCGCAGACAGCACACCTAAATGCGCTTTTTGTAAAGGAACTCCTCCTCATGCTCTCTCATCGTGCCCGGCGTACAAACAACGCGGGGAAAAATTAGAACGCTCGCTGAAACAGCGTTCAAGGCAATCTTTTGCTGAAATGGTGAAAAAAGCCTCACCATCACCCGATGCCAATACAAATCCCTTTGCTCCTCTGTCAGATGACGAGTCTGACTTTGATTCGGCTGAAGAGGGAACATCGTTCACCTTTCCGGAAGGTGCTTCAAGGAAGCGAAGACGCGTCCGCCCACGGAAAGTTGCTGAAAAGAAGCCCGAGACCAGCTTGCCCTATTCAAGGAAAGGTGGAAAAAAGGAAAATCCTAATCCACCTGGTTTTCGTAGTAGTAACTACACCCAGGACTTTCCATCTCTCACGGGGACATCCAAAACCCCTGAAGCCCCAATTTTAAGAACAAAAGCCCCCTCCTCTAGTGGGCTGTTCTCATTTGATGACATTGCCGAAGGTATCTTTAAGTACCTCGAAATTTCTGACCCTCTCAAAAGCATTGTTATGGCAATGCTTCCCACTGTGAAAACTTTTTTGCAGAAATTAACATTAAAGTGGCCCATCCTCGCAGCTATCATTTCCTTCGATGGATAATTTTCCAAATGAGGTCGGGGATTTGATCACTGTTCTACAGTGGAATTGTCGAAGTTTGATTCCTAAATTGGAATCTTTTAAATTTTTAGCTCACACTAAAGGTTGTGATGCATTCGCTCTTTGTGAAACATGGCTCTCTTCCGAAATCAATCTTCCGATTCATGATTTCAATATAATTCGTCTTGATCGTGAGGATTCACGTGGAGGAGGAGTACTTTTGGGGATCAAAAAGTGCTACTCCTTCTATAGAGTGAATTTTCCTCCTATTCCAGGTATTGAAGTTGTCGCATGTCAGGCTGTTATTAAAAATAAAAGCCTTTGCATTGCTTCCGTTTATATTCCTCCAAGAGCCTCCATTAACCGAAAACAACTCTCAGATGTTTGTTCGGTTCTTCCTGCTCCGCGGTTGGTCATGGGAGATTTTAACTCTCACGGTACAGGCTGGGGAGAACTGTACGATGACAACCGGTCTTCCCTGATATATGACCTCTGTGACAACTTCAATATGACAGTTCTTAATAATGGAGAAGTAACACGTTTGGCTGGTACATCCTCAGTTGGCAGTAGATTAGACCTCACACTTTGTTCGAATTCATTATCGTTGGATTGCACATGGAATGTGATTCAAGATCCCCACGGTAGTGATCACTTGCCCATAAAAATTTCGGTTGCCACCGGGTTCAATCCGTCGAAATCTGTTAACGTCACGTATGATCTTACCCGTCACATCGATTGGACAAAGTTTAGGACAGCAGTAGATGAAGCCGTAACGACGGTAGAAAGGCTTTCACCGCTGGAAGAGTATAACTTCCTCTCCAACCTGATCTTAGACAGCGCGCTTCAAGCTCAAACTCGACCAGTTCCAGGGACGTCATCTCGCAGGAAACCTCCTTCTCCATGGTGGGATCAGCAATGCACCGAGGTTTACCGTAAAAAGTCCGACGCGTTTAAAGTTTTCCGTAGACGTGGAACACTTCGAAGTATACACGGCTCTCGAACGCGAACTTAAGAGCCTCATCAAGGCCAAGAAACGCGGTTACTGGCGAACATTCGTGAACGGTCTATCGCGCGAAACGTCGATGAGTACTCTTTGGAACACGGCGCGAAGGTTGCGTAACCGAACTACGAACAACGAGAGCGAAGAGTACTCGGACCAATGGATCCTCAAATTCGCGCGAAAAGTTTGTCCAGATTCTGTGCCGGCACGGATGATTCCTCGCGAAAACACGAATTCGATAGATGAGATTAGCCAACCCTTTTCAATGGTAGAGTTCTCTCTCGCACTCCTTTCGTGTGGCAATACGGCTCCAGGAGCTGCAGGATCAAGTTCAACTTGCTTAAGAACCTCCCAGACGTCGCGAAGAGGCGCATGTTGCACTTGTTTAATCAGTTTCTGGAACTCAACATTGTACCGGATGATTGGAGACGGGTGAGAGTTATTGCCATTCAAAAACCATTTGAGCCCGCGTCCGACCACAACTCCTATCGACCCATCGCGATGTTACCCTGTATTCGAAAGTTGTTGGAGAAAATGATCCTCTTCCGTCTGGACAAATGGGTTGAGACGAACAACCTGCTTTCAGATACTCAATATGGTTTCCGTAGGGGTAAGGGAACGAACGACTGTCTCGCGTTGCTTTCCACGGATATTCAGTTAGCTTTTGCTAAAAAAGAGCAAATGGCTTCTGTATTCTTGGACATAAAGGGGGCTTTTGATTCAGTATCTGTTGAAGTTCTTTCAGATAAACTCCACGCTTGTGGCTTTTCACCATTAATGAATAATTTTTTGTACAATTTGCTGTCAGAGAAACATATGAGCTTTTCTCATGGAACCTCTACAGCTTCACGAATTAGCTACATGGGTCTCCCCCAGGGATCATGTTTAAGCCCCCTTTTGTATAATTTTTATGTCAAAGACATTGACGGTTGTCTAGGTGACAACTGTACGTTGAGACAACTTGCAGATGACGGCGTAGTGTCTGTCACGGGACCCAATGGGGTCGATCTGCAAGGACCCTTACAGGATACCTTGGACAATTTGTCTACTTGGGCTCTAGAGCTAGGTATCGAATTCTCTACGGAGAAAACTGAGTTGGTAGTTTTTTCAAGGAAGCATAACCCAGCACAACCGAAGCTTCAAATTTGGGGTAAGCCGATAGCTCATTCTATGTCATTTAAATATCTTGGGGTCTGGTTCGATTCAAAGTGCACCTGGAGATCCCATATTGAGTATGTGAAGCGAAAGTGCCAGCCAAGGATCAATTTTCTCTGCACAATTACCGGAACCTGGTGGGGAGCTCATCCACAAGACGTTGTACCGGACAACGATTTTGTCGATTATGGAATACGGTAGTTTTTGTTTTCAGTCAGCGGCTCGGTCGCACTTCATTAAACTGGAACGTATTCAGTATCGGTGTCTTCGTATCGCGTTAGGTTGCATGCACTCGACTCACACCATGAGTCTTGAAGTGCTGGCTGGCATGTTGCCACTCTCGGATCGGTTTACAGAATTATCTCTCCGGCTCCTCACCAGGTGTGAAGTTATGAACCCCCAGGTGATCGAAAATTTTGAGAAGCTCCTTGAGTTGAACCCTCAAACCCGCTTCATGACCTTGTACCATTTGTACATAACACAGGATGTCAGCCCTTCGCCGAACATTTCCAATCGTGTTTGCTTCTCCGATTTCGACAATTCGGTTCATTTTGATTTATCCATGAAGCAGGAGCTTCATGGAATCCCAGAGCATCATCGTCCTATGATTGCTCCGGTGATATTTGCTGCAAAGTTTGGCCAAGTTGATTCCACAAAATCGTTCTTCACTGACGGATCATTGATAGAGGAGTCAGCAGGCTTTGGTATATTTAATGAAATTTATAGCGCCAACCGTAAACTTCAAGCCCCTTGTTCCGTGTATGTCGCTGAATTAGCGGCAATACATTTTACGCTAGAAATTGTTGCCTCATTACCACCGGATCAGTACTTCATTTTCACGGATAGTCTCAGTTCTATAAAGGCTATTCGCTCCTTGAGGCCGGTAAAGCACTCCTCGTATTTTCTCATGAAAATACAGGAGCTTCTAAGTGCTTTATCTTCGCGTTATTTTATCATCACCTTTGTATGGGTCCCATCTCATTGTTCAATTCCGGGCAATGAGAAAGCGGACTCGCTTGCAAAGGTGGGCGCTATGGAAGGCGATATTTGTGATCGACAAATCGCCTTCAACGAATTTTTTCCTATTTTTCGTCAACAGTCACTCGTCAGCTGGCAGTATAAATGGAGTAAAGGAGATTTGGGGCGATGGCAACATTCTATCATCCCAAAGGTGTCGAAGAAATCTTGGTTTAGGGGGATGGATGTGGGTCGAGACTTCATTCGTGTCATGTCTCGCCTCATGTCCAATCATTATTCTTTGAACGCTCATTTATACCGGGTTGGGCTGAGCGACAGCAATCTCTGTGAATGTGGACAAGGCTATCAGGACGCAGATCACGTTATTTGGTCTTGTTCTGAGCATCGTGAGGTCAGATCGGGGCTTTATGATTCCCTTCGGGCTCGAGGTAGACAACCCAATGTGCCAATTCGAGATATTTTGGCTGTACGTGATTTGGAGTACATGAAACTCATTTATGTGTTTTTGACTAACATTAGCATTAGATTGTAGTTAGTTTAACATGTATGTTTAGTATAAGTTTTTTTTTTTTCTGTGTTCGTGTGTTTTTTTTTTTCTCTTTCAAAAATGTTCGAATAAAAAGAAAACCAAAAGTTGTGTAGTTATAAGTGTTTCAATAATTTAGAATTTAAATTTAATGTGTTATGTAAACCATACTTTAAATTCCCACCCTCTTTCCCATCCGTAATTTGTAATTCCTATTAACCTCGAGACGGCCGCGAGTAATCGGCTCTATCCTCCTAACTTTAGTTTTAAGATAAATGATGTATAAAAGTATGAAAATTTGGCTCTGTAAAGTTTATTCGATTGAGCCTGTACAAATAAATGATTATTAAAAAAAAAAAATTACTAAACAATGCTGCTGGATCATGCAAATGCCAAATCAAGATGGTATGAGACAAGTATTGTACAAAATGGTGGGTTTTTTCATTGTCATACCGAAATTTTTAACAGTTGCGAAACATTCATCAATATGAATGTGTTTAATTTAACTATGTGATGTGATGTGTGATGTGTAATAAGAACCCACCATCAGTGCAAGGATTACCTATGGCTACAGGACTATTCTCAGCAGGTTGTTCTGAGAGAATAGCCTACGTGATGGCTTCTTGTAGCAGGGTCAGCCGATCTCAGTGTGGACCTTCGGAAGACTACGGCCAGAAGGCCGCGTGTCTTCGCATGACAAGGGACTGGCGACTCCACGAACCCTTGTCCAGTCAACAAATCCTTCAACTGCCTTAAGCTACCCCCTCAGGGAATCCCCGTTATATAGTTGTTAAAGGAACAGTAGACATTTTTAGCATAAATAATTTATAAAAAGTTAAGACAAAATTAAAATTTCATGGCCATACTGAACTTTAGATTCAATTAACACATTTATTTTTGTTTTTATTTGCACTAGTAGATGTACTGGGATATTCCAAATTTCTACTGTTCCTTATAAAATAGTTGTGGGCAATAAAATGAGGTAAAATCTCACAAAATAAAGAATACTTACATTTTATGTGATAGGGTAAGACTTCAGCATGCTATCTTACCACGCTGGCTACATTGCGTTGGTGGGACTGCCTCCTAAGGTATAGCTGACGAGATACAGTGTTTCTTACTCAGCCGCTGTTTGAGCCGCACCTCCTTGGTGGACAGACGCTCGGCACGCACCTCCTCAATCTAGCTGAAGTCAGAAGGACAACAGTACCCAGGCTGCACTACCAGCTAAGTACGCAACCCTTAGCTGGCGGTCTTTGTCATCTGTTGACCCGTGGAAGCATGAGGTAGGAACTTGTGAGGACCAGAGCTATGTTGCGGGGACGCACGCTCCATCACAGTTGTCGACTCACCATTTTGCAGCCCAATGTATTTAATTTAACTATGTTGTAACGAACTTGGACAAGCTTTTAACCCAAAACATCAAATGTGTTACCTCGAATATTATGTTCCTGCAAGGCAAAATGCGCAGTATTAGGTTTTTTTAGGGGTATAAGACCTTCAATTTCAAAGAGTTCTTTGATAACCTAGAACAACCTATTACCTTCAATTTCGTTTCAGCTTCTGCTTTTGGACCTCCATAATTTCATATCATATCCATGAACTACCCATTCATTGATTGCTTGTAGAGAAAAAGACCATTAGTTCAGAGAATTGGATAACAATTGGATAACATAGAATATCCAGTGGTTGTAGCATAACCTTATTTTATTTTTTCGAACAGTTTCGAACAGGATTGTGCAGAACTTTGAGTCAATTTTACTTAATATTTTGAAAATCTACACAACTCACCAAATATCAACGCAAACTATTGTTATGATGTAAATCTCAAATAATATGGTTTGATTCACGAACGAAATTCTAAAAAGAAACCGGTTATTTCGTACAAAGCTTTTTTGGTCCGTAAATGTAGGTTTCAGTGAACTATGATTTTATTTGAGGTAGCATAAGCCTTAACAGGGTTTGCTCATCTTTTTATAATACAGAACAATTGGTATTTTGTCTACTTATTTCAAGAAACTTGTTGGAACACGTTTCCACCAGCTGTATTGATTGTCGACCCAGATTGCATTTAGGTTACACGAACTCCTGCAATATGACCTTTTGCCATCTTGATCGCTTAATGCTCACTTGCATGGAAATTACATATCATAAGTATAGCATCAAGTTTCTCATCCGAAAAATCACCATTTTCAACATTTTGAAATCAGTCTAACTACTCCATCAAAACCACGATTATCAAGACATTTGAGTCTTGCTCAAATGCTCTGTTATAAACAAATGTGCTCTTCAGTTCCATTGCATAATGCATTCTGCACGGACGCCAAGAGCTCTACAAATCCACAATGATAAATTTAACTTCCTTCATTCGTGCATTTTCACGATGTTATAGCTGCATACACAAATAGGAAGAAATAAAAGCCAACGTGAAATGTAAAACGTCGTTGCGCAAAACACTTCAACAGCACAGTTGAAGTAAGCCAGAAGTAATATTCAATTTGAAAAGAATAGTTTGGAGGAAAAATAAATAAAACTTTTACGGTAGCCACTGAAAGTTGCACTCAAAGGTAGCCACTCTTGCAAGCGGATTTCAAAGTGGGAAAAAAACATCACAAAAGTGTGCGGTAAGAAAGAATAACAAACACTCCACTAATTTTCAGACGAGGAAGAGATAACGAAGTTTCTTTACGTTGTTGCACTAAAGTATGATGCTTATGCGGGCTGAGCGGTTCGAGATCTGGTGTTATCAAATCAGGGAACGTCCATTAATTACGTCACGCAAAAAATGACATTTTATAACCCCCCCCCCCCTTGTCACGTTTTTTGTATGAACCTTCAAATTTTTTTGTATGGATCGTCACGTTTTCTCAAACCCCCCCCCCCTCCCCCCTTACTGCGTGACGTAATTAATGGACCTTCCCTAAACTGTCAAAAAAGCTACGTGATATAATTGAAGGGAAGATACTTGAATATCATTTGTGCACATAACGCTCAATTAACCTTTCTTTTAATCGTGCATTAGAATGTATCGTAAAGACCGAAAGATGTTGGTCCAATCGCTCCATAGAATTAATGCAGAGCTTATTAGTTGATGGAGTTATTTTCCTTGCATTCTTTTATAATTACATATCCTTCGACAGATACTGCTATTTTATATACTTGCAGACTTTCTGGATGCCACGTGCGCAGATACCACTTAAATTTGTCTGTGAATTTGAAGAAAATTTGAGTAGAGCTTAATTTGCCTGGTTATTTCAGTTCATGAATATTAGTGCTTTAAATCGAAACAGTTTCCATCTAGATTCTTCTTTCTTATTGCTTTCGCAGTTAGTTTATGGCTTGCTCTCTATACTTACTGTTCTAAATGCATTTCCACCGTTATGAATTAAGAGCTTTCGATGACAGGTAATATTTTTGAATACGTATGATTGTGTGACAAGAACATTCATACCCTATGCCCAGGGAGTCGAGAAATTTTCCTTAATCAAAAATTCCTAGACCAGACCGGGAATCGAACCCAGCCACCGAACCCAGCCACCAATTTGAAAAAAATAATGGTGTTGCTTTGTAGCCGCGCCTTTACCAACTGAGCTAAGGGAGGACCCCATGTTTCCATGTAGATAAAGGTACTAATATATGTCAGTTTATCAAATATATTTAGCATATACATACGTAGAACAATCATAATAAATTAAATTGCGTGATTAAAGACTACGAAATATCAAATCAATAAATAAAGACTGGACTCGGAAAAAATGAGATACACAAAAATGATCACCAAAAAAACATTTTAAACCGGATGCTTCTCAAATTTTCAGGGATTTAATAACTATGTACTAGCTATGTTTTGGCATAGTTAATTTATTGAATTTCCTCCCCCAAGCTGAATGCTCGTACAGTTTTCTTAACACTGCTCATGAAATATTGGGCGAGGCTTTGTCCATCTTCCTTACACAATTTCTCCCAGTTTTTCTTCACAGCTTCATCGGTTTTGAATGTTTTTCGGCTTTTCTTCAACTTCTTCTTCATTATCGCCCAAAACTTTTCGATCGGACGAAGTTCTGGTGTATTTGGCGCGTTCGCCTCCTTCGGGACCACATTCGCTTCGTACCAATCCATTACAGGCTTAGCGTAATGGCACGAAGCGTGATCCGGCCAGAACATCGTGGGACCACGGTGAGAGCGAAGGAAGGGCAGCAAGCGCTTCTGCAAGCATTCCTCTCGATAAATCTGCCCGTTTATGGTGCCGGTTGTAACGAACGGCTTGCTGTACCGTCCGCACTCGCAGATCGCCTGCAACAACAAGTACTTCTTCGCGAATTTGTCCATCTGTCTCTATCGGAACTTTTCCGGAACCTCCTTGAGGGCCATACCTACAAAAAACTCGAGGCCGGGAATTTGTTTGGTGTTCGCTTTGATATATGTCTCGTCGTCCATGACGAGACAGCCTGGCTTGACCAGCCACTCACGGTACAGCTTCCGTGCACGCAATTTGGCCACCGTGTTTTGCTTGTCAGTCCGGTTTGGCCCTTCGTGACCTTAAAACACGTAGCCCAGCCCGCTTCATGGTCTGCTGGACGAATTGACCTTTTTGGCCACGTCTCGGGTGGAAGGGTTCGGGTTATTCTTAAAGTACTGCCTTATCTTCCGCGCCTTCTCTGGGTATTCCGTTTTCGGTTTTCGGCCACTTCCAGTGTGCCGCTCGACGGTCTTCGTCTCCTGGAACATCTTCACAGCACGATGGAATGGTGGATTCCAAGCCTTTTGCCGATCGATCTTTGCGACTGACCAGGATTGTCGATCCCCGCGCCCAAGATTTGCTGGCGTAGCTCGTCTTGTTTCGAATGCATCTTGAAAATTACTTGACAGATCGCTATTAAATTTTGCGTACATAAACATATCACTTTGAGCTAGTAGTACCCAAAATTTCAACAATTTTAAGCACGCGATTAAGAGTTACACCCAAAACAAATTGTCGCATTTTTCCGACTCCAATCCTTAATATAGAATGATCTCACCAATCTTTCATTAATTGCATAGTTTATAATTGCAAAATCTACCGGTTATTACCGGTATCATAGTTTATAATTGCATAATCTGCCGTTTATAATTGCATAATCTGCCGTTATCACTCCCAGTGCAACTTTACAAAACAAAATCTATTGCAAAACAAAAATTTATGTTTAATAAAACAATCTGGAAAAAGCCAGGAATAAATAATAAAAGAAGAAAAGGATGGAAGAAGTCGTGCTTTTAAGTCATTTCTAGCTTTTATCAGTATCAGACCAACAAATATTCATGCTTTGGTTTCAAAATGAGAGCTGCTAAGCTATTTTGGAAAATTTGTCAGAAAATTTGTCAGAAAATAAAATGTACAATAAATTTATCAATAATCGACAAAAGCATGTGTTGATCGATTTATTCTGAAGCTTTTAAGAATGTTTTCATCATTTAATGTTAAGCTGACAGATCACCTTCTCGATCTTCAAACGCCCTGGGTTTTGCTTATTTGGAACGATTTGCATAGTAATACCTTGCAGATTTAAGTACAACCCGGCTAGAAGGATACAACAAAATTATTTCAAGTTTTGTTATTCAGCTACGGTGTTTTTATAAAATAGGTTGCTAGAGTTTAGATCGCGGATGTAGTTAAAATAACAGAAATTGTAACAAAAAAGCCTCAAGAAGTAACAAAATTATAGCAATCTATGATAAAGATGCAACGTAAATAAAACAAAGTTTGTTACAGTTTTGTATGGATGTAGCAAAATCATATCAGCTATTGTTAGAATTTATCTATTTATTTACGCAGATTGTGCCTCCCAACGCATTCTATCTCAATATGTTATAAGTATAATATAGAATTATCCGGATGAAAACGTCTCTAACGAATGTGCATCATAATTAGTTAGTTATAACAAAATTTGTTATTTTTTTTTTTTTTTGTTTAACCCTTCTGGTCGGGAATCTCGGGAATTAGCAGATGTTCACAAGTGATGAATTAACTGTTCACATAAAGGGTATTCCGATCAAAGTTTGGTCAAACAGTAATGTGTGTGAGTCGATCACTGTTTTTATAAATCAGTCAAATTGTTTTTATTTTTCAAGTTCGATTAATACAAAATACAGGAGAAATATTTATCCGAATGCGAATTGCCGGGTCGTTCGTTTAACACCTGCCATAAGATTTTGTCAGTCTTCTTGTCCACTTTATTAGCCGCAAAACGCCAGTTTGCCTTGAACTGTTTCTCGCTTATAACAGCTTTTTGAGTCTTCTTAATGTTCCGCTTGACGATGGCCCAATATTGTTCGATTGGGTGGAGCTCTGACGTGTTGGGAGGGTTCTCGTCTTTGGGCACCACTTGAACGTTGTTGGCAGCATACCAATCCATGGCCTTTTTTCCATAATGGCAAGATGCCAAATTCATTCAAAATAGAACGGAACAATTGTGTCGCTTCTGGAAAGGCAGTAGACGTTTTTGTAGGCACACGCTCGGATAAATTTCCTGGTTGACGGTTCCGGTCGTAATTTAAACGTTGCTCTTCAAGCCAGAACTAAAGATGGCCTGCCACACCAGATATTTTTTCGCAAACTTTGACAGTTTAATATGCTTGAAAATATCTGCCACTTTTCCCCGTCCGGTTGCCGTATAAAATTCCTGTCCAGGAAGCTTCGTGCTTTGGCCGACGTGTTTTGTTTACCGTCGCGATTTGGAGTCACCACTTCCTTGTAAGTCGACAGTCCAGCTCGTTTTTGAGCTCTATCCACGGTTGAAGGCACCACTCCCAGCTTCTTTGCGATATCTCGGACGGAGAGGTTGGGGTTTTGCTCGAAACAGCGGGCAACCCTTTTTGTCGTTGCTGTGGCCTCTGGCTTTCGATCTCCTACCGATTCAGCTTTGCTGACTGTCGACAAACGTTCACCGAACACTTTTAATACGTTGGTAACAGTTTATTTAGCCACATTCAACAGTTGCGCCAACTTGGCGTAAGAGTAGTTTGGATTTTCACCAAGCACGTGCAAAATAATTTTAGTGCGTTGCCTCTCTTCCTTCGACGACATTTCGATAACTGAAGTGCTAATCTCAAAATCAAAATAGAGGCATGATGCTACATGCACACATCAATTTAGAATACACGATGAAAGAAAATGCGTCAAGTTTAAGACAAAGCTTTATTGTAGTCTTTCCGGGTGATGGTCAACATCTATATGACAATATGACAATAATTATCAGTTCAAACTGAAGAGAAAATGCGTGCTTTTTACATGTATTTAGAGCGTTTTCTAGCCATTTTCATCTTTAATTGAAGTGCTCGTAATATGCAATTTGGTTGTTTATGTTTTGAATTATTCTGAAAAACAATGTATTTTTAATAATTTCGTATAATATTATACTTCTTCCATGCGGCGAAGAAACGTCTGTATGTAGTCAATATACAAAAATCAATAAGAAACATTGCAAGCATTTTCTGCACCCACTCTCATTTTCTCGCCTACTTTTCTATCAGATCTGACGGATGAATATCATGGCTGCATTTTGTTTTTAGATGCTACTAATTCTGCACTTGCGAGTGAGATGAAAACCAACCTAAGCAACGTCACTAATGAGACAGTATGATATTTGCTTGCATTTATTGTTTGTAGATTTCAGTCTCATGCTTATCTCTCGTAGGATGAGAAGACAGCTGCACAAAAAGCACCATATGATGACCATTTATGCTGTTCGTACGTATAGAGATCAATTGATTTGAGTTTTAGCTTTAGTCATTAGAGCAATTGGGTTATTGTCAATCATAATACTCTAACAGAGTGATACCCAGGTCAACCGTCGTTTAATATCAAGCTATTTCGCTCAGAGATTTGAAAAACATTAAGTAGAATACTCTGTTAAGACTGTGTTAATTAATTTTTTTTCTGAGCATCATGGAAACAAATTTGAGCTTTGTGATTCCCATCTAAGATAATAATATTAGAAAGCATTAATTCAAGTTCAAGGGCATCAACACACGATTGGAGGTTACATCGATGTAATTTATTGCATCTAATTTATGTAAATTCACACACTGTTTTTAGCGTTGTGCACGCATCGTTTCATATATTTAAATGTACACATTGCTTTTATTAGTTTATTTACTCCTTACTCACAGCCCAAGCAGTATCACTACTCTTGGTTTAAATCGGTTCTCAAACTCGAAATTATTATTTTTTGTTATCTATTGGAATAAATTACCCACACTTGTGAGTTCCCCAACAGCATCCTTAAGGTTGGTTTAAATTGGTCCATAAACTCGATCTTTTAACGTTTTTTTTTTTTTTGTATTTCACTGAAATAAACCCCCCACACTTATTAGTGGCCCTAACAGCATCCATACTGTTGGTTTAAGTCGGAGCCAAAATTTGAATAGTTTTAATGTCCATCTATGTACAGAGAATGAACATTCCTACCCATTCCATACTACTCCTACCCGCATTCAGACGTGACCGGCATCGGTGTTGCCTATTATATCATAGAGCGCACATGTTCTTATACATTGAAGAAGTTTGTTAGTCCCAAACATCATCTTTTGGTTGTTTAATAATAGCTGATCTATTTAACAAAACCTTGAAGTTCTGTCTATCTTAATGTTTTGAAAGTTAACATTGCTACTACTTGAAATTTAGAAGTCGATTCTTACACCAGGCTATTTTATCAAGCTGTCTGTTAGTTATGCTGCAAGCGTATACGTTTTTCAAATACAGGAATTTTTGCTCAGTCATACGTTTTTTAGATGCAAGAATCTTGAAATAAAATATAATTACTATTTCTCTGGGTCAACATATACAGTCGACGTTTAGCAAAGCGACAAATGATTCTCATGAAAACAAACTGTGATACAGTTGGTACCTGAACAGGAACGGATAACTTGATAACTGGCCTTGGAATTTGAGGGCTCAGATTAAGGGGTAAAATTCCTGAGTATAATACCATAAGAATATTCCCACAATGTTAAGCAAATAACACATTGAGGTAAGACAATACCAAAATAGTACCTCTCAGGTATTCCCAGGTATCCGAAATAACAAGTTTTGTTATTCGACAGATATTTTGTTTGCAATTCTTAGGTATTTTGCTTAGGTATTTACCTCTTAATCTGAGCTCTTTAATACCATGGCCAGTTATCAAGATCAAAATTAGGTATTCATATGTTGTTGTCTTCTGCTCGGGATCCCGAGCAGGACCGAGTAACTTGATAACTGGCTTTGGTATTTAGGAGCTCAGATTAAGAGGTAATATACCTGAGGATAATACCATAAAATTGTTCCTACAATGATAAGCGAATACCAAATTGAGGTAAGACAATACCAAAAAAGTACCTCTTAGGTATTCCCAGGTATCCAAAATAACAAGGTTTGGTATTCGAGAGATATTTTGCTTGCAATTCTTAGGTATTTTGCTTAGGTATTTTACCTCTTAATCTGAGCTCTTTGATACCAAATCCACTTATGCAGTCAGGGACAAACTAGGAAGTGTCTAAAATGAAATTTTATAAGAATGGTCAGATCGCACCACTGGTGACTTAACTCTGTTTTTATTTAAAAAATCGTAACTCGTGAAATAACTCGGCATGTGATATGGTGAAATAAATGCTGGACTTGATAATCTTGATTGTTATTGACAGTCAAGATATTAAACATGATATATTGCTGAGGTAATATCAAAGTTTCATCACCAAGACGATTTGAATGCTTTCCAGGTTATCAATTACACAAATGTGCCGGCAATCAGTCAAATCCAATGAAATGAATTTAATCAAGCTAATTTACATGTGTTCTCGTTAGTATACGGGTTCCATAAAGACTATGAAACATTTATAATCCAATTTATGCAGCGAAAAGCTAATCGTATGCTAAAATCTCATTGAAATGGTTGAATAATTAATTTCTGCAAAGAAAATCTTGAAATGTCTCCTCGCAGGCAGCATTCTGTGACGTGGGCTTGGTTGCGGTTTTTGCCTAATGAAACTTTATGCGACTTGTACCATGCCACGTATAATGCACATATAGAATATTTTCACTGGAATCACGATAGCAATGATGATGACGACGACTTTGCTCTGATGGAGGCGATGCAAGCATAACATGATTGAAGAGGAAGGTGGCGGCATTGCCAAAGACATCTAACCAAGCAGAAGGAAACCTCTGACAAAATTAGCGTGCCTCCGATTCTGCTAACATTGCACCTTCACACCTAAGTTCCCTGATCTGGTCCAAAGACGGCAACACAGCCCACATAGCATAACCGCTTCCGAACGGACACGTCAAAATAATCTTAGTGTGTGTGAATGTGTATCTATTTGCATTATTGGACTTGAGAGGCAGAGTGTGACCCGAGAATTTCCCGGCAGCACGCTGAAAGCTTATAAATAAAGCCCTCTATGCATTGGAGGTGTTTTTCTCCTTTCACCAAGCACACAAAGCCGGTGAGTTTGAGCGTTTGATGTTTGCCGTTGCCTTTAATTTGAAGATGGCACGGATAAATTACCGTCTTGTTTGATGCGCCCAAACAGACGTGCAAATTTCGGCAAATTAAATGCGATCTAGGGGTTGGATACAGCTTCAAAATGTGTAATCCTATGCAACTATTTAAGCAGCAGGTTGGTGATCAAGACCAAGACCTTGCTGGAGGTGCATTGTTTTGATTTCGGATTGGAAAACTACTTGACATCCCTGGGCAACGAGTATAGCGGTACAGGTCTATCTGTGATACAGATAGCCTTGAACAAAACAATTCAAATTTGTTGTGTTAAATGTGAAATATAATTATGTTTTAATCGTCTAGCAAAGTAGTCAACTTATTAAATCTGACAGTTAGCTCAGTTGTCATCCATATTGGAAAACTGTTCGATCGACCATCTTGGCGGTGCGTAGCAGCATTCACTTTTACAACCGCGAAGCCCGTCGTCCATAATGCCATCATATTGGACCCATCCGCAACCCAGTTTCCGTTGCCGGCTGGGATGCGGTATGGGTCAGAAATAATAGCGATATCCGATGCCGACGTGCTTATTGTCCGGTTTCCCAGCGCAAATCAAGCATTTGGGGGGACCTTTGCAATCCCGCGCCTTGTGGCTTGTGCTGCCACACCTTCTGCACATGTTGCTCCTATCTGGGCCTTTGCACTCCCAGGGCGTCTGCCCGCTCTCTAGGCATCTGGAACATGCCTTCGGCGGCTGGTGTAGGCTAAGTGGGCATATGAACCATCCCACCTTCACCTTCGCTACTTTCAACGCCGTGTCCGCATCGACTGCCGCTACATGGTTGCTACATGGGTCCTGAGTGGACCCTTCCGCAGACTTATGCCTGTGAAGGCAACCTCGACCTTGCACTGTTCCTTAAGTGCAGTGGAGATCTCGTCTACCTTGGTTATCTCGTCCAGGTTTTTGCACTGTATCGTCACCTGTGAGACGAGGACGCGTACCTTCACACCCTCACCTAAGGCCTGTCTTGCCAGGTCTCTATGCGCCTGGCTCTTTAGCGCTGTTGTGTTCTTCAGCTCCAGGAGCATCTCGCTGGTGCGGGTACAGCGTATACTCCACACATCGGCACCTAGACCTGCCAATTTAGCGTCCCCGCCCATCGCTTCAAGACCTCCGAGTACTTTGACGCCTCGGTCTTGACGATAAGGGACTCTTCGCGGTTACGATTACGGGCCATTTGCCGCTTATCTTTTTTCTTTTTTCGACCTATTTTCCTTTTTCCGGACCTAATTCTAGTGGATTTCCATACCACGCCTGGGGTCATCACTCGTCCCCTCTCAGCACTAGCGTCTGCATCTGTGCTAGTTATGGTTGTTGTCGTAAGGGTCCAAGCTAGGAGCTTGACCTCCAATTCTTCTCTCTCCTTGCATGCAGCCGGCACTGCCATGCGCTGTTATGCGTAGCCTAAGGAGGCTCAGGTTGAGGTCCTTCGCAATTGTGTTGCGCGATGACATAAAGTCAATAATCCATGGCCCTTTTGGCTTAACCGTTAAGGAAATCGAAATATATATAAACATATTAGATCTCGCAGAAGAAAGAGAGTGAGTTATATAAAATATCATTATTCTTTGCAATGGGTTTGGGGAAAAAGTTGGTTAATATATGATTCATTCTCATAAATATAAAATAAACACTTGAGAAAATAATCACGCATTAAAATATGTTCAGCGCATTATTTGTATCGATATCATGTGTAGGTTCGTATGATGTAAAAGCACGCGGCGCATGTCATTACCAGAATACAATTAATACTATGTTGAAATTTATTAAAACAGGGACCGATAACATAGAGAGATATTCAATTGCTATGATGACATGCACTTTGTCAAATTGATTTAAATTTAATAAATATCAATTTCTTACCTCGAGTGGAAGGACCTTCTACAGCGTCCCAATTAGTTGTTGGCAACGAACAAATCGGCACTAGATTAAATGCTGCACAAACCCAACGAAATATTAATTTAATTCTTATAAAAACAATTCTCTGAAGTGGATTGGTTGTCCTCAAAAGGACAGATTATTTGTGGATTGCTCCAACCAAAATTTTTCCCGACAGCTCGCCCTCCATGGATGCGTTTTTGCAGTTGCAGCAAACGAATCACCATGATATTAGGCACACAAACCAAACGAAATAAAAGTTTAATTCTTGTATAAACAATTCTTTCAATCAAATTAGTTGTCCTCAAAAGGACAGATTATCAATTTACGGATTGCGCAAACCAGCTGGGTAAAATTTTTACCGACGGCTCGCCCTCCATCGAGCACCGAACTGAATTTAAGATTAGTTTTATAATAAACAACTCTTTTATTTTAATTTATTGTCCTCAAAAGGACAAATTATTTTCACCTACTGCTGCTCGCCCCAAAGACGCTTTCCTCCAAACAGCAGCGTTTTCGAAGTCGCGGCGAAACAATCGTCACGATGAGGTAAGGTGGCGGCTTGCACAAACCGACGTGATTGTGCGCCCCCATAATCCGCCATTTTACCTCATCGCGACGATCGCTGTTTGGGAGAGCCTTGGTACATATTACCATCAGCTGCTACGCGACCACCAGCCTCTGCGACCAGCTCCGCTGCCGGCAAATGAAGCAGCTGCGACCAGCTGCCTGCGACCAGCTACCAGCGACCAGCTCCGCACAGCTTCAATGCTGCCAAACGACTGAGGCAAAATTTTCCTACGTGTGCGCTTATGCCGTTCTCAGCTGCATGCGAGACGTACATGGAGAGACGAATGACATGATTGGTTAAAGTCTCTCTCTAACACAAAGAAGAAGAAGATGATGCAAGACGTTCCTTGCTTCGATATGAAATCTGTGATAGGAAATTTGGTAAATTTACTCTGCAAAATGACATTATAAGACATCACCTTATATTTGCGTTATTTTCAATAGTTTACTATTGTTTGAGAATAATGTTTGACAATTGAATTGGAGCGCGGTAAAATTTCCGACCGATTGAAGAAGAAATCATGTAAATCTATCGTGCCTTATTTGAGTTATTCGCGTACAAAACGTACGGTTTTTCGTGACGGTCGCAATATTTTAGATTTTCAATTGACACCCTACCCTTGCCGTAAGACGTAGTCTACGTCAAAAAGCGTTCTACGCGTAGCCAGACCATATCAATTGAAACAGCGTTAGAGCACGTTGTAGTCGTCATTGGCCTCATGAACGCACATGTAGAACGGGAGGCAGTGTACCGGCAGTTTATTAGGCTGATTAAGCTTCATGTCGCATCGAACGACAACATGCAAAGATGCATGAGCTTTGCGGCCTCTTGTCGCTTAGTAGTCCAAAGTACCTTCTCTCCCCGTGGAGTTCTCAAAGTCACTTAGAGATTAGCTGACCAACGAACAGAGAATCAAATCGATCATGTTCAAATCGGCGAGTAATTTGTCTTCGAATGTCATCAGATTGAGGTTTTCAAAAAGGTGGAAACAGTACTTAGATGAGCACTGTTGGTCACAGCGAGGGCGAATCGAAATTCCGTGAACTTCACTCACAATCCAGTTGATTTATTGATGAATAAAATTACAAAATTCCTGTTAAGCATAGTTATTTAGTCTAAGTTAGAGTAAATATAATTTTAAGACTTACATTAGTGATTCTCGCTGGCGCAAATTGACCTTAACAGCCACCAAACTTTAATATGTTATCCCTTTTCGGTAACAGTTCAACTATGCTGACGCCGTTTTGTTTGACTGTCGAAATCTTTGTTTAAGTATACTTTTAGGATTATGTTTTAGTTTTGAGTATTATTTAGCTCACCTTTTCCTTTTCCAAGCTGGTAATACAGGAAAGAACTTTCAGATATCGTTTATGCCCTAGTGCCTAATGTGTAATGTACGTAGTAAGAACTTTATGGCAATTTTATTTATTTTTGTATTCTTACCTTCTGGCTCTCGCGACTTAAGCTTAGTTATTATTCTAACAACTAGTTACTACTATAACTATTCCACAACTATTTACTTCAAGGTTTAAGTAGATTTATGATTAGTTTTTAAGGTAATTTAAGGGAATTCACTCGTAACCGTTGTATGTATTTTCTCGCTATTGTTTACGTTTGGTTTTGTGTCCGCCTTGACCTATTGTCAAACGACAATCCCTCGTATAGACGGCGGGTGTGGTTGGTCAGTGGCGTAGTTTGTCAGCGGGTTCAGTAGTTACATTTCGATGGGGCGCAACCAACACTCCCCCCCCGGAATACGCGAAGACGTTTGAAGTGTATTGGCGTTGAGACTACCTACATCGAGAGCAGCCAATGAAACCGCTGGGCGCTCATAGATGCCTCCGGATGTGGTTTGTAAGGTAGCCCACCTTACCTGACCATCTGGAGCCGGGCTCGTGGCAATTACTCTTCCCTTCGGCCAACAATTTCTGGGCAGCTTCGGATCTACGATTACTACAACGTCTCCAGTTGTGATTGGTTTCACCGGGGTGAACCACTTGGTCCTACGAGTGATTGTAGGCAAGTAGTCCCGAGTCCACTGCTTCCAGAAAATATTTGCTATCATCTGCGACTGCTTCCAACTGTTTCTAAGCAAAGTAGGACTGCCGTCCAGAGGAATCCACGATCTCAAACCGTTTGCTGATCCCAGTAGAAAGTGATTTGGCGTCAGAACTGGAGAATCATCATCATCAATGGGAATATTGGTCAGAGGGCGGGAATTTACGATATTTTCGATCTCTATCAGCGTGGTTTCCAGAACTTCGTGGGTCGGCAGCCGGCTCGTCTGCATTCGGTCTAGATTTTGCTTGACACTCCGGATCAACCGTTCCCATGCCTCACCCATGTGAGGCGTGAGCGGCGGATTGAAGAGCCACTTAGTGTGATTTGAGGTAAACTCTGTCTTCAGGGCGTTGTGATCGAGTCGTTCGGTTGCACTCTGCAACTCTCTGCTTGCTGCACGGAAGTTGGTTCCACGATCACTGTAGATCGCCGCAGGAACACCTCTCCTAGCCATTATGTTTCGGATGGCCATTACGCAGGAATCGGTGGTCAGTGTATGAGCGATTTGCAAGTGGATGGCGCGAGTGGTTAAGCAGGTGGTGTGGACCCCCCACCGTTTTTCAGTGCGTCTTCCGATTGATACCAGTATCGGACCGAAGTAATCCACTCCCATATGGGTGAATGGACAGGTGAAGGCGGCAGCTCGAGCTGGAGGAAGGTCAGCCATAACAGGAGGCTGTGGTTTGGCGAGGAGGATTTTGCACCGTTGACAATTTTTTCGGATCTTATGATATTCTGCTTTCAGCCGAGGAATACGGTACCGTTGGCGTCTCTCGTTCACTACCGTCTCATGATTTTGATGATTGAATTGCTCATGAACTGCAGAAATGATGAGAGAAGTTACAGAATGGTCTCGGGGAAGAATCACTGGTTCCGCTGCATCTCGATCAATGAACACGCATGCCTTTGTTCGACCTTTGACTCGAAGCACATCATTCTCGTCCAGAAAGGAACACCACTGATACAGCAGGCTGGATCTAGGAATGGATTTCACTGGGTTCTTCGACAAACGATTTTTAGTGAGGATGGCTATCTCTTCTGCGAAACCGTCGTGTTGTGCCCTCTTGAATAGGCTGTTTTCTGCGTCAATGAAGTCCGGTTTTTTTAACGATCCAGACACCCGCGCCTTTCTATAGCAGCTGCGCTTTAAGTTGTTAATATAGCGTAGTACATATGCTGTAACATGAAGTCCACTTCGAAAAGTTCTGTGGGAGAATTGCTGGATCAATTTGTTTGGTGTGAAGAAGCAGATGCGGTCGCAGCTCCTCCTCGGTGATGTTTCCAGAAAACGGATTCGCAGGCCAGTCTTCTCCTTGAGCAGAAGGAACTCTGGTCCACGGAACCAGCGGCTGTCACTAGCCAAGTTTGGAGCTCGCTGCCACTTTGTACCTTCATCGGCAACGTTGTGTTTCGTTGGTACCCAACGCCATTCGCTGATCTCCGTCGTTTCCAATATTTCGCTGACCCGGAATGCTACAAATTGGCTATACCGTCTGTGACCCGAACGAAGCCAACAGAGTACATCTTTGGAATCCGTCCAGAACGTCCGCTTACTTACTTTGATGGAGAGCGATTTTGAAATCGTATCCGCCAACCGCATACCAATAACTGCCGCTTGCAATTCGGAACGAGGAATCGACAAAAATTTGAGCGGTGCAACTCTTGTTTTGGCACTGACCAGTGCGCATTCGACGGTATTCTCGTTGTCGAATCGTAGGTAAACCGTTGCAGCAAAGCCGTTCTCACTCGCGTCGACGAACGTATGCATTTGTATCGTTGTACCTGGTCCTACGGGTGTAAGCATTCGATAGCAGCGTGGATTTCCACAGTCGCTATCTTCGGGAAGATCGCTAACCATGACAGCCACTTATCGTACTGCGGATCGTTGATTGGGTCATCCCAAGCAACCGGCGTTCGCCTCCTGGAGCAGGACTTTCAAGAACATCAAGACGTGCGCGATGAGTCCTAACGGATCGAATACCATCATGAGCGTGCGCAGAACTTCCCTCTTTGTTGGCCGACGATCTCCTGTGATGAGATCCGCGTCATATCGTACGGAAACTTTGAAAGTGAAGCAATCCTTCGAAGTGTCCCACCACATGCCGAGGACCTTTTCGGTGGCACTGTCGTCGCCGATATTAAGGTTGCTGCACGGAAGTTGGTTCCACGATCACTGTAGATCGCCGCAGGAACACCTCTCCTAGCCATTATGTTTCGGATGGCCATTACGCAGGAATCGGTGGTCAGTGTATGAGCGATTTGCAAGTGGATGGCGCGAGTGGTTAAGCAGGTGGTGTGGACCCCCCACCGTTTTTCAGTGCGTCTTCCGATTGATACCAGTATCGGACCGAAGTAATCCACTCCCATATGGGTGAATGGACAGGTGAAGGCGGCAACTCGAGCTGGAGGAAGGTCAGCCATAACAGGAGGCTGTGGTTTGGCGAGGAGGATTTTGCACCGTTGACAATTTTTTCGGATCTTATGATATTCTGCTTTCAGCCGAGGAATACGGTACCGTTGGCGTCTCTCGTTCACTACCGTCTCATGATTTTGATGATTGAATTGCTCATGAACTGCAGAAATGATGAGAGAAGTTACAGAATGGTCTCGGGGAAGAATCACTGGTTCCGCTGCATCTCGATCAATGAACACGCATGCCTTTGTTCGACCTTTGACTCGAAGCACATCATTCTCGTCCAGAAAGGAACACCACTGATACAGCAGGCTGGATCTAGGAATGGATTTCACTGGGTTCTTCGACAAACGATTTTTAGTGAGGATGGCTATCTCTTCTGCGAAACCGTCGTGTTGTGCCCTCTTGAATAGGCTGTTTTCTGCGTCAATGAAGTCCGGTTTTTTTAACGATCCAGACACCCGCGCCTTTCTATAGCAGCTGCGCTTTAAGTTGTTAATATAGCGTAGTACATATGCTGTAACATGAAGTCCACTTCGAAAAGTTCTGTGGGAGAATTGCTGGATCAATTTGTTTGGTGTGAAGAAGCAGATGCGGTCGCAGCTCCTCCTCGGTGATGTTTCCAGAAAACGGATTCGCAGGCCAGTCTTCTCCCTTGAGCAGAAGGAACTCTGGTCCACGGAACCAGCGGCTGTCACTAGCCAAGTTTGGAGCTCGCTGCCACTTTGTACCTTCATCGGCAACGTTGTGTTTCGTTGGTACCCAACGCCATTCGCTGATCTCCGTCGTTTCCAATATTTCGCTGACCCGGAATGCTACAAATTGGCTATACCGTCTGTGACCCGAACGAAGCCAACAGAGTACATCTTTGGAATCCGTCCAGAACGTCCGCTTACTTACTTTGATGGAGAGCGATTTTGAAATCGTATCCGCCAACCGCATACCAATAACTGCCGCTTGCAATTCGGAACGAGGAATCGACAAAAATTTGAGCGGTGCAACTCTTGTTTTGGCACTGACCAGTGCGCATTCGACGGTATTCTCGTTGTCGAATCGTAGGTAAACCGTTGCAGCAAAGCCGTTCTCACTCGCGTCGACGAACGTATGCATTTGTATCGTTGTACCTGGTCCTACGGGTGTAAGCATTCGATAGCAGCGTGGGATTTCCACAGTCGCTATCTTCGGGAAGATCGCTAACCATGACAGCCACTTATCGTACTGCGGATCGTTGATTGGGTCATCCCAAGCAACCGGCGTTCGCCTCCTGGAGCAGGACTTTCAAGAACATCAAGACGTGCGCGATGAGTCCTAACGGATCGAATACCATCATGAGCGTGCGCAGAACTTCCCTCTTCGTTGGCCGACGATCTCCTGTGATGAGATCCGCGTCATATCGTACGGAAACTTTGAAAGTGAAGCAATCCTTCGAAGTGTCCCACCACATGCCGAGGACCTTTTCGGTGGCACTGTCGTCGCCGATATTAAGGTTTTTATCCTTCGTCGTCTCTTCACTAACCGCTGCCAAGACGCTACGAGAGTTTGATATCCAGTTTCGTATTTCGAAGCCGGCCGATTCATGGATCATTTTGACGTCCTTCACAAGCTGAATTGCTTCTTCCACCGATTCTACGCTCACAAGCATATCATCCACATAGTGCCGCTTGACGATTGCGTTGACAGCTTCCGGATGGTTCTGTTCGAATTGCTTCGCATTACTGTTCTTAACATATTGTGCGGTACTCGGCGAACAACACGCACCGAAGGTCATCACTTGTACTTCGTACACACTCGGCTCAGTTGTTGTGTTATCGTCTTTCCAGAAGAAGTGCAAGCAGTGTTGGTCGTCTTCTTGCATCTTCACCTGGTGAAACATCTCACGGATGTCACTACTCACTGCTACCCGAAACTCACGGAACTGTACTAACATGGAAAGAAGGGATGTTAGCTGGTCAGGGCCCTTCATCAGGAAAGTGTTAAGTGAGACTCCATGAACGATCGCTGCTGCATCCCACACAAGTCTCATCTTGCCTGGTTTGTTCGTGTTTACGACTGGGAAAATCGGAAGATACCACACTCGGGATCGCAAGATTTCTAGTTCTTCCTCTGTCAGCTTCCTTACGTAGCCCTTGCTAACGTGGTCGTCGATCTTCGCTCTTATTGCCTTGGATAACACGGGATCTTTTTTCATACGGTTTTCCAAGCAGCGCCATTGCTTTGCTGTCTGGAGGTCTGACATAGTCGTATTTCCAAAGGAGGCCGGATTCATATCGACCGTCAATACGACGAGTGAGCGTCTCCAGTAGCATTTGGGCTCGTTGATCTTGATGTGAAATCAATAATTTGTTCGGTTTTACAACTCCGAGGCTGTCAAGCGAAAAGTAAGCCTTCACGATATTGTGCAGATCTTTCTCTGGATCTCCATTGCACTCGCAGGTCTCCACGCTGTGATAGTTCACATACCGCTCGGCATTATCCTTTCCAATACAATTCCCAAAGACCATCCGTCCTAAGCGTGTCTTGACGGCAATGGGCTCGTGTTCTTTGCCTTCACGGCTCTTCATAGCATGTCCAGACCGATAAGAATTCGAGGACTGACATCATGGTACGACTCGAGCGGCAACCCTGCCAAATATGGGTACTTTTTCTGGATCTCTACAAGTAGTAGCGTTTGTGGACGAATTTGCAGGGAGGACATAGTGTACACACTTGACAGCTCGTATTTTTTCGAACTCTGCACGCCCGATATCTGCATGTTGATGCGTTGTGATTGTTTCTCCATCTTCTGCGTTCCACCGGTCCACTTCAAGCACAGAGATTTGGTTAGTCCTTGCACGCCTAACTCATCAGACAAGCTTTGTTCTATCAGAGTGAGCTCGGATCCATCATCAACAAAGGCGTAGGTGCGTATCGTCTTCGTTGGCCCGTAGAGCATAACTGGTACAATTCTAAACAGCACTTCAGATTGACCTTGGTGAACGTTGCAGCTATGATCGTTTCTTCTTGAGTCGGGTGTGGTGTTGGTTAGAGTTGAGGTCGATGGCGGCGAAGAACTCTGGTTATCATGCTTTTGTGTATTATGGAGCAGAGGGTGGTGAAGGAACTCGCATCCATTTGTCCTACACGGCTTGGACTGCTTACACGATCCATTATGCTTTCGCAGGCATTTCCTGCACAACTTGCATTCCTTCACGGTCGCCCACTTTGAATCGTAGCTGAACTCCTGGAATCTCTTGCACTTCGCTACCGAAGGGCAAGTTCCTTTACACACCACACACTGCTCTTTATCAACAGCACCAGACGATTTTGTCGTGGTCGACGCTTCTATAGATCTTGTGGTCGTGGGTTGTGACTCGGAATGGAAATTCAGAAAACCGTCCTTTTTGTTTTGCCTAGCTCTCTGCTCGCTGGTGCTGCTACTTATCATAACGGCACTTCCCAAGCAACACAGCTTGTATTAAACAAGTTGAAAATACTGTTAAACGACAAAAACAGGTTATAAATTAAGGTGTATAATACTTTATTCCATACTTTAATATAACGCAAAAAGCGCAAAAAATTGAAGCCTTATAAAACATAAAATGGAAAAAAATTATCCTCATACAAAAAAATAACATTGCCAAGCGTGGGATTTGAACACTAGTCCTTGGCGTGATAGGTTTGCAGCTTCTTTGCTAAGCCAACTCAGATTGTTGAAAAGTAAACTCTGAGTATCTATTATATGCTTCCCGTTGGCAGTGAATGTATAGCAAATTGATCGTAATGACAAAAAAGAACATGTTTTGCAAAACATAGTTGTTGTAATGTAATTTCAACAGTATATAGAACTGCCCATAAAATCTTGTCCTGTTCGTGTATTATAGATGTATGGAACCATGTTTTTAAGAACAGTATTAAAGTATTAATCACATGCAGTAGTGAAAAAAAAGTATTTTTAGCTCGACCGTTTGTCAGAGTGCTGTATAGAACACGACAGTTACAAGCCGCTCCAATATTGACATGTTTTGCAAAACGTTTATAATACATTTACAGTACAAACAATTATAAATCATTCCTTCACGGAGCCCGGGAGAACTAGGGTGGTGCGTATGTGCCCACTGCGATGGCTGACCTGTATGGCTTAAACGAATCGATGGTCGGTTAATGTCCTGAGCGAGATTCGGGGCTTGGTGCTCCTGTGGCTGCTTCGAGTTGTTCGATGCGGGTCCATTTATCTCCTCTTCCACTACTCCGGAATCGTTCTCCTCACCATGACGTTCGGTTTCATCTACCCATTCCTGGATCTTCGACATCTTCTCCGAATCACTGATGACCGTTGACGTTTCGCAAGCGCAATCCTTCAGAATCCTGAACTTTCGCTCCAGAAACTTCTTCTCCAACTCCAGCTCAGCATTGAGCTTTTGCAACTCAAACTCCCTTAACCTTCTAGTTTCGCTTTTGAGCGAACTCGCCTTACTCCGTGACCTTTCAGAATTGGTACCCTTCCTAGTCGACTCGATTTGATGTTGCTGCTGTTCTTTCGCCATGTTGTAATCTTGGTTGGTGATGACACTGGTGGGGGGATTGGTCACTGTTGATGCTAAATCTTTTGCACTAATGCAAAGAGGGCAGATCCAGCTAACGTTTGCGATGTCCTCTGTAACTTCAACACACTCGTAGTGGAACCACTGCTCGCAACCATCACACTGCACCATTTGATCACTATCACGCTCACTACACAACTGACAATGGAAATCTTGTTTCCTTCGAATATCGCGTACCGGATTTCGTCTCGCATCGGACTCTAGTGGAATTGACATCGGCGTTTTACCGGCGGTATTGAATTTCTGCGCTATCGGAATCGCTCCGGTACTTCGTGGAGGGGGCACCGATTGAATACCAGCTTGGTCAGAATTTACCTGTGGATTGCTGGGAAAGGCAACTACAACGACGGGACTGGTCGCGGTTTCCACTTCGACGATCTCAGCGTTACCTGCTACTAGATTGTCCGTCATCCATCCTACGGCCATCTCCCGCCTTGAGTTGGAGGATTGCTTCGACATTTCGGACCGATTCGTAATGAATTTTGTAAAGTGTTGGTCACAGCGAGGGCGAATCGAAATTCGGTGAACTTTACTCACAATCCAGTTGATTTATTGATGAATAAAATTACAAAATTCCTGTTAAGCATAGTTATTTAGTCTAAGTTAGAGTAAATATAATTTTAAGACTTACATTAGTGATTCTCGCTGGCGCAAATTGACCTTAACAGCCACCAAACTTTAATATGTTATCCCTTTTCGGTAACAGTTCAACTATGCTGACGCCGTTTTGTTTGACTGTCAAAATCTTTGTTTAAGTATACTTTTAGGATTAAAGGGTGATACGGTCAAAATTTGGTCAAGGGAAAACGCGTGTAAATCGGTGAAATCGTTTATTTAAACAATCAAATTAAATTTCTTTTTCAAGTTCAATTAGTATAAAATTCAGTAAAAATATTCAGTTAGGCTTCCGCTTTTCCAAATCCGAATTGCCGGGCCTTACGCTTGACCCCTGCCATCAGATTTTGTACAGCCACCTTGTCCACCTTCTTCGCCACAGAAAGCCAGTTTGCCTTGAACTGCTGCTCGTCCTTAGCAGTTTTTTTGGTCTTCTTTAGGTTCCGCTTGACAATAGCCCAGTATTTCTCAATTGGGCGGAGCTCTGGCGTGTTGGGAGGGTTCTTGTCCTTGGGAACCACCTGCACGTTGTTGGCGGCGTACCACTCCATGGCCTTTTTACCATAATGGCAAGATGCCAAATCCGGCCAAAACAGTACGGAACAACCGTGTTTCTTCAGGAAAGGCAGCAGACGTTTATTCAAACACTCTTTCACGTAAATTTCTTGGTTGACAGTCCCGGAAGCTATGAAAATGCTGCTTTTCAAGCCACAGGTACAGATGGCTTGCCAAACCAGATATTTCTTTGCGAACTTTGACAGTTTCGTGTGCTTGAAAATATCTGCTACCTTTCCCCTTCCTTTTGCCGTATAAAACTCTTGTCCCGGAAGCTGCTTGTAGTCGGCTTTGACGTAGGTTTCGTCGTCCATTACCACGCAGTCAAACTTCGACAGCATCGTCGTGTACAGCCTCCGGGATCGCGCTTTGGCCGTCGTATTTTGTTTATCATCGCGATTTGGAGTCACTACCTTCTTGTAAGTCGATAGTCCGGCTCGTTTTTTGGCTCGATGCACGGTTGTAGACGATACACCCAGCTTATTTGCGGCATCTCGGAGAGATAGGTTAGGGTTTAGCTTGAAACTACTCTCTTTGTCGGCAACTCTCTTTATCGTCTCAGCGGCTTCCGGTTTTCGATTTCCCCCCGATCCAGACTTCCTGGCTGTCGACAAACGTTCCCCAAACACTTTAATTACATTTGTAACGATTGATTTGGCAACTTTTAGCGATTTTGCCAACTTTGCGTGCGAGTAGCTCGGATTTTCGCGATGCGCGAGCAAAATTTTGATACGCTGCTCTTCTTGCTTGGACGGCATTTTGACAACTGAAGAGTGAATTCCAAAATCAAAATAAGAGCAACATTCTACACACACACACCTTCAAAATGAGGGGTGTTCAGGTTTTTTAAATGCAAAATTGAAAGAAATACGTCAAGTTGATATTGACCAAATTTTGACCGTATCGCCCTTTATGTTTTAGTTTTGAGTATTATTTAGCTCACCTTTTCCTTTTCCAAGCTGGTAATACAGGAAAGAACTTTCAGATATCGTTTATGCCCTAGTGCCTAATGTGTAATGTACGTAGTAAGAACTTTATGGCAATTTTATTTATTTTTGTATTCTTACCTTCTGGCTCTCGCGACTTAAGCTTGGTTATTATTCTCACAACTAGTTACTTCTATAACTATTCCACAACTATTTACTTCAAGGTTTAAGTAGATTTAAGATTAGTTTTTAAGGTAATTTAAGGGAATTCACTCGTAACCGTTGTATGTATTTTCTCGCTATTGTTTACGTTTGGTTTTGTGTCCGCCTTAACCTATTGTCAAACGACAATCCCTCGTATAGACGGCGGGTGTGGTTGGTCAGTGGCGTAGTTTGTCAGCGGGTTCAGTAGTTACATTTCGATGGGGCGCAACCAACAAGCACTTAAATGGTAATGTTACAGCAATAGAAAAGGCACGATAATACCGTATGCGTAATAATGTTTGCACCGTCGTACAAATAAGGATCCCGCCCCTGTGCATACAATATCTCGGTTTTCTTTGCGTGAGTACTTAGGGTGACAGTTCCTGTGACTTTAAGGCACGAAAGATTGTAAAGGAAGACTACGGAACGAACTAGAAGGCGTGGAAAATAACTCTCATAATAACCAACTGCATCCACGAGCTAGGAGTCGAGCGATGTAAGAAAATCATCAACTTCCTCAAGCGAAAAAAATATCGGTAATCCTGTTCACCGACGACAGCATGTTTACCGTGGATCCCTTATCAAATTCCAGAAGCGATCGCTATCTCCCGGTAAAAGAGGATGCCGACCAGCATAAATAAGGGTATCTGACCAGGCATCCTGCAAGCGTTACGGTGTTTAGATTGGTGACTATCGATGGCCAAAAATGAACCCGGTGTTCAATGCAGATAACGAAGAACTAAATCCGGATGTTTACATCAGGATTTTAAGTAAGTTTGTTCTTCGGTGGATCAATAAGCAGTACGACCCGAAGTCAAATACTGTATTTCAACAAGATGAAACCTGACGTCTGTCATTCTGGGTGAAGGATATGGGCCCAGAACTTAATCCGCTGGATTACTCAGTATGGCGCGTCATGAAGGCCAATGACTGTTTTTATCGAAGTACGGTAAATCTAGAAAAACGCGCAGAGCATGAAAGAACATAACCCTCTAGAAAGTCAAGAAGTAAATAGATCAGTTAAAAAACAACAGATATGCTGGTGTCCTCCCAACTCCCAAGTGAGCTATTCAAATAATCTTTCATCGATTCCATATCAGCTTACGACACAACCAACCGAGGATAAAGTGATACCATCGTCCGAGTCTCAGGAACACTCTTGAGCCCCTTCAAATCTTAAAGACGGTTTCGGCTAGGTGATGGATTGTCGTTTTTGCTATTTAACATTGCATTGGAGGGTGTTAAACAATGAGATGGTATACCCGTGTTTTACTATTTTCAGGAAGTCCGTCGAACTTTTTAGTTTCACCATGACGGTTATACCGCTGCAAAATACATGAGGTGAAGGGATTCACGAGATGACAATGTTAGCCTTCAATCGGGAGCCAAGATCGACGGTGATAAAGTCGATGAGGAATACAAATACGTGTTTCTGTACACTTAGCAATTTGCAATACATAAGAAGTATTTCTAATTTGATATATGTTATGGAATGGAAACAAATATTTCGTATAAAATTAAGTGTGCCGGAACTGAAACATAACGCAACTTGGAAACAGGTTTGTTTTCTTGAATCAATTTACTCGTCTTCTTTGGCTGATTCATATATCCTAATGGCCGCTCGTATGTGTCATTCTCAGGGCACAACAAATTACATGACTGATTGGTAGTGTGTCATTGGTAGCCACCAACAGAAAGATACAAAGGTGCACTATGGCTCGCAATCATGCCCAGTTGGGACTCCGAAGGTTCAACGAGTTGAATAGTTGACCATCTTCAAGACATTTATTGGAGCGGTAGTCCCCTACGACTACGAAACGTGGTTAATGCTCGTGGAAACCTAAAGCGCATTTAATGTCTTTGAGGTGTAGATGGAAGACGGAAAGTGGAAGAGGTAAATAAAACAAGAGCTGACGCAGTTGTTGGGAGTAACATCGTCCGATTCGCTGAAATCGGTTGACTATGGTATGTTTGGCAAAATGATTCTTGATAACGAACCGACGGGCACAAGAAGAAGAGGCGTGCGACAAGAAACGTGGATCGATCAAATGAAAGCGACCTGCGGACCCTTCAAAGACTGCGAAGTTGGTGAAGTGAACTTCCCTATGCAGCCCCCGGCATCAGCCTGATTGTTAAGAAAAGCTGAGGATTTTCTCGAATAATGAATAATGTTCTCAGACATTTGTATGTATTATATGTACTATTTACCACCCATTGTAGCACGGAAACTAAGTCCGACAGCACTGAGCTCTCCTCACTGTTAGACTTGATCAAGCTTTAATAACTACTGATTATCCTTATCATGCCATTGTATGAAGGCACAAAAAGGGGTTGGGTAGATAGATAGGCAACAATAAGTGATGTTGATGACTTGATGACTTACCCACAGGGATATAAAGAATCTCCTTCCAACAACAAGATTGAACAATTGGTCAAAAGAGCAAGCCATCTAACATGAGGATGCCCCAATGGGAGTTGGCATTCCCACTCTTCCTATCCAGAGTGCTTCAATCGGGTGCCCTGATGGTCCCTCCCATTTCCATGAATTGTTAATATAATAGTGTATATATTTATGTAAATGAAAAATACTACGAGCATTCGTTTGATCCTGAAATGCCAGAAATGTTGTAAATTGTTAAAGTGTAGAATACAGTGGTTCGCGCTTAAGCACGTTTTCGTTCGTTCTCAGCTATAGCAGCAATTCACAAAAAAAGTGATTTGAGGTATCCAGAAAAAAATGGTTAAATCTATTGAAATTTTACAGAACTAACATTTATACATTTCAATTTACTGTTGCCATGGTCACTATTTGCTACTTGGTATAATGTTCTGAGACATTTGCACTCAGAAAAACAAATGTTGTAATATAGATGATAATGTCACTTCGTTCCTCACAAATAAATTAATTCTATACACTCTTCGAAAAATCATGTAAATTGTAGTCCTCTTGGAAAAGCATAAAAGAAGCGGCCCCTTTGACTGAAATTTGCGTCTGTTCTTAAATTTACAAGACCATCAAAACTCTAAATGATAACTAACATGACGTGACGTAAAAATAAGTTGAGGTACACAAAATGAAATTAAAAAAATGGTAATACAGTTTAATCTCAAGGATTATTATCTAGTTACCGACAGAAAAATTCAAGATGAGGTAAGGAAGAGGACCACCGATTGAAGTGATAAAATTACACACTACCAAAATCTCGTGTAAATTTCTGTCCCTGAGACCGACACATGCAAGCGTCCTTTAGCGAATAAGAATGTGTTGAAAGAGATGAGAAAATAAATTCAACCGAACACATCTTTTGTCGAATGGCGGATGTTTCAGTTTCAGGAGACCTAATTTTACACGAAATCTTTCTTTACGTTCCCCGACTATTACATTCCCCGACTTTACGTTCCCGGACTATTTACAAACATGAATTAGGTCTTGTGTAAAATTCATAATTTCTTAGTGTGTAGCACAATCTTATCTTGTAGGGTACATTTCGTTCCTTCATCTCCACAAGCTTGTGATATTTTACAATCAATATTGGCCATTCCCGGTCATTGGTCTTTATCAAGCAAAATTATAAGGATGCTGGAAGTTGTCGCCACACACTACCAAAATCTCGTGTAAATTTCTGTCCCTGAGACCGACACATGCAAGCGTCCTTTAGCGCATAAGAATGTGTTGAAAGAGATGAGAAAATAAATTGAACCGAACACATATTTTGTCAAATTGCGTATGTGTCAGTTTCAAGAGACATAATTTCACACGAAATCTCTCTTTACATTCCCCAACTATTACGTTCCCCGACTTTACGTTCCCCGACTATTTACAAACATGGATTAGCTCTCGTGTAAAATTCATAATTTCTAAGTGTGCATGTTCAGGTTATTCAATAATATAAGCAAATGAGCTCCGTGCAGTAGTTCGTGTATCAATGAAAATGTTTAATTTGAAAACATTTAATTCGTTTGGTTTCCTAAGATGTAACTCATTTCAAGACTTTAATATTCATACAAGAGTTTTACATTTTCAAGCAATGGAATTCTTTCTATTGTGCACGCTGCATGAATAATTCGTATAATAATCTATCAAAGAACAGAACGAATTTGCACTTGTGACTTGCCGTGACGCGCGAAACCGACTGATGTTGTTAAAACACCAAAGGGAAGAATCATGTAAATTTGAGGCTTGCACATCCACTTTTCAGTATTTTTTTTAACGTTTACAATTTTTTAACGTTTTACAGACGCTGGCAATATGTTAACCTTTTACAGACCTTAATTTAAGTTTACTGTAGAAGTTGTAAGTGTAGCATGCAGAACGTAATATTGAGTGTGTCAGTATTTATTATTGTGGTTTCAAATAGAACACACAATCGACGAAAATAGAACACACACATCAAATACAACACACAATCGAGTCCTATGTGTCTCTGAGTGTTAATGTATTTACGTGCAAATAGGATCACATACATCACTCGTAATAATCATTAGTTTTAAGAGAGTATATAGAGATGAAACTATTTAAACAACCAGACCAAATTTCCAGAAAGTACACATCTATGAATGGATATCTAAATTCTTTGCTAATCGTCAAACATAATGAGAATCGATAAACATTCAAATGCATCGTAGGTGTAATACTATTAAATGTGGGTGGCTGGTAATCATTTGGAAAAACAGAAAAAAACTATGTTCATTTTGGCGAATTTGAAATAGTGTGCATATTGATGTATGTAGTATTAAATCTCAAGGGTGTCCACAGTTAATTGCATCACTTTCAATAACATTTACATTTGTAACATTTCGTCCTTTGGGTTGATTTCAACAAAATTTTGGGTGAAATGTGTATTATTTACACTGCGTGAGTTTCATTGTGAAATGTGTCCTAGTTTCGAAAATGGAGTTGAAGGAACAGCATGTACGCGAGAACATTTTTCACACGCACCTCGACAACCCACTTCTTTCGCCCACACCCAGCCATCAGAAAAATGTTGAAAATTCACCAGTCTACAGTGTTTTGTGTCATAAAACGTTTCGGGGAACGTTAACTGTCGATGGTAAGAAAGTGAGGGGAAAAAATAGTGTTCCGTACTGTGCGAAGGATCACAAGCGAGTGGTTGCTGCCTTTAAACGCAAACTCAACTGTTCCGTTCGGAAATTCACGAAAAAGCTGCACTTGACCAAAAGTTTCGTGCAGAAAGCCAAGAAACGAGCCGGGTTCCGTTCATTCAAAGTTCAGAAAGCGCCAAACCACAATGAAAAACAGAATAGGACAGATAAAACACGAAACCACATTGCTGCATCATGGACGATGGAACACACGTAAAAGCGGACTTTAAATAAATTCCCGGCAAGCAGTATGTCACTGCGAAAGACAAGTTCAATGCTCCAGAGTCTCTCAGGAAACAGCAAGTGTCAAAGTTCCCCAAGAAATTCATGATTAGGCAGGGGATTTGTTCGTGTGGTAAACGAAGCAAACCTTTCGTGATAAATTCAGCTGTAAATGGATAAGTATACAATAATGAATGCCTGAAGAAACGACTGCTTTCGTTTCTCAAAACACACAACGTTCCTACAATGTTTTGGCCGGACCTAGCCTCTTGTCACTACTCGAAGGATGTTCTGGAGTGGTACAAGACGAATGGTGTCAACTTCGTGCCAAAGGATCTTAATCCCCCAAACCTTCCAGAGCTACGGCCAATTGGAAAATATTGGGCTATGATGAAGCACGAACTTCGTAAGCATCCTAAAGTTGTCACTACAGAACAGGAAATGTTGAAGTCATGGGTGAGAGCGGAAAAAAATATCGATTCAAGCGTTGTTCAAAATCTTATGCGTGGTATTAAGAAGAAAGGTCGGGTTTTTGGATTTGGTAAAAAAAATACAGTGAAATAAAAATACCAAAACCAAGATTATTCATAGTATTTTATTCCCTGAATATTTCTTTTTTTAAGAACGAGTTTAAAGTGATGCAATTTAACTGTGGACACCCTTTAAAGTTATTTGAGTTTCAGCTCTATTGACATACTTCTCACCGAGTATGTTTTTTTTGTCTCAGAGTGCTCAATTTTACAATACCCAAGCAAAAATGAACCGATAAGCATAATTACAGCTGCTTGTTTATGTCTGAAATCAGTTAATCATAGGTTGTGTGAAACAATGCGGAATTGGTTGCGGCAGTCATCATCTTGCAATTTTGGAGATACATATGTCAGTTTTACACTGGAAACAATACTGAGTTTGAAAATTTATCAATTTATTTTCACATTTGCAGTAAGCTCGGCTTCTTGGAATCGACGAGTTAATAATATAAATAAGAATTAGTGATAGCCAAATTAATCTGGCGTCCCGTTTAACCATGAACCAGTTTTTAAGAAGTGTACTACTTCTCTCCAACATAGATTTTATTCCACGTACCTCAATATTCTATCTGCAATGTTTCCAGCACGTAAACTATTTTTAGAAACAAGAAACAGAAATTAACTTCCACTTAGAGCCAATTTGTTCGGATAGAAATTTTCCCCAACTAGCTCATTTCCAAAACACTGAGAAGAAGCATACAAACTGGAAGATCATAAACAAGAGTACGGTACAACTTGTTTACGTCCCAATGATACTTTTGTACTACAATTTCAAAAGACCCAAAATGTGCCTGGACGAGACAGTGGGATAGGGAAACGTTTGGTTGTTATGAAACTTTAAGGGCAGTTTCCGAGTTGATTCTTCCATGAAACGAACCTCTTTCGGTTACCAGCTCAAATCTCATCGCCATCTATTTCTGCATTACATTTCCCAAATTAATCAGAGGGGAATTTCTGATGTTCTCAAAACGATATTACAACTCGAGATATTTTCTTTTCGTTTTCTGTTACCTCTGGGCTGGAAAGGTTTTCAGTTTTCTTGACCATCACCTCCTACCACACAAAAAAAAAGTTAAGTTTGACCAAATGAAAACCTTGCTTTTGTGTGAATCTTACTCCTCCCCTTAGCTAACTTCGATCTTTCTGTCGATTTGCCCTATGGAAGTAATTGGGTTAGGAACGCAATCCATTAAATTTGAATATTTTATATGCCACTGAAGCAACCCATTCATGCGTATCTTTTGTCTGAATCCATTCAATCCGTTCGAAACTCCTCTTCGTCTTCCAGGTCAACAAGCTTGAAATGGTTTTTTTTTTCTGAAAAGTATTGATTTTTCACCAACATTTTCCAGCTGGTATTCAAAAGGCCATACCAATGAAACACTACTAGATGCACAGTTAGTGTGTATGCTAATGTTGGGACGATCATTTCCAAATTCAATTTTATTTGCTTGCTACCCCCTGAGAAGGTGGAGAAGAATGGGTCATAGCATTTTGAGGAGTTGTTTTTATGTTTTCCTCCTAATTTAATTTCTTATTGGTGAAACTCCTATCGCTTAGCCAGACACCAGCCATTCACGCGTTGAAGATACATAAAAATTTCAAAAGATTATCCAGGATTCAAAAGACGCCCCCGGCTAACTCGTAGTGTGTTCAACATGTTGAATTTTTTTTTTGGTTTCTAATAGAGTTTTTTATTCCATACAGCACGGGAACGAGAAAACTTTTTGATTACATTTAAGTGCTTTTTTATACTTCCAGAATGTTAGCTGCTGTGGCCTCCTGTAACCTGAGAGTATGCTCGTCGCATAGTCAGTTATAGGTACCCACAAAAATTCTTTTCATCTTTGAATTTTTATTTTTTTATTTTTGGATTTCGTTTAGCAGCAGTCAAGTTCCCTTTTTTTGTACGAATCAGCCCTCGCAGAATCCACAGACTCTGGGGGGTAAAAAAGTATAAAGTTTTTTCTTTTGATCGACATGAGTGGTTGCAAAAATAGCTTCTCTCCAATGTGCACAGTAGCTAAATGCATAGCACATATTTCCGCTACACGTATCGCATTATACCCGCAAGTGCGGAGAAAATAGTTTACCCAGTCAATTAGGCCACACTCAACAGCATACTGAAGAGCATCTTGGAAAAGCGGAAGGAAAATATCGTTATATCTACCACCGCTTTTCCAATACCATAAAACGTGCATTTCATGTATTTTTTTTTGACCTCGAGTCAAATTGCTAAGGAAACAACGGTTCACTCAAAGTATTTTTATACAAACTATCAAATTCCGTAAGCTAAAAATAGTCTCATTTTAATGTTGGAACAAGCATTTTAACTTGCGTGCTAACAATATCATTGACTGATAAAAGCATTGTTCGATGTTTACAATAAGAATTCACATTTTTATTTTTTCAATATTAAGATAAAACTCAGGAGGTAATTAATCGAAACAGATATCTAATTCACCACCCATTTCCATCCTATGGTTAAGAATGTTAAAAATTACAATAATTTAAAACGAAATAAAAAACTTGCTGGGATATTATTCATTTTTAAATATTTAGATTAAGCTACGGATTTTTACGAAAACGTACCAGTGCTCGGTTTGTAGGTCAAACCCGGCCCAGACCAAATCGTTCCGGGATAGAAATGGTGCACGTCAAATTAAAAACAGCACACGGAAATAAGATTTGTTTTAATACTCTTATTGATCATAGGAAAAGAATTATTCCTTTGATTATTGTTTGTTACAGTCAACAGGTAAAATATTTGCCCCAATGACCGGCATCTAAAAACTAAAATCGCAAAATTAAACAAACTGACAAAAAACACGTCTAAAGCTACACTTATTTGTTTCTCTACGTACATTAAAATCAAATACAAGGTAATAACTATTAAAAAGACGACTCATGCTGTGCATTGGCTCATGGAGTCTATAGTTGGTTCTTGCTGCGGGAAGGCTCAGGAACGAATGTGCGCGTAGATTACAGTGGCGCATGTTGATGTCTAACATGCTGAACAGTGAAGAACAATCAATGTTCCCTTGCAGGAGATCGCCAATAAAACAGGCTTTTGCCACGTTACGCCTTCCATCAAGTAGATGCAGGTTGATGAGCTGGCACCGACTGCTATAGCTGAGAAGATTGAAGGGGGAGACCCGTAGGGCGTAGAACAAATCGTGATGACGTAGGGCAAATCGAATAAATTTCCGTTGGATGGCCTCAACACGCTGGATTCCATTCTAGTAATAGGGAGACCAGGCAACAGAACAATATTCCAGAATAGGGCGGACGATTGCGCAGTAAAGCGATTTCAAGCAGTAAACATCCTTAATTTTTTGGCAAAACGGAACGGGAAGCCTAACTGCGATAATGCCTTAGAAACAACGTACATATGCTACGTGGTCTTTGAAAGTCACTTTGGAATCGATGAAAATTCCCAAGTCCTTAACCGTCGTTTTGGACTGTCCGGACCACATCCCATTGAGGACTTCAACTCCTTGCCAGCTGCAATAACCATGTCATTGGTGATGGCGTAATGCATTCCGGGGCACATTACTGGTAGCGAGCGCGATGTCCTGCGGGTCGAGGAGCTTGTCGAAGAAAACGTTGCGAAACGAATTGGGAACGGAAAATATCGGCAATACTGGCGACGCAATCAGCTTCAAGCACACCATCCGTCATCGTGGAGGGTAAACCAACTTCCATCTGCTGATCATTGGCGTGACACCAAAAGCTTTTCGGGTTGGACTTAAAGTTGTTTTGTAGACAGTCTTGATAAGCATTATAAAGATAATCGTTTAATTGCTTGTACTCATCGTTTGCTATCACGTAGCACGATTTTGTAGAATCAGTGCGGTATTTTCTGTGTCGTCTAAGAGCTGCCTGCTTCACTCTTTTGAGGCGCTTTAGAGCGGGATTCGACCAAGCTAGCTTAGGTGATTGATGTTTCATCCTCACTGGAACAAACTGGTCAATGGCATATAGCAGTACACCAGACATTGTCGATGCAGCGAAGTTGACGTCAGAAGCATCGAGGATCTCGACCCAGTCAACAAGTCACAAAAAATCGTTCATTCCGCTGAAATCAGCCTTACTAAAATCGTAGAAAACACTTTCAGATGAATCACGGAAGCAACACAATGGATTTACCGCAAACTTAAAAACTAAAGGTGGATGATGCCGAAATTTTTTAACTAGCGGTGCTGGTGCATCAATAACTGTGCAATCCTCATACAAATCGTCACTAACAAAGCACAGATCAAGCATGCGATTATTCTCGTGTTAAAGGCCAGTCAGCTGCCTGAGTTGAGCGGTACTAGAGATTGAACTCGGAAAAAATGCGTGTAACTTTTTATCGCGTAGGTAAAAATTAATGAAATTTTGGGTAATACTATTTTGGAGTGTTATGTTAATGTGTGCAAAATTATCGCTATCTGTCAAGTAGCTTTCAAGGTGCATTCGAAACAAGAAGAGCTACGCCAGCAAATCTTGGGCGCGGTGATCTATAATCCTGGTCAGTCGCAAAGATCGATCGGCAAAAGGCTTGGAATCCACCATTCCATCGCGCTATGAAGATGTTCCAGGAGACGAAGACCATCGAGCGGAGCGCTGGAAGTGGCCGAAAACCGAAAATGGAATACCCAGAGAAGGCGTGGAAGATAAGACAGCACTTTAAGAATAACCCGAACCTTTTCAACCGAGACGTGGCCAAAAAGGTCAATTCGACCAGCAGACCATGAAGCGGGCTGGGCTACGTGTTATAAAGGTCAGGAAGGCGCCAAACCGGACTGACAAGCAAAACACGGTGGCCAAATTGCGTGCGCGGAAGCTGTACCCTGAGTGGCTGGTCAAGCCAGGCTGTCTCGTCATGGACGACGAGACATATATCAAGGCGGACACCAAACAAATCTCTGGCCTCGAGTTTTTTGTCCGTGCGTCCTGCCTGGAGGTTCCGGAAGAGAAAGATGGACAAATTCACGAAGAAGTACCTGTTGTGGCAGGTGATCTGCGAGTGCGGACGGTACAGTAAGCCGTTCGTTACAACCGGCACCATAAACGGACAAATTTATCGAGAAGAATGCTTGCAGAGGCGCTTGCTGCCATTCCTCTGCTCTCATCGTGGTCCCACGCTGTTCTGGCCGGATCTCGCTTTGTGCTATTACGCCAAGCTTGTAATGGGTTGGTACGAAGCGAAGGGCGTTTGAACCGGATTTGAATCTCGAATGAACAGCTAGCAGAACACCGCCACCGATACTCTTGTTGGTGTTAGAAGGTGACTGATCTTATCGATAAACGGTGTAGGAATCGTCAAGAGTTTATTCGGCGTAGTATTCCCGTTAAGCCAGATCTCGGTGAGAGCGTAAATGTCATAGCAACCATCGCTAAGGGCCAATTGATACTCGGCCAGAGAACTATTTATCAAACTAAAATTTTGGAAGTACACTAGAACACACGAAGTAGCAGCTGCAGCTTGTCTTGGTCCTCGGGTGGGGGGGGGGCAGTCATGGGAACTGAAGTTCCCGGCGTAACGGTTTGTCTCGTTATCTCAGATGGATGAGCGCCTGATTGATCGGCCGCAGAGTGAGGCTGATGGTAGTTGCTCTGGACATTCCTAGAAATAAAGGAATACTCGCCGGGTAGAGGTTGCTGGAAGACCTTCTCACCGCATTCGACCACAGGAGCATGATGAATATGTAGAACGACGGCAGCGTGTGGCAGGACTGGGTAAAAGGGCTCAAGGGCTTCCAAAGCGCTTCCTACGGTGGGTCCTGGTCTTAGCTCGAAAAAATTAACACCCGTCGTGAACGATGAGTAAAGAAAATATTCAGTGCGTACAATTTTCGCTCTCTTCATTTCGTTCTATCAGTCACGCAATATATTCTTGTTTACTTATTTTGCTGTGCTCAGTCATTCCGTTGTCATCGTGTTCCACACAACTCATTCACACCACAGCAAAGCACAAGTCTATTCAAGCCTCAAGAGGCATTTGTTCGAGAAAAGGCATTTGCAGGATCGATTCGAAAAGTTTTGGTTTTTTCCACTTCATTGATTCTCCAAATGAATGACTGTTCTTTCGTCTTCACGGTAGAACGTTGAAATTGAATGAGTTGTTTACGCTTAAAGGGTAAATGAGTTGTTTACGCTTAAAGGGTGATACGGTCAAAATTTGGTAAAGGGAAAACGCGTGTAAATCGGTGAAATCGTTTATTTAAAAAATCAAACTAAATTTCTTTTTCAAGTTCAATTAGTATAAAATTCAGGAAAAATATTCAGTTAGGCTTCCGCTTTTCCAAATCCGAATTGCCGGGCCTTACGCTTGACCCCTGCCATCAGATTTTGTACAGCCACCTTGTCCACCTTCTTCGCCGCAGAAAGCCAGTTTGCCTTGAACTGCTGCTCGTCCTTAGCAGTTTTTTTGGTCTTCCTAAAGTTCCGCTTGACAATAGCCCAGTATTTCTCAATTGGGCGGAACTCTGGCGTGTTGGGAGGGTTCTTGTCCTTGGGAACCACCTGCACGTTGTTGGCGGCGTACCACTCCATGGCCTTTTTACCGTAATGGCAAGATGCCAAATCCGGCCAAAACAGTACGGAACAACCGTGTTTCTTCAGGAAAGGCAGCAGACGTTTATTCAAACACTCTTTCACGTAAATTTCTTGGTTGACAGTCCCGGAAGCTATGAAAATGCTGCTTTTCAAGCCACAGGTACAGATGGCTTGCCAAACCAGATATTTCTTTGCGAACTTTGACAGTTTCGTGTGCTTGAAAATATCTGCTACCTTTCCCCTTCCTTTTGCCGTATAAAACTCCTGTCCCGGAAGCTGCTTGTAGTCGGCTTTGACGTAGGTTTCGTCGTCCATTACCACGCAGTCAAACTTCGTCAGCATCGTCGTGTACAGCCTCCGGGATCGCGCTTTGGCCGTCGTATTTTGTTTATCATCGCGATTTGGAGTCACTACCTTCTTGTAAGTCGATAGTCCGGCTCGTTTTTTGGCTCGATGCACGGTTGTAGACGATACATCCAGCTTAGTTGCGGCATCTCGGAGAGATAGGTTAGGGTTTCGCTTGAAACTACCGGCAACTCTCTTTGTCGTCTCAGCGGCTTCCGGTTTTCGATTTCCCCCCGATCCAGACTTCCTGGCTGTCGACAAACGTTCCCCAAACACTTTAATTACATTTGTGACGGTTGATTTGGCAACTTTTAGCAATTTTGCCAACTTTGCGTGCGAGTAGCTCGGATTTTCGCGATGCGCGAGCAAAATTTTGATACGCTGCTCTTCTTGCTTGGACGGCATTTTGACAACTGAAGAGTGAATTCCAAAATCAAAATAAGAGCAACATTCTACACACACACACCTTCAAAATGAGGGGTGTTCAGGTTTTTTAAATGCAAAATTGAAAGAAATACGTCAAGTTGATATTGACCAAATTTTGACCGTATCGCCCTTTACGTACATTCACTGCTTCCTGGAACGAATGAATGATCAAAGTAAAGCAACACAAACAAGTTGACTCATCTTGCACAAGAGATTCATGAAGCCAAATTCGTGTTTACTTCATGTTCGCTAGGAACAGTGCGTGATGACTAATATTTTGACTCAGTTAGGGTGCAATTTGAGAATTGAATTTGATATTTTTAAGCTCTGATCCTGGTGTCCGGAGCGGCTGACAGTGTGATCTGGGTGTCTCGTAGCGATTGGTCGAAGCTTCATCATTACTGTCCATTTGTTTATCTAGTTGGGGTATTCGATTATCAATTAGATGTAATTGCCTAGATAGCTACGATGAAGGAATATTTATTTGAGTAAATAAATGTTTCACGATGTAAAGTATTTGGTACTCATTAGTCAAACATGTTCTCAAAATTCAGCGTGGCCTAGTGAGATCAACCACGGATTCAGAATCAGCAAATTCCAAATATTCAGGTTCGAACCCCATGTCAGAAACATTAAAGAAACGCTGGACAAAATCCACGTGGTTGCGTTTTGACGTAGGACTTACGTCTCTCTTTTCTATTCCTGTATAGGAGCGCCGTTCTAAAATTTCTGAAATCGAAAGCGTTACGCTGAATCCATGTTCCTAACTTAATTCATTATATTTGTTTAAACTAATTAAAAAGCGTTTACAAGAAAAAATTCTGAACGCACAAAGCTATTGGTCGAAAATGACATCATATTTGCGCAACGCTCTGATTGGTTCATACTGCCACAGTAACCATGCCAGTAATTATGGAACATGTAGGAACGACCGAACACCAATCATCAGTTCTCGCTGTGCATTCGTATGCGATAGACGTGTTCGGCGAGCACGTTGGTAGAAAACGCCGCTCATGAAAAGAAGAAGACCACAATCATCCCACGACACATGCAGATGGCCAGCCACAACGATGAGGAGCTGAACGCAAATAAAAAGCTCAAGAGAAATCGCAAACTATTTCTCCCCCGCCAACTCAATTCGTCCTTTTCAGAACGACCAAATCAGTTTACTAACTAAAGAGTTTGTTTGGTGAAATTTTCTGTTGTGTTGTTTGTAATTCATTAACCGTGTCACGGCTGAACATAGCATTTATTAAACGCCGTGTCCCTGAGTATTTCACAAAGAACGTTCAACAACTAACGAACGAAATTCTCGAAGGGATGATTCGAGCCGAACTGCGACACGTCAAAGACCGACCGTGTGGTTGAGTTCGTCATAGTTCCTAGTTGTGCATACCGGATTAGTTGCTGTCAGTGGCAAGCAAATAAGGCATATTTCTGTTAAGAAAATCATCCATCTAGCGTGCACTAATTAAAACTAATAACTGTGGCACAATGACTAAAGTTCGTCCCCTTTGATGAAATTTGTTTCACACTGCCTTCGTTGGTACCGCCATCTGTTGTTCAATAGCATCCGACGCCATAACATACCAGCTCTTGGCAGAAATTTTGACTCAGTCTTACAACAATCGTGGAGCTGATCAGTGACTGTTGCAACACAGCAGGCGGAAGCAAGTATCCTGGAGGGTGCACTGGCGAGCAGTCGTTGCCCAGACAGACATTGGTGCAGTTTGCTCTTGCGGATGCTCCTGTCAACCACTCTGCGAGAAACATGACTACTAAAGCCTGCGAGTTGGCGGGAAAATGCCGCCCGTAAGGATACAAAAATCCCTAAAAGCCCAAGTGGAACCGCAAACTATTTCTTCTTCGTCAACTAAACCCGTCCTTTTCAGGACGACAAAATCAGTTTATGAACTAAAGAGTTTGTTTGGTTGAATTTTCCTATAGTGTTGTTTGTAATTGAACATAGCATTCATTAAACGTCGGATCACGGGGTATATCACAGAGAACGTTGAACAACTAACGAACAAAATACTCGAAGGGATAACTCGAGCCGAACTGCGACACGTCAGAGACCGACCATGTGGTTGATTTGGTTGTAGTTCCTAGTTGCGCCTAGCAGATTAGTTGCTGACAGTAGCAAGCAAATTAGGCATATTTCTGTTAAGAAAATTATCCGTCTAGCGTGTAATAATTAAAATGAGTTATTGTGGCGCAATAACTGAAGTTCGTCCCCTTTGATGCAATTTGTATCACATTGACTTCGTTGGTACCGCATTTTTTCGTGAAATAGCATCCGACGCCATTACCAGCTCATAGCAAAAAATTTGATTCAGTCTTACGGCAGTCAGAGTGCTGTGCAGAGCCTCACTCCTGTAGCAACGCAGTAGGCGAGCGAGCAAACTGGAGGGTGCACTGGTGAGCAGTAGTACTCCAGAGAGGTTGGCGCAGATGGCTGTTTGGGCCGATACTCCCGTCAACCTCGCTGCGAGAAAGAAGGCTGCTTAAGACAGCCTATGAGTTAATGAGAAAAAGCCACCCGTGACAAAAACGGGACAAGAATCATCTCACGTCACCAAGAATACCAAGAAGAAACCCCAAGTTCAATCGCGAACTATGTCAACTATATCCGTCCATTTCAGTACGACCAAATCAGCTTGCTCATTAAAGAGTTTGTTTGGTTGAATATTTCTATTGTGCTGTTTGAAATTTTAATCATTCAATAGGAATCAAAAAAAAAAAATTGAGAAAGTGAAATGTCCCAGCATAAGGCTGCAAGCATGTGGTTGATTATAGTTATCTTCTACGCGTTATAGATTATGGCCCTCTCAACCATCGTAGAAAGTACAACCAGGGCCGTATCATTATTAAAACCAAACGGTCCTTTTTAGGGTCACCAAATGTAATCTAAAGAGTTAACAATAGAATTTTCTTACATATTAACTTCCCAATGCTGGTCTATCGTTCAATTAGCACTATTTCGACCTGGACGTCTATCGTCAATAATAGACTTTGAATACAGCAACCGTCTACAACGCAATAAGGATAATGATTTCAACAGGATCAACAGGATATGCTCTTAGGGTGCATTCTCGCTCCATCATCTTGGAAGGCAAACAGTTCCAGCAGCAAGATTTGGAAGAAGAAAACGTATAGCACTTCATCTACCGGGTGATGAAGCATTTTAACCCGATTCTGTCGTTTCCTCCAAAGCGATAAGCATTATGAACAGCTTCGTAAATGACATTTCCGAGCGGATTGAAAGCGTAGCTGCCCGTCTGACTTAAATCAATTTACGGATGGCCCTGACGTCTCTGGAAACTCAAATCGCCTTTCGATCATGCTGCCGGGAGAGCTAGCCAAACACGTGGTTTCCAAGCGAACCGAAGCCGTGACCAAGTAAACCAGCTTCATGACGAAGTGAGATGGTGGCAGTAGCTGTTCGCTTGAATCATCATCGCTCGCATCAAAACAACTGGAAAGGGAGTTGACATGCCTTTGGGAGTGCTGGGGGCTTGGTTTTGAGGTGTTTGATTGCGAAAAATATCTTTCGTTTGCCGAAGCCGTAATGTTTTCGACCTTTCGGCGCCAACATTTGATTAGGGCGAATCTGCTTTTGTAAACATACACTTTGTCTGCTATTTTTTCGGAAGTTGAATACAATTCCTTTAAATTGAATATATCAGCGGATAGAGATAGAGCTCCTCTTCCGTAAAGAGTACTTTATTTGAATTTGTGACCTTTTGTTCAAGAGAAAATGACTAAGAAACAATTATTTACAAGAGCAGATTCGCCCTAATCTAATGTTGGCACTGGGCACTCACTCGGCATTTTTGTATTTTACTGATAGCTCGGCGAAAAATTTAACGATGCCGAGTCTCAGCATCACTTGAAACTGAAATATCGGGTAACTTCATTATTAAACCGATTTTCGGCATCACTAGGAGCCAAACACAAGCGTTAACCAAAATTAAACCGACCTCAGCTGCCTATCGTGCCGAAATATCGGTTTAGCAGTGGTGTAAGCCGAGGTTCGGCTTTTTATCTGTCAACCGTCATGTGCCATATTGTTTTCATTCGCAAGTGGAATAAATCGTATGTTGTTTGTGGAGCGGTGAAAAAACATACATTTATATTCATAAAACCTCTTCAACAATTCTACGCCGATTCACCGGGTTCATGGCTGCTTCTCTCCATCCTCGGTTGCGCCCACGCTCTCCAAGTCTTGGCTAACCTGATGCGTTCATCTAGCTCACTGTACTCCACACCTTCTTGTTCTAGCCAGCAGCTTTGACGCAAAAAACCATCTATGCAGGGTATTGCCTATAGGCATGACATATTCAATGTTTCGACGAATATCTAATCCAAAATTTCGAGTATTTACTCACAATTTAACCAAAAATGTCGGTAGCTCTCATTTTTGTTTGTTTTGAATTTTAACCGATACATCAGTTGGCTCATGCCGAGATTTCCAGCTAACTGGATGAGTTTTCAGTTTGACCCGAACTGAGATTATCGGTTAACAAAATAAAGCCAAGATCGACACCGAGAGGTCGGCTGTGCGGATCTCGGTTTTAGAAAACCGAGACTCAGCATAAATTCTAAGTGTGTAGGCCTAGTAGAAACCGTATGCAATTGGAAGTGAACGAAACCAGCCTCTTAGATAAAAGTTTCCCAAATGACCAATAACTCATTCGCACTACATGGTATATTACGTGATATAGAGTATCTTAATATCATATGTCACACAAATTATTTGTAGTGAAAGCAAGGTGTATGGATGTAGATACCAAGACAGGCTATATTAATAAAGGTTGTAGTGCGAACGTTTAGTGTATGGGAATTAGATTTGGAAGGAAACCAATTTCGGTCACTCTTTAAACAATCAAACGATCTAGATTGCACATTGCTTCGTAGTCCTACGTCAACTTTGCGTACAACCCCATTGGGCTGTCCCTTCTAGTTTTTTTTTTTTTTTTGGCGATGACATTTTGAGTCGATAAAGTAGATCTGTCAGTCCTTCATGCTACCACCAGAGAGACGTTTCTTTTTAATTTGTGACCAAATATTCGTAACTCTTTGTATTGTTTTCGTACAATGAACGGTGACCACGAACGATGACCAATGGTGGTGACCACGATCAGATGCTGAGCAAAATGGATTGCCGATTTCTGATTGCATTTAACCACATTGTTTTATCGCACTATAAAAACTGATTCAACAACAAAAAAAAATGATCCGCAGAAAATGATGATTCCGAGGAAAAAACAAATGTGAATTTAAAAAAAAAACTAACTAACTACTGTACTAAATTAATTCGAAACACTCTGAGTCATACTGAAGACCAGACGTGACCAGATTTTTTCGCCTCAGAAAAACCACCGACGTCGACTGGGATTGAACTCAGACCCACTGGGGTGCCAAGTAGCAGTCACGCTTACCACAACCCCACCGACGCCGGCGGATACCTAATTTTGGTCTTGATAACTGGCTTTGGTATTTACGAGTACAGCATAAGAGGTAAAATACTTAAGAATTGCAAGCAAATGCAAGGCATTCCTCTATCCATCAACACTTATGGGTAACAAATACAATTCGTGCTAACGATCTTTGCGCTGGGGAGAATACAAAAAATAATAATCAAAAGTGTAGAAAGCCCATAATGGGGAATCCATTAAATCATACTGGTGGGGATCAGTATTTGCACCACTCACCGTCGTTCTCTCCGAGATCTATAAGTTATAGTATGACGAGAAGAGCAAATGTGTGAAATAGGCGGTGCATGCTAAAAATAAACCCAACAGCGGGAGATAATTTCTCACCCGCGTTAGGCAGTATTGGGAGACGGACAAATCGCTAGAACTAGAAACAAGCAATAGGTAGTATAAGAGCCCGATCGGTTGCATAACCTTTTGTCAGTCAAGGGGATTTCCCCCCTTGCCTATCCTGCATGGGGTAGTATGACAAAAGGTTATGTGCCTGATCGTATACTATCGTTCAAATGACCTCCGCTCGTTTTCAAACTTACATCTTTTCAATTTCAAAGCCTGCCGTTCCTTTACGGATCTATCAATACACTTTCTCTTTCATGCCTAATTGTTCTAGCAATAAAATTACTGTCCGCTTCTAGCGCTTCGCATGGAGATGAGAAATTATCTGCTTCTGAAAAACTTCATCAAAGATCGTTACTTCCGCGCTGGGGAGAATACAAAAAATAACAATCAAAAGTGTAGTTTGAGATGTTCTAAAACGATACAATGAGCTTGGAAATTTGGAAGATCGTTCAGAAAGAGGCAGGAAAAGAACTGCGAGGATTCCTTAGAACCGAAATATATACTTCGACAACGGGTCAATCGAAACTCTAGACCGTAAATTCCGATAAATGGCGAAGTCTTTGGAATTCGACCTAAAATCAGTACGAACTATTCTTCATGAGGATTTCGGATTAGGTTCTTATACATTTTCAGAGAACAACTAACTCAATGACAAGATGAAAGATAATCGGTACCGAAAAGGAAAGATTTTGTTGAAGGAGTTTGGTTATGGACGTCAACCTACAGTTTTATTCATCGATGAGGAAATTTCATCCGTGAACAATGACACAACCACCAAAACGATCGCCAGTTTTTGCCGAAGGGTTCCTCTAACCATATGAATATAGCCAGATCACAGCATCCAGCTTCAGTGATGGTTTGGGCGGGAATTACTGCTCCCGGTAAAATCAGTCTAACGGACCATGGGTACGTACACATTTTGGTAAGAACAAATGGGCGTTTCAACAAGGTTAGGCACCATCACATGGAGCAAAAAGGACGCTTTTCCCGAGATATACACCGTGTCCAATATATTCTCATACACTTTTTCCTTGCATTGGTGTCGTGCAACTACTCAACATGCTTCACGTATGCGTTGGTGTAGTTTTGCACTATGTTTATACAAACGCTTTTATGTCATGTCCGATTGTTTTCACCCGATGTTTATCTTTTACCAGCGATGAAGGAGTTTCGTGCTGTGGTAATAAAAAAGGTACGTTGCGGACTGCACGAGTTGTTAAAGTGGTCAGGGAACGGATTAGACGAAAATCACAGCGCTCTGTACGTACAATGGCCGCAGATCTGAATGTTTTGAGATCGTCAATCCACAATATACTGCAAAAGGACCTTGGATTCCAAGCTTTCAAGAAACGTAAGGTTCACGGAGTTTCGGAACCTTCCAAGCAAAAACGCCTCGAAAGAGCAAGTCTGCTTTTGTCGACATGTTTTTGCACCGATAGTTCAGCATGGTAAATATCAGGTGAAAACGAGAAATACTCATGTTGGAGCGTCAACTTTGACGCCAGCTGTAGTCCAAACCACTTGATGAAAACAGTTAAAATTTTGTCAACATCAGTCTCTGTATTGTTTCAAGTCATGGAAAAAATTTAATATCCTTCCTAAATTTTTCACAGAAATACGGATTTTTGAAATTGGTATGTCAAAATTGACTTTTTTACATGTAATCAACATAATTTTGGTCACATAAGGTGCATACATTAGTTATAGTGTTGTCAAAATTTCAGCCAAATATATTGATAATTGACAAAGTTACAGAAGGTTGAACAACGCGTATTTTGGAAGCAAAATTTTGTTCAGCTTTTTTTGCTACTGAGAATTGTTACCCATCAGTTTAGTTTGTTGAATCGGCTGTGTAGACTCTTCGTTCCGCAATTTATTGTTATCGGGCGTAGCGTTTTGTCTATTGTTTCGATTGTCCATTCCGCAAGTGTTCGAATGAGCATGAAAATTCGTGGTTCGCCGGGTAAGATGGGTCCATGGTGAGTAAATATTTAATTGTATTCCAAATTATTCGTTCATCATGCTCGTCGGGCCACCCTCTGGAAACAAATAAACCACTGTCCTATTTTTTTAAGTGACTACAGCGGCATCCGTACTGTTGGTGTAGATCGGTCCAGGTTGGCTCTCAGGCGTTGAGATGAATTGACTTATTTTCCTAATGAAATACCACTATCACACTCTGTGAGTGGCCCCAATAGCATCCTTACTGTTGGTTTAAATCGGTTCAAATCGGATATCGGTACTAATTTTCAAAAATTTCACTCGACAGCTTATCTTTAACCAAAACGAACCCTGCGGCTACCCAATCCTGTTATCCAAAATCCCAGTGATTTCTCGTGGGAGTGCAGAGGTGTTCTCGGCTTCCATTAAAGTGAGTATCACGTCAACAATCCCAAGCAACATCTGTTGGTTCTCTATGTAGTAGCAGCTGATCTGGCAATAATGGAGTAGAAATCTCGGGCGGTCAATCATGCTCATGCTCATGCTCCATTATTGAGTCCAGAACCTGTACTAAGCCACACACATCGTTGGATCATTTAAAAGCTAGTCTTACCAAAGCCTGGGATGCTATATCTTTGGAGGAACTAACGTCGACTGTCGATGATTTCCCTAAGCAATTGAAGGCGTGTGTAGAAGCCACAGGAGGTAATTTTGAAACATCGATTTTAATATTACTATCTATGTTGGTGTGTATCTACATTTTCCTTAAAACATTCTTGTTCAGTAACCAATTAATAACGTTATGGCTAAAAACGTGTGGATAATATTTCCTCACCCTGTACATGGTTTAGCAACAGCCTGAATAGCTTGAGCACCTAAGATAATTAAAAATGCTAATCGATGAATAATGAGTCAAAAAAGCAGAATAAACTCATCGATCGTGGAATAGGTGTCAACCTTAATGATAGCTGCTGTGAGAAGTTTGTTCTGCTCTAACAGTTATTGGCGCTCTTTTTCTTTCTATTTTTGAAGCAGATTATCAAAATAGCACGATGGAAACGAACAAGAACAACTTTCGAAGCAAAAACATAGGTTCATCATGACCAAATGATTCCTTGAAAAGCTACCATTCAACAGCAACGAAAGAACTGTATGCTCGCGCAAAAATGTTTGATTCAATTTCAGCCGGTATTCAATCAGGCTTGTATTCATATGTTAGAAAATTGCATGCTCTGATTTTGACATCAATTACGTCAAAACTCGTTTTACTAGATTTAACGCTTTGAATTCGAAATGAGTTTTTCTGCTGAAGCTTTTGATAGCCCAACATCGAACGCTAGAAAGAGGCAAACAACAAGCAAAAGCACATGGACGTCCTCACCCTCTTTCCATGTTCCACAACCCATGGCTGACTGACTAGCTGACTGACTGACTGACTGAGTTGGCTGGTAAACGATGGTATCAGCAGCAGTGTGGATCGGTGAATCGCGAAGAAATAGTTGGGTTGAGGAGAGATTGCCTTTTGGATCCTTGCGTCTGACATGACAGTGTGGAAATCAAGTATGAATACTTTATTTAATTTGAAAATAGCGGAAACTGCTCGCCCTTCGTCTAACTGCAAGAGTGGTTTATACATGCTCTGAATATGCTGAACTCTTTATATTCTTCCGTTTTGACAAACATATAATCAATAAATAAACTGTTTTTTTTTGTCATTAAACTTACTAACTAATTTCAAAATTTAGTTTTTGTTACTTTTTCAATGCATACGAAAATATTCCAACAGTTGGCACCTTTTCTTTAGAACCAAACTTTGTTATAGATACATAAGATGTGAGTTTCTCACTAATATGTGGTTCCATCGCATACAGAGTACCTAAACAGGCGTTTCAGTGCTTCTCACGGGGAATTCTTGATAAACGCTTTGCCATTTGGCGTTGAATATGAGCGACGTTCCGCTGAAAAATGTTATGAGGAACTTGTGATTGCTCGATTTATTTCTCAGTCGAATGCACCCGTCACGACTCAACCTCCTTTTTTCGGCTACTTGAAAATAACAAAAGCCGAGCTAAACTTTTGAGGAAATTGAACGGAACATTTTTCCATCTTGTTTCGATGGCGGCTTTATTTGAGGTTCTCCGAGTGTAATCCAAACACAGTGCCATGGTGCGACGGTTGAGGAGCATGACTCCTCAATTCACATATCAGCAATATGTGCATGTACGAACTTCCAACGTGAAATTTCTATTTGTATGCTAGGTGTGAAAAATGTATATTCTCCCCAAGAATTTTACAGTAGTTTTTGGTATTTTGAACATGAGTTGTAAATTATACAAGTGATTGATCAACAATGTTATTCAAACAGTAATTTATTTTGTTTATAATCATAACATGGCTGGTTAGATAGGACATGCACACTGAATTCAATCAGGTAAATTTTGATTATTTTGTTCTATACACTATACAATAATAGAAATTTCAACATGATATCCGACAAACATGGAAATTGCTATCGTGAAATGAAAGATAATAACAAAAGAATGAATGTTGTACAACAGTGATGTTTTCGCTATCTTCGTTTTTGTTTATTTACTTCACCTTGTGATGTTGCAGATATAAATTTTAAGGCAAAATATATCCACAAACATTTTGCTAAAAAGTACATTTTCAAGGCACCGTTTAATTTTACAGCTTCTTAGCAAATTGCATACCGCCATAGTTTTACAAATTTAATTGAAAACCTCGGCGAATCGTAAGTTCCAAGTGTTGTGAACAGTTCATGTATAACATGCACAACATCTCCTGCAGTCAAGTGGCAAAATCTGTTTCATTACTTATTACTTTTGGTTGTATTCTCAGCCGTTATTTGACTTCTGATTTTTCTAAAACATGGTGTCGATAATTTTGTCATGCAAGGGATTGTTGATTTTGCATGACTAAAGCACAGAGAACAGACGTTCATCTTCGATCGGTTACCACAGAGAACAGACATTGATGTCCATATACCTTTTCTTGAAAAACGTGTGTAAGAGTTGATATGGTCGGTATAAAAAGCAAGTGCAGAGAAAAACAAACAAAACTTTTCAGGTTATGTACTAGGCTTTGTATTGATAAATATTTACATGACAGTTATCGCACAACTGCAGCGCCGCCTACCAGGAGCATTACGACATATATTTGAAATGTCGGTTTAAGTTTTACACAAGTAGCAGATCGAAGATGAACGTCTATTCTCTGTGCTGTTGTCAAAATGTATGTTTCGTGCCGAAAGACATGAATCCGCCAAACTGCCCGGAGGCACGGCCAATCGAGACTTTTTGGGCTTTAACCAAAGCTTCGAAAATTCATAAAACCAGCGGACGACTTCCAAAAATTTAAAAAAGATTGGCCAAAAGTGGTCAAAATGGTGGGAAGTACCACTGTGCAGAAGCTAATGGGTCATGTTCGAGGAAAAGTTAGGAGTCTTGGCTATGGTTAAAATTTTGATTGAACGAGAGTAAAACATCATATCAAACACAAATACAAATATGATTTGCCAAATAAAATTATTAAAACTAAAAAACACATGACTTTTTTGTTATTTTGAGAGTGTGCTTATAATTTCTGGAACAGTCTAAAAGTGCCAAAATTCGTCGCAATCTGTCAAGAGGTTATCGAGATGGCTTCCAAGCAGGAGGTGCTTTGACAAAAAATGATAGACGCGGTCGAGGAAAATCCTGGCTAGTTCCGTAGGTGGATCGTGAAACAGTTGAGAACTCGACCGTGTCTCGTGTGGTAAAATCGTCCATAGAGACCCAGACGACCCAGCGGCGAACTGGGAGCGTGAAAAAAGCGATGACGAACAATCCCGTAAACGCGAGGAAAGTGAGAGATTACTTCAAGCGCAATCCGAACCAATCGATTCGGGACGTGGCCAAGAAGGTGAATTCCTCCGTCTTGTTCGTCCAGCAGACAATGAAGCGGGTCGGAGTTCATATCTTCAAGGTAAGGAGGGCGCCTAATCGAACTAATAAATAGAATACGGTGTAGAAGGAGATGTTCGCTCATCACCGTGAGGCACCAAGATTGGACAGTAATATTTGCTAGAATGAAAGAGATGAAGAGATAGTGTTGACAGTTCCGTCAGTGTACGGTAGGTTGGAAATAGAATAGAAGTATTGAAAATTGAGTGAAAGGGCATGGATAAAGAAGTAAATACTCGAACCAAGGACGTTAATATTGCCCGTTGAGGTGGCGGATTCGTCCGTGCCTAGAGCTACACCACAGTAGGATCCACGGTAAAGGCGCCGCTCCTAGCTTCTTTGCGACATCTTGGACGGAGAGGTTGGCGTTCCGCTCGGAACAGCGAGTAACTATTTTTGTCGTCAATGTGGCCTCCGGCTTTCGATTTCCCCCGATCCACCTTTCCTTGCTGGCGACAAACGATCCCCAATCATTTTTAATACGTTGGTAACAGTTGATTTAGCCACATTCAACAAATTCGCCAACTTGGCGTGAGAGTAGTTTGGATTTGCTCCATGCACGTGCAAAATTTTGATGCGTTGCTTCTCTTCCTACGACAACATTTTGATAACTGAAGTGATAATCTCAATATCAAAATAGAGGCATGATGCTACACGCACACATCTTTAAAATGAGGGGTGTGCACATTTTTTTAATGCAGGATGAAAGGAAATGCGTCAAGTTTAAGTCGACCAAATTTTGATCGTACCCTTTATTCGTTTTTCTGTAAATTTCATATGAGAGTTTAGATTGCTCTTTCCCTACAAGCAAGTCCACGAATGGTAATTTATTGTTATTTTCAACTTCCCAAGTAAACTTGATGTTTTTGTGTGTGTTATTTAAAGTTTTTAGAGCAAGGGGTAAGAGATTTTTCTTTAAAATGCTAAATACATCATCCAGGTATCTCCACCAGATGGTAGGTAGTTGGTTTTTATCTTGTATTGTTTTTTTAATATTCTATGAAAATTTCAATGAAAAAACGGAAAGGGAAAAAGGAAGAGAGGATTACCCATAGGGGACACCTTTTAATTGTTTATAGGATTCATTCCTGAAAGAAAAATGGTTTTCTTCCATGCAAAGTTGTGTGAGTGTTTAGTTTGTACGTATTCCATGTCATGTCGACATTTTGAGTGAGTAACCAATTTTGTAATAAATTTAAGGTATTTTTTACTAAAATACTTTTTCGGAAATAAAGATTTTACGTCAAAAAAAAAACCAAAATTTCATCTTCTTTCGCATCTATGTCATGAACGAGTTCTGTGAAATGTTGTGAATTTTTAATTGATCGACTGGGAAATTGTTTTTACATGTTTTTATAATTCAGTGACTAACTATTTAGCTATTTTATGGTCTGGGTATCAGACAGCTGAGATGAATTCACACATTTTATTGCTAAGTTTGTGAATTTTAGGCAGGCCTTTAATTCTAGGTGATGAAGGGTGTGATTTTCTGATTTTATTTCCATATTTTAGTTGAGATCCTTGACGGTTTTTTTCACACAATTCACCATTCCCAGAAGAGGGTCTATTCTTTGTTTTTATAGAGTATGTTGTGAATTTTTTCAGTTATAATTTTATCGTCATCATTTTTGTCCATTATAAGTGTAGAATTCCCTTTGTCTGATTCTAAATAATAAACTGGATTCTTTGTTGGTTCTTTTAGTATTTTTTTATGTATTATAGTGTATTGTGTTTGTGTTTCCAAGGAGATAAGCTGTTTGTATTATTATTTCTTGGACTTATGAGGTATGTAAGGGGGTAGCATTAATTGTTGATTCTAAGCCGATGATTATTTGAGTTTTGTCAGGGTATGTCTGTTTTGCGTAATTCAGTCCTTTGTATAGTAAATAAAGCTGTTCTGCTACAAACGACTCAGCAGAACGGTTTATAACTAAACCTGGTAAATTTTGAACTACATTTAATTTCTTACATTTTTGAAGTTTAGGGTTCTTTAAGTTTTTTCAATTTCTTTTCAAGTAATTTTCTTTTTCTCTCAGAGTTGTAATGGTCAGGTACAGTTACTTTTTTTTAACTAATTTCAAATATAATGAATAGCACTCTAAAGTTTTGGAGTTGAGTTTACTGTATAACGACTTGTTACTATCATGCAAAGAATCTATCTGCATGTTTTTACTTAATTTGGGATTCACAGCTGTTTTTACTTTTACCTGGTGGCTCATGGGTGTAATCCTCTGTTGAAAACAGCATGTAAGGAACTAAATATCTTTGTGTAGACCTGAAATGCTCTTCTTTAGCTCCAACTTCGACTCGGTTGTCATTTTCACTTGGCTTTTTTTTTTTAAAAACACTTTTTTTTAAACAAATTCACGAGCGTATAAGTAGAAGAATTGTAATTGAAAAAAAGGATAATTTAAATTAACACATCAATTGATCGGTTCTAAAATAACGCTGAAACACTTTTTCAAACTATCACAAGAAAACGCGAGGATTGTTTTTAAATTCCACTACATAATACTTATCTCTTGACAGATAGACTTATTTATTCTAATTTTTAAGGAAACGCATCTATAGATAACAATGACATTGTACTAGTGATGTGATTTATCTATTCAAAACAATAGTATGTTTCTTACACAAACTACATTGCCTACATTGGCTCCATTTTCACGATCTTGCGCAACTGTTGTCATGTATCAAGTTATATTTAGTCACCAGAAACCAATGAAATTCCAGCAATGGTTGGTTTAATTTTCAATAACAAAATGCCGGTATACTTAACATGGAATACATTGTATTTTGAATTGTTTGTTCTGATCCCGCGAAGGATTATTTCCATTTGAGTAGCATACGGGAAAAAGCCAGGCTTCCAAATGGGGAAAAAATAAAGCTTAATTTTTTTTTTTTTGCATTTATGTTGGAAACGCACCGTGACACCACTCTGACTGAACTCGTAAACAAAGAAATGCATTTTTTCAGGCTACCTGCTAGCAAACTTTGTTGAGTTTCATTAATAGAGCAGCGTTCATACAGTGGGTGGCATATAAAATATGTCTCTAGAGATTCAAACGGAAAAACCACACATATAACCCTCAAGATAGTTGAAGTGTTTGCTTCAACCTAAACAAATGGTCATTCTTATGGATATATAGGTGTTTGGATTTAACTCTCTTGAGTTTGTCAATGGATGAAGGGCTTCTCACACCATTATTAACTTCGGTAGCATCAGAAGAACCATGGTGTTTCCGGGTAAAATATCGTTCTGATGAAAAATATTTTCAGCGGCATTCATTATCTTCCCACGCCAAACCGTTCCCACTTTTTATGGCATTTATAAGCATCTTTAAAAAAATTAAATGCAAGCTGAAATGTAATAATCATTTCAATTTTTTCTCGGCACAATGCTTCAAGTTACCTTATTGATGGTGTCACTGAGAAATTTATTGGTTATTAATTGGTAGTTCAGCTGGCAACATATTACACTGCTGGAATGCGCATGCCACTGCTCTTTAATGAATTCAATAATAACGTTATCTTCCTTCGCACCACTTGAGTAAGTAGGAGACTCAGGGGATTAAATGAAATTCGAGCAAGTCAAAGATACCACGCAAAAACCGATCTTATTCCGAATAATTAAAACACTCAGGAAGATCTAAACCTGATTTACATTTTGTGGTAATTGTGAGATCATATTGCTTATATATCATTACAGAACTGAAAGCATAGGTGGTCAAAATCGAAGCATATACGCGAATGGTGAATAATTTCTCCTATATTGGTAAACCTGTCATTTGAAATAAACAATAATAGAAGGGTTTTGGAAATACTATTCTTTTGTTCAAAGTTATGTCACAATTTGGGTAAATAGTGAATCATTCCTTGTCTTTAATGTAAGAAGTACGATCAAAATAAAATCGTTTAAACTTGTAATTCAATTATGTGTACAAGATAGCAAGGTTGTCTTTCAATGTTGTTTGCCTTAGTGTTTCTCTTGCATAGTTCTGTTTACCGATGTGTGCATATTTTTCACATACATTGTTCATCATTGTCTGGCGTTTGAGGCATGTGTTTTTCTTTTCGAAAATTGTTTGTTGTTTTTACGCTACACAGTGATCGAAAAAGTCTTTTTTCACGGCGAAATTAATAACTCCTAAGGTTTACGTTTCCGAACACGCTTCAGACTGCTCATTCATGACTGGAGCGTCTGACGCTTGTGCGCTGCTTTAGTTCGGAGCTATTTAGCTGGTGAAGATTAGGATGTCCCTAAAATTCAGTTTTATCATTCTAACATTTCAGTTTCCATTGTTAGGAAAAAATATTCTGCAGACGAAGTGTCGAAAAAAATATAATGCATGTTTTTGCTGAACTAAACAGTTGAGTATATTTTATTGTTTAAAAGTGAGGGGTAATTTTAATGAAAAACATGTCCGATTTTATGCACTCCCCGCTCGTGTGACCCAGGAGTACTCGAACTCATATATATAGGAATTTGTTCTTTGGTACCTATTTAAACAAAAAATTTGTGAATTTCTGGCCAATTCTTGCCTAAACTATCATTAGGTCGGAATGAAAGAGAAGAATGTTTTTAGTTAAAATTACCCGTAACTTTTGAATGATAAGTTATATAAAAAAAATGTAAGACAAAAATGTGTGTTAATGTTTTCAATATTTTGTTCAAAAATCACTTTTTCCCAAAATGAGGAACAAAAAACTTAAAATTGAAACAAACTGAATTTTTAGAGACACCCTAATTTAAAGCAGAGAAATAGCTCTACCATCATCGAATGAAGAGCTAAAAATATGAAGTTTTCACAAAGTTGCTTAAAATTGTATTCCAAACAAACTTGCTTTTGACATCACCCTTCTATTGTATTTTTTTTTTTCAAAAGTTAGCAACAGCTCCACCCTAGCGGTAATGTTTGGAACTACAAAATTATCATAACAAGATGAACAACTTGTTTAAGTACAACTTTGTAGAAGTCACCATGATTCGGAAACGTAACCCTTGGGAGTTATTAATTTCGCCGTGAAAAAAAGGCTTTTCGATCACTATGCGCTATAAACATGAACCCAAAACGAAGAAATTTAGAGCGTGTGAGACTATTTTTTTTCTAACTTATTAATTAAAGATATTTTCAGCTAACGCGTGAGATCTTGAGGAGTCTTAAGCATATCGGTGTGAATGAACCATAAAAAACTAGAAGGGACAGCCCAATGGGGTTGTACGCAAAGTTGACGTAGGACTACGAAGCAATGTGCAATCTACATCGCTTGATTGTTTAAAGAGTGGCCGAAATTGGTTTCCTTCCAAATCGAATTCCCATACACTAAACGATCGCACTACATCCTTTATTGATATAGTCTGTCTTGGTATCTACATCCATACATCTTGCTTTCACTGGAAATAATATGTATGTCATATGATATCAAGATACTCTATATCACGTAATATACCTTGTAGTGAGAATGAGTTTTGTTCATTTGGGAAACTTTTACTCAAGAAGCTGGTTTCATTCACCTCCAATTGCATACGGTTTCTGCTAGACCTATGTGTGTACAACACTGCTAAAAGTGCAAATGTTGAAAACATTACGGCTTCGGCACAGGAAAGATGTTTTTCACAATCGATTATCCCGAAACCCAGCCTCCAGCTTTCCAAAACACATGTCAACTTTCTTTCCAGTTGTTTTGATGGCCCTGAAAAGGGGTTCGAGGGAACAGCTACTAACACCACCTCATTTCGTCATGAAGCTGGTTTACTTGACCATGGCTTCGGTTCGCTCGGAAACCTCGTGTTAAGCTAGCTCTCCCGGCAGCTTGATCGAGGGGCAGTTTGAATTTCCAGAGACGTCAGGGCCATCCGCCAATTGATTTAAGTCAGTCGGGCAGATACGCTTTCAATCCGTCGGAAATGTCAATTATGAAGCTGTTCATAATGCTTATTGTTTTGGAGGAAACGACAGTATCGGGTTAAAATGCTTCAACACCCGGTAGATAAGGTGCTATACACGGAAAAAACAAAGTACCTATAATTGAGTATTTTTAAACTTAAAGTTAAGTACTGTAGTTGAACTGGAGAGATGGGTAAATTTGATTCTGCACATTAAGTAAACATTACTCAATGGGTAAGTACTTCATTGACAACAATTTTTTGAATAAAAATGGAAGTCATTTGCATACTTTTATTATTTGAAGTATATTAGATTTAAAACTGAAAAACAATTAATATGTTACGGTATTAAACTAGCCGTTATTGTTAAAAATTAAGAAACAAACAAAATCAATAAAATTATCAAGTAAATTTATGTTTTTATTCTATCATCACGGGAGAGACACTTTATTTTAAAAGTTGTATAACATTTACTAACTAACCGTGCGGAAAAGTTCTCTCCTTTGGTTTTTACGAGTTTTATTGCATTAGGTTATATTTATCCGCCATAAACTTTGTATACAGTTACTCAAATTTGAGTACTATGGCATATACTCAAATTTGGCTTCCCGCACCGAACTCCAGAGTTGGGTGAAATGAACTTAATTTTGGGGAGTTTGTTTCTTCCGTGTACGTTTTCTTCTTCCTAATCTTGCAGCTGGAACTGTTTGCCTTCCGAGATGGTGAAGCGAGAATGCACCTTAAGAGCATATTCTGTTGATATTATCGACCAACTAGAAATCATTATCCTTATTGCGTTGTAGATGGTTGTGGCCTGTTTGAGAATTCATAGTCTATTATTTCCGATAGACGTCTAGGTCGAAATAGTGCTAATTGAAAGATAGACCGACCAGCATTGGGAAATAAATATGTAAGAAAATTCTATTGTTAACTCTTTAGATTACATTTGATGGCCCTAAAAAGGACCGTTTGGTTTTCATAATGGTGGTAACGATGGTTGAACCACATACATTCCCAAAATTATTTGATTCCTATCGAATGATTGAAATTTCAAACAGCACAAGAGATATATTCAACCAAACAAACTCTTTAATAAGCAAACTGATTTGGTTGTACTGAAAAGGACGGATATAGTTGACGGGGGAGAAACATTGTCACGGTTAAATTTGGGGTTTCTTCTTGGTATTCTTGGTTCAGCTCCTCGTCGGTGCGGGTGGCCATCTGCAGGTGACGTGGGCTGATTCTTGTCCCGTTGTTGTCACGGGCGGCTTTTTCCCATCAACTCGCAGGCTTAAGCAGCCTTCTATCTCGCATGTTGACGGAAGTATCGGCCCAATCAGCCAACTGCACCAACTTCTCTGGATAACGAATGCTCACCAGTGCATCCTCCAGTATGGTCGCACGCCTACTGCGTTGCTACAGCACATTTTGCTCTGCACAGAACTACGACTACTGTAAGACTGAATCAAATTTTCATTCAACGAAGTCAATGTGATACTAAGTGCATCAATAATTAGTTTTAATTAGTGCACGCTAGACGGATGATTTTCTTAACAGAAATGTTCCTAATTTGCTAGCCACTGCCAGCAACTAATCCGGTATGCACAACTAGGAACTAAAACGAACTCAACCACATAGTCTAGTCGGTCTCTGACGTGTCGCAATTCGGCTCGAATCTTCCCTTCTAAAATTTCGTTCGATATTTGTTCAACGGTCTTTGTGATATACTCCGGGACGCGGCGTAATTGAATTACAAACCGACAAAACGAAAAATTCAACCAAACAAACTCTTTAGTTAATAAACTGATTTGGTCGCCCTGAAAAGGACGGATTTAATTGACGAGGGAGAAATAGTTTGCGATTCCCCTAGGGTTGTTTGTCTCGTCACGAGCGGCTTTTCCCCGCCAACTCGTAGGCTTCAGCAGCTATGTCTCTCTCAGCAAGGTTGACAGGAGCATCGACACCAACAGCCAACTGTACTAACGCCTCTATGCACTCCCGCTTCATTTTACTCAATTTCTGAGTACAATTGTATGCTATCTCTTTTTCTCTCACGGAAATGTTACTAAATTTTCGTAAGAAGCTGATGTAATCAAAAATTGAGTTGATCCACTGTTTAACGAAAATTGAGTAACACATCCGTGAGGGAAAAAGAGATAGCATACTATTGTACTCAAAAATTGAGTAGAAAGAAGCGGGAGTGTGGACAACGACTGCTCGCCAGTGCACCATTCAGGGTGCTTGCTGCCGCTAACTGCGTGCGAAAAGCCACTGCACAGCTCTACGACTGTTGTAAGACTGAGTCAAAATTTCAGCTAAGAGCTGGTATGTCATGGCGTCGGATGCTATTGCACAAAAGAAGGCGGTACCAACGAAGGCAATGTGATACAAATTGCACCAAAGGGGACGAACTTCTGTTATTGCGCCACAATAATTAGTTTGAATTAGTGCACGCTAGACGGATGATTTTCTCAACAGAAATATGCCTAATTTGCTTCCCACCAACAGCAACTAATCCGGTACGCATAACTAGGATCAATGGTGAACTCCACCACATGGTCACTGATGTGTTGCAGCTTGGCTCGAATTATTACTTCTAGACTTTCGTTCGTTTGTTGTTCAACGTTCTTTGTGGTATAATCGGGGACGCGACGTTTAATGATTGCCATATTCAGCCGTGATGCGGTAAATGAATTAACAACAGCACAATAGAAAAATTCAACCCAACTCTTTAGTTGGTAAACTGATTTGGTCGTCCTGATAAGGACGGATTTAGTTGTCGGGGGAGTAATGTTTTCGATTCCACTTGGGCTTTCTTTTTTCGTTCAGCTCCTCGTTGTGGCGGATGGCCAGCTGCAGGTGAAGTGGGATGAATCTGGTCTTCTTGTTTTCACGGGCGGCGTTTTCTACTACGTGCTCGCCAAACACGTCTGTCGCTTACGGATGCACAGCGAGAACTGATTATTGGTGTTCGGTCGTTCCCACGTGTTCCATAATTGCTGGCAAGGTTACTGTGGCAGTATGAACCAATCAGAGCGTAGCGCAAATATGATGTCATTTTCGACCAATAGCTTTGTGCGTTCAGAAATTTGTGTGGGACGGGGAAAAGTTATTTTGAAGAAGAAGAAGACATTTGTTACGCGTTTCCTTGCTAGGGAAAACACATTTTCAACCTGTTGATATGCAAATTTGTATGGGAGCAAAAGAAGGTCATTTTCAAATGAATAATTGAACTACTTATACTGATTGAACTTCTGTGAGTCTTCTTGATAAAATGATGCATGAATGAAGTCATTCTGTTAAGTCGAACGAGAGTTATAAGCGTTCAAAAACCTTTCACTTTTGCGTAACGCTCTCATTTTTCAAAATTTTGAAACGGCACCCGGTATAGAAAAGAAAAACGTAGTCCTACGTTAAAAAAAAACTACAAGGCGGATACGTTCAAAATAAACCAACTTCATCTAACGTATAGGACTAAAATAATTGTGAAACGCTTAAGCGAGTGCTGAATAGGACACAGTTATGACGAGCGGAGGCAAAGGATCTAAATAGTTCCCATAAGTTGACCCAAAATATCATCACCCATGATTTGACACTAAAAGTCGAGCAATTCGAAGTAAGGAGTTGCCGCAGTGGCATAATCTCTTTTCCGATGAAAAAATGTTTCTTTTGCAAGATACGCAAAACCAACAGATTGATGCAGCGAAGCTTCTGGCTGTTCCCAGAAATAAGTTGGATGATCCAAGAGTAACAGTGTGAGATTCAATTTCAGAAAACGTGAAGCTTCCACTACTTTTTATCGAGTCAGAAGTAAAAATCAACACTTTTTACTGTTACCATTATGACTATTTTGAAAAATCACTTGTTATGCCATGCTTTGAATTTGATTCCAGACTGAAGTGACTAGTTAAAGTTAAATAGGGTTCTGCCGTTCCTCATCAATCGAAAGCCAAAATTTGCCCTATTCCATATCATCAAAAGAATGGCCTGCCTCATGGCCAGATCTCAATCCTTTTGATTTTTTAGCTTGAGAATACAAGCTCAGTAAAATTTGAAGCACAAAAGGTCACACACTTGAATCTTTCAAGAAACTCTTGATCAGTATTTAGCACCATATGCCTCAAGATACGGTACCAGTTACAGAGCGTTTAAGAAACGGCTACGGCTGGTTATAAAAGAGAAACGTGAGAAGTTCAAACTGAACATGTCATTTTTGTAAGTTCATAGGATATAAATCAATAGAAGACTTTGAACCATTAGTTGTGTTTTAAGAAAACTTTGTATTACTGAAAAGCAACTGTTGCCACCCGTTGTAAGAAAGGGTGAAAATCCAATGTACTAATATGCTCATTGAACCGGAGTTTTGTATCTACGGTAACCCCTACGTCACGAATTGCTTGAACACGCTCTATAGCTTCTGAGCTGATGGAATAATCAAACTCTGTTCGGGATTGCCGGCGGGTGAACGAAATAACTTTCCACTTCTTGGTGTTCAGTTCCATTCTATTCTCAGAACACCACAACAAAATCTCGTCGATGTCAGCCTGAAGAGCGCAACTGTCGAGATGCGATGATATAACCTTGTAAATTTTTAGATCGTCAACGTAGACGAGAAAGCGTATTTTCAGCCGAAAGCACAAGTCATTAACGAACAATATAAAAATCAGTGGTCCCAGAACGCTTCCTTGCGGTACACCTGACGTGACGGAGAAGACGCTTGACCGACTACCGTTTAATTTGACGAAAGCGCTCCGACCAGATAAGTAAGAGCGCAATCACTTTGTGATCCAATCTGGAAAGCCCAGATACTTCAGCTTGTCAATTGCAAGGGTGTGAGGAACCTTGTCGAACGCTTTCGAAAAATTGAAGTATATGGCATCAACTTGGTGACGATTCTCAATTTCCGTTGATAGGAAATTTACGTAAGAAATCAGATTCGTTGTCGTGGATCGCTTCTTAACAAAACCATATTGAAATTCAGAAATCAGCGGTCGAGATACAGCGTAAAGAGCTTTGTGAACCAATTGTTCAAACACCTTGGCCATACAGCATAAAATCGAAACACCTCGGTAATTTTCAACAGCATGTTTGTTACCAGCTTTGAAAATCGGAGTGATTGATGCTAACTTCCAAGCTTCGGGAAAAGTACCTTCACTGAGTGACCTGTTAAAAATAGTCGTCAAAGGCATCAACAGTGAGTCAGCACATTCTCTTAAAAACAACGGCGGTATCTTGTCTGTGCCCGACCCTTTCGACACATCCAACTTTTCCAGGAATGACAAAACTTCATGTTGGCTCACAACTAGAGCAGGACAATTCAAATTGAAAGCAGGACAGGATTAAGACTGTCAACGGAAAAAGTTGGTGACGTTTGAGTGTGTACATTTTCGAATAAGTCGGCAAACAGATTAGCTAGCTCGTGAGGTGAATCGGCCGAAGTTTCTTTAAAAGTCATGTCGGTAGGTATTCGCTTAAGGCTTCGAATATACGACCGAAAGGATGACGAGTTCTGCTTCGCTGTCTGCTCCAATCATATTATATAGCAACGAAAAGCAGCTTCCTGGCAATTGACGTAATGGGTTTCGAGCGACTGTAGATTGATCCGGTTCACAGTAGTCCGTGATCGAAAATAGCGTTTACGAGCTTTTCGCACAATGTTACGGAGATGCTGCAACTCAGTTGTCCACCACGGTTGCTTAAACGAATGAGGCCTACTTGTGCGACGTGGAACATATTCCTCCATAATATCGTACAATTTATCATAAAACATACGTACCGTTTCATCCGTATCTTTTGCACGAAAGATTTTAATCCAATCGACTTCCATGAAAGCGTTATTCAGTTCCGGAAAGTGGCAGCGTCGAAAATCGAAATCATCAATGAAGTTCGAGTCGCTAGCTGGTTGCACGTAGGAGGCATTCACGTCAATGCGAAGAACGAATGGCTTGTGAGGATTGTCGATTCGGAAGAGGGATGACGGAGGCTCAATAAGTTCAACATCGTTTGGTTCGTTAACAAATGCCAAGTCAAGTGTACGACCGTTCGAGTTTAGCAGGTTGTTGAGCTGATGTAGTCCGGAGGCAATCATTGATTCAACCAAATGGGGAAAAATTGATCGATGAATTAAAAAAAAACTGTAGTACTCAAAAGTTTTGTCCCCATGCAATATTTGAGCTCAATTGGACTGCGTTAAGTGGACCGCCAAATCAGTCAAAGTTGGACTTTTTTAAATTACTGTACCCAACGTCGATCTGGTGTTACCTCGAATAACGAAATTTTGAAAAAAAAAATCCACTTTCATTACACTACATTAAATAAAGTGTAATGGAATATGAAAAGTGTGGTTTTGTATGATGTATGATGTATGATATGGACTACCAGCCATTGTAGCACGGAAACTAAGTCCGACAGCAATGGACTCTCCTCTCTGTTAGACTTGATCAAGCTTTATTAACCACTGATTATCCGAATCATGCCATTGTATGAAGGGCCTAAACAGGATTGGTGGATCGATAAGCTCGATAAGGATCGATCCTTCCAACAACAAGATTGAACAATTGGTCAATAAATCAAGCCATCTAACATGAGGATGCCCCAATGGGCGGGGAGTAGAGTCCGCCGTCTATTCACAAACTGTTAGCAATGGGGAGTTCCCACTGTCCCCATCCAGAGTGCTTCAATCGGGTGCCCTGATGGTCCCATCCATTCCCATGAAATATTTATATAGTAGTGTATATAATTATGTAAATGAAAAATACAAAAATCATTTGTATCTATTATATTAAATGAATCCTGAAATGCAAGAAATGTTGTAAAAAAGTATTTGCTGAAAGTCGTCTGTTTCACAGGCGATGATCCGGCTTCATAATCAAAATCTTGATTTGAAATATCCTGAAAATGATTGTTAGTAAATTTCATTAGAAATTTACAAAACTAATATTTAAACTTTTTAATTTAATGATGCCATGGTAAAAATTTGCTGCTTCATGCTGATTCAGCAATCCACTTTTATTTTTGCTGGCCTAATAGTTATTGCTTCTCAGTTAGGAAAACAAGGAAGATTTAATTGAAAAACCCGCATTAATCCACCGATGGTGAGACTGAACCCTTCTTACACTTCACCAGAATAACGAATTCAAATGTGGCCAGTATGGTACTGGATACATAAATTCATCAGGAATTCCAGGAATATTGAAAATATAACATATCGAATATTCTTGGATCTTCCTGAAATTTCTGTTTATTAACTGAACTATTTGAGAATCCTGAAAACATTGATTAAAAATTGCCATTAATAATGCTTAGCAAACTGTTTATGTTAGTTAGAAAAAACCCGCATTAATCCACCGATGGTGAGACTGAACCCTTCTTACACTTCACCAGAATTACGAACTCAAATGTGGCCAATATGGTACTGGATACATATTTTCATCAGAAATTCCAAGAAGATCCAGGAATATTCAAACATTTCGTTTCTAAAATGAACTATTTGTCAATCCTGAACATATTGTTTATCGAAGTGATTAAAATATTGACATTAATAGTGTTTAACAACCTATTATATAAAAGAATAATTTACACAAATATTAGAAATTTCGTATATTTAGTCCACAGAATGAATTTTGATTTTCAATACGGTATCAAGATGCTTAATGAATACTTAATACTTAATGGTCAAAATTGTGTAGTTATAGTTAATGGAAACTTTGTGTAATTTTCGAATATACTCGTTGCAATTCAAAACCACTCGAGCCAATCGATCCTGAATTCTATAGAGTCGCTTAGTGTGGCTAGTCCGCTGTATGTGCTATACAATGCCCCAGATTTGACACAATAGAATGCAAGCGGCATCGATGGGTGTGAGTGGTACTGTTTGGTTTTGAACTGCAACGAGTATATTTTCATCTCACAATTCGTTGCTCTCTTTCTCTCAGGTATTGTTTTGGTCATATCTCCATGAAGAATTATCCAATCATAATGAAATTATGACCAGTTATTTGGAGATAGCATAGCTTTGGTTTGGCACCAACAAAACAAAAATCGGTACACAAATATCTCAGTATGTAATCGGAGACTAAACTATTTGATTATAATAGTGATAGGCTGTCAAGTACTGTTTCGTTCATATCTGCGTAACGAAATGTTCGAATGAAAAAAAAAACAATTGCGTTCTATGGGAATGTTGTAGCTTCCATTTGCCGTCAACAGAACTGCAATCGGTTCACAGATGGCTGAGAAACCGATGTGACATTATTTGTAACGCACACACACACATACACACACATACACACACATACATACATACATACACACACATATACACACACAGACATGTGCTCAGTTCGTCGAGCTGAGTCAAATGGTATATAACACTCGGCCCTGTGGGCCTCGGATAAAAAATTAAGTTTTCAAGCGATCTTAATACCCTTCTATTGGTGTAAGAAGGGTAAAAAGATTAAGATAAATGAACATAAAAACCAATACGTAATGTTTAAATCATCGTCGAAGTAAAATTAATAACACAATATTATCAAATACAATGATATTGTGATTTATGATAAAGTAATGACAAAAATTGAACTGTAAAATAAAAAAACAGCCATACGGCACACAGCGCTGCCTGCATCAGATCAGCTCAGATTTGGTAAATTTGCAAACCAGAAATAAAAAATACATTCAGTAATAAGTGCAAAAGCCTACCACAGATTCCATTGCAGCTTCTTGTATTCAAGACACTAGATACTTCTAAATACTATTATACTCAAATGCTGAAAAAAAAATTGAACCTTGCATCCATGTTCCAATGTTCCATGCTCAAAGCTCTTCAGATAAATGGTTTTGGAATACAAAGATGAGGCAAAGCGTTCTGAAATTATGAATTGCTATGAGAATGGAAAACTATATGATATGATTTACAGGTCGCACTTATAGACACTAAGTAATAGACCGTCCAACGTGCCGCCATGTTGTATCCAAAACGAACATTTTCCATGCGATTTGACAGTTGTTTTGGATACATCTACTGTGCCAGACTCACGTTAGCCGGTCTATTGCTTGAGTGTTTATAGTCGCACCCCCTCACTTCGCTATTGTCAAAATGACAACTACGCCAACAGCGTCTCCATGTTTTAGCTGGCAGTCTTTTGTGATCACTTGACTCGTGGAAGCGTAAGGTAGGAACTTGTGAGGGCCAGAGGTCAGTTGCAGCCTTCTTCGAAGTTGTCAACTCACCATTTGAAGCCCAGTGGTTCACTGTTACTTTTTTATTGAAATTCGAAGGTATGCTTTATGCCGTTCCAAAGAATGTATCTGAAAGTAGTTAACAACATTCAAACAGTAATTACTCTAAAATGTCTCCATTTTTTTAGTGTGTTTGGAGGGGGACATGTATGTTTACATGTCAATGACAGTTGTACAATCGATTGGTTTACATACAACGGATCGTTTCAAAGATTAGTCGAATTGATCCGGAGACGCGAAAGAAAATTATGCACCTTTGGTGCTAGGAAAAGGGTGTCAGGTAGAACCAAATTGTAAATCAGGTGAAAACACTGCCAAAAATGTGATCGAAAAGATCGGTGAGACCCTTTCCGTGAAAGATTTTCCCCGACCCGGCAGGAAGCTGGGTCCCAGCCAGCTCGTCCGGGACTTGAAAGTGGTTGTGTACATAAGGAACACACCATCGTAGACGCGGGATTTTGCCAAGCAATTCTACATTTGTATCGGAATGATTCACCAGATCACAACTCGGAACTCGCTGAAAACGTACAAGAAATAAAAGGTTTCGATAAAGTCCCTGGAGCAGCAAGCTCGGGCCGAATCAATAGCGTGAAAATGGTATAATTGGATTCAGGAGAACAAAGACTGAAACATCCTGATCAACGACAAAACCTACGCCAAGGAAAATTCACGAGGGCTACGCGAACCGCTGTTTTATACAAAATCGGTGGACCACAACAGTGGCGATGAAAAAGTTTGGGCAGAAGGTGATGGTCTGACAAACGCGTTGTACCTGTGATTTGCGGTCGTCGGGGTTTTTTTCACGAAGCTTACAATTAACGCCAAGGTGTACGAGGAAGAATGTTTGGAGAAGAAATAGCTGCCACTGCACGGAAAGCATAAAGCTCCTCCTCTCTTCTGACCAGAATTGCCTTCCACCCTCTACGTCGAATCCGATCTAAAGTGATTTGTAAGCAATAGTGTACAATTCGAGAAAAAGGACACCCGTCAAACTGTCCGGATCTTTGGAGAAACTGAACGGTATTGGGCGACTTTTAAGCAAAATTTTCGTAAGGAGGGTACAGTGTCCCAAAACATGCAGGAGTTCTAGATCATCTCCAATGAATCGAAAACTCATGTCTTAATATGTTTTCTGTTCCACTCTTGTATTCGAAAATCAACTACTGTTCGATTCACTCTTTAGTAACTCGGACGTTGCGAATCAAAACAAACCCAAAAAGATGAGAGTTCCTCTCCCATTTGCGCATCAAAACAGAGTGCACAAAATATATCGCTAGAATAACTATCACAAAGCCATCAGTGGTACACGAGCCCTTTCCAAACGTCATCTTTTGCCTGTTGAGGTGACGGATTTGTCTGTGCCTCAACCCACCCCGCAGTGGGATGTTATGCAAAGGGTGACGTCCTTGGTTCGAGTACCATTGTACCCCCTTTCGCTCAATTTTCAATACTTCTATTCTATTTCCAATCTACCGTACACTGACGGAACTTTCAACACATTCTCTTCATATCTTTCATTCTAGCGAAAACATTACTGTCCACTCTTGGTGCTTCATGGTAATGAGCGAACATCTCCTTCTACATCATTTTCAAGATATCAATTTGAATGATCAAAGAGCCCAGTTTGATGATTTTTGAAATAAATGAAATATCAAATTTTAATACTATTAAACAAAAACTTATGTAAATATAATCAAATATCAATGATTAAAAGCGCGTGCCACTCTTTTATTTTTATTTAAAAAAAGACCGTGCAATATCGTAGTTGCTAAAGGGCGATACGGTCAAAATTTGGTCAATATCAACTTGACGTATTTCTTTCAATTTTGCATTTAAAAAACCTGAACACGCCTCATTTTGAAGGTGTGTGTGTGTAGAATGTTGCTCCTATTTTGATTTTGGAATTCACTCTTCAGTTGTCAAAATGCCGTCCAAGCAAGAAGAGCAGCGTATCAAAATTTTGCTCGCGCATCGCGAAAATCCGAGCTACTCGCACGCAAAGTTGGCAAAATCGCTAAAAGTTGCCAAATCAACCGTTACAAATGTAACTAAAGTGTTTGGGGAACATTTGTCGACAGCCAGGAAGTCTGGATCGGGGGGAAATCGAAAACCGGAAGCCGCTGAGACGACAAAGAGAGTTGCCGGTAGTTTCAAGCGAAACCCTAACCTATCTCTCCGAGATGCCGCAAATAAGCTGGGTGTATCGTCTACAACCGTGCATCGAGCCAAAAAACGAGCCGGACTATCGACTTACAAGAAGGTAGTGACTCCAAATTGCGATGATAAACAAAATACGACGGCCAAAGCGCGATCCCGGAGGCTGTACACGACGATGCCGACGAAGTTTGACTGCGTGGTAATGGACGACGAAACCTACGTCAAAGCCGACTACAAGCAGCTTCCGGGACAGGAGTTTTATACGGCAAAAGGAAGGGGAAAGGTAGCAGATATTTTCAAGCACACGAAACTGTCAAAGTTCGCAAAGAAATATCTGGTTTGGCAAGCCATCTGTACCTGTGGCTTGAAAAGCAGCATTTTCATAGTTTCCGGGACTGTCAACCAAGAAATTTACGTGAAAGAGTGTTTGAATAAACGTCTGCTGCCTTTCCTGAAGAAACACGGTTGTTCCGTACTGTTTTGGCCGGATTTGGCATCTTGCCATTACGGTAAAAAGGCCATGGAGTGGTACGCCGCCAACAACGTGCAGGTGGTTCCCAAGGACAAGAACCCTCCCAACACGCCAGAGCTCCGCCCAATTGAGAAATACTGGGCTATTGTCAAGCGGAACCTAAAGAAGACCAAAAAAAATTGCTAAGGACGAGCAGCAGTTCAAGGCAAACTGGCTTTCTGCAGCGAAGAAGGTGGACAAGGTGGCTGTACAAAATCTGATGGCAGGGGTCAAGCGTAAGGCCCGGCAATTCGGATTTGGAAAAGCGGAAGCCTAACTGAATATTTTTCCTGAATTTTATACTAATTGAACTTGCAAAAGAAATTTAATTTGATTTTTTAAATAAACGATTTCACCGATATACACGCGTTTTCCCTTGACCAAATTTTGACCGTATCACCCTTTACTCCTTTACTGATCAGAACTAGTGTTGCACAGAGAACCACATAGATGGGAGCTTGGCAGTAGCTTTTACATCTTCAATGTACAAGTTCACTAATTCTATTTATACATTAGTACCGGCGCCGGCCACGTTCTCACGGTCTTTTGGGGAGGGAGGAAGAAGGATGATTAGTTTGACAATCGTTGTTATTAGAGACCGTTAGTACCACTGCATCTCTACAATTTCCAAGGGAAGGGATAGTTGGGTTAGTGAGGCAGGTTTATTTTTAGATCATAGATGCACTGTGGTAAGTGACGCGATCTATGAAAGAGAGCGCAGTAGACTGCTTGTTATTTTAAATCTAGTGATGATAGAAATAGGCAAGTGACAAATGGCAAGGAAGGGGACGGGCCTGGGATTGAACTCCCGACCATCTGCCCAGTAATCAGAACGGGTAACCACTGAGCTACCCAGGCGCGTCCCTATAAGCGAGTGCCAGTCTTTTATAGGCTAAAAATTCAGAAGTGCTGAAATGTTGAAAAACAAATTGAGCTTGTCATGGTGCTTCATGCTCGGAAATGCAAAAATAATTTTTAAAGCAAAGATCATTCCAACGCGTGCTGAAATTATTAATTAAGTGAGAATGGAATAATCTGAGTATTCGATGAGCTACCTCCTCCAGGAATGCGAGGAATTTTCTTTCACAGAAAAACCTAGACCAGACCGGGATCGATCCCAGCCACCTCCAGCATGGTCTGTTTTTTACATCAAAGCATTTGCCGACAGCAGTAAAAGAGGAGTCCATTTCATTACATTGCAAAGTGTGCATACAATGTGTCTTTTGCTATGCAGTGTTCCAGACCAGTCAATTTAAGCCAATCAATAAAGTCACTTCAGTGTAGTTTCAGTTGATTGATTAGTGCAATTGCGCAATCACATTTCTGGAATTTGCAAGAAGGACAAAAAGATGAGCAGAAACGTGATGAAATGAAATTCAACTGAACGTTACAAACTTAAACAAAAAGCTTTCCAAAATGTTCTCCCTTGTTGAGACAAACTTGAACCCTCTAAAACTGATTTCCATCTGAAAGAGTAGAAGAAGAACTGCACCAACTTTTATTTGCGGCACAAAACTTTGCACTAAATTTGATTACATCAAGAAAACATTCCACTGCGAAGCGAAGTATTTGCTCTGTTGCTGTTTAAAAATGTTGTTTGAAAAGGAGTAAAGCATGGCACATTACATGCTGTTGTGTATGTATAGTAACCGATGCATGCCAGAAACTGGCAGCAATCTGTTTAATCGTTCCATGTACAACGTATCATGTAAGGGAACTGGGGATAAATTGTCCAGGTTATAGGCAAACTAATTTATGAAATAAAATCGACTTCCATGGCGTGATGTATGATTGCGTGTTCTACACACTTCGAAATTTTTAATTTTACACGAGACGTAATTGTGTGTAAAAAGTCGGTGAACGTAAACATTTCAAATTATGTCTCCTGAAACTGATACATACGCAGTTTGACAAAAGATGATCATTGTCTCTTTCAACTCATTCTTATGTGCTAAAGGACGCTTGCATGTGTCGGTCTCCGGGGACAGAAATTTACATGATATTTGCATGAAATTTGAAATTTACATGAGTTCAAAGTTGTTTTTAGTCAATCATTAATTTGCAATAGTTTAAAGTTGAATTAAAATTTAAATTTAAATAACTTGAAATACTTTACATTTATTTTTATTGTGCTCAAGCAGTAGGGCAGATGACGGCTTAGTTTTTCTCACTAAACGCCCATTTGCGGAGTGTTACATTATGCAACGCTTTTAACTGTTGAAATAAATTTCTTCATCTTTATTAATACAACACCCATGCAAAAAAGAAACTGTGTTCAATCTTCGCGTTGCATCTTGTTGCATAAACTTCTTTAATACTATTGACTTTCCTAAGAGTGATGATGTTGTTTTGAGAGTGATGATGTTTCCTAAGAGTCAATATTCATTCCAACTATCAAATCAATGCAAAGTTAATTAATGTTAAATTGTTGTTTCCAAGGATAATGCAGTTCAACTTTTTCAACTTACAGGGTGCGGTAGAAAATAATGTAAAAATGTTCAAGGTATTGGGTTTATTTGTGTAGCTAGTGAGTAATTTCTGTCGAAAGTGCATTTGTTTATGTTAACTTTCAAGTGCTGCATCCAAACATTCTATTTGTTTTATTGCAAATTCCTCAAAATGTTCGCGGAAGAAGTGATAACCAGTGTGTTGCCGAAAGAGATTGCCAAGGTGGTAGGGTGCCATTTGGTTACAGTTTACCGCATGAAAAAGTCCCTGCAGGATGGTCCTAAGCAACGGAGAATCATCAAAGAAGACCTGCCTGCATCTTCCAGAGCCAGAGTGAAACGCCACTTGATTACGGACCGGGTCAAGGAACTACGAATGACTCGTTCCAAGAGATTGCTTTCCTTGTTGAAAAAAGAAAAAATGATAATCCTGTTCTCTGACGAAAAGCTTTTCAGCATCGATGCTGTGGCCAACAGCCGCACGAACCAGTTCATTTCACCGCAGAAGATGAAAAACGTTCCGAAAAAAGTGAAATTCAAATTTCAAACCAAACATCCGACTGATGTCATGATGTTTGGCTTAGTGGCGTCCAACGGTTTGAAAATGCCGCCTGTTTTCATTGATGCTGGAGTTAAAATTAATACCGAAGTGTCTATCGGTATTTTAAAGGACCAAGTGCTTCCCTGGGTGAAGGCCAACTTCTCCGAGGACAAAAAAGGTTGTCCTACAGCAGAATGGAGCGCCGTGTCACACGTCCAATCAAACCCAACAATGGTTGAACGATAACATGAAGTTTTGGCCGAAGGATGTGTGGCCCCCTAGCAGTCCAGATCTTAATCCGTTGGATTATTCGATTTGGGCATATGTTGAAGCACGAGCCTGCAAAATATCACACTCTAGTGTGAAATCCCTGAAGTCAACCATAACACGCACATGGGAGTCAATGCCGGAGGACTACTTCCGAAAGGCATGCTCTGGCTTCCGGCATCGGCTCGAGGATGTTATTAACCAAAATGGAAGACACATTCAATCAATTTGTTTAAAAGGACTTTAAAAAGATAACTGCACTATAAATTGTTGATATTACTGCTTGAATTAGTTGGAAACGGGATTTGAAAGAAATAGAACAAATTCTCGCATTATTTTATGCCGCACCCTGTATTCAAATTCATCGCTTAGAATAAGTTTGGAGATAAATCGGAAACTAGAGAGAGATAATCATCAGAACAGTCATGATTCAAAGCCTTTAGTGATGCGCATGAAATTGAATGGTTTCAGGGTAAACAAACAGAAAAGTCATGTTGTTTAATTCAATTTAACTTTAATAAAATGTGCAATAAAGTAATTCGCAGTCTCACAAAACAAAAACAAACATACTCAAATTACTTTACGATAAATCCTTTTACCTAATTGTGAACTAACGAAGCTTTACCAGTCCTTCATAAACACATTTGACCCACAAATCCTCTATGTGAACACGAATTGCTCGCTACGTCCAAGACTAGAAGGTACTAGGACCATTCACCATTAACAGAAACAGCAAAGTTATTATTTTCACAGTAAAAGTCTTGCGGTTTTCACGTTTTAGAGTAGGGTATGTGTGGAAAACATGACTTGAGGCTTTGGTTGAACTTTTGGTTCACCAGGCATGAGATGCAAAGAACGAAAACAGCACAGAGTACTAAACTGTAACTTTTCTTGATCCAGTCAGAAGCTTCCCCTCTTTTAGCAACGAGTAATTAGATTGTTTGTATTTCGATGTTTTGTAGACCACTTCAAACAAGTGTTATTAGCAAACCACACATCACTTCCAAAAAACGCCCTGACGTGTTCCACCAGCATCGGTACGTGCTTTGTGGAAATCTCTATTAAATTAATTGAGGCATGATTATTTGAACAAGAATCAATGCTCCCAAGTCAACGAACCGGTGTACAATTTATAATGTTACCACTATTGTTTAACAGTTATTATATTATCCACCATCGTATATATCGTAATGACAAAACCCAAAAAAATCCTGCTACCGAGAATCTGGAATTCATATCTCATTTGATGCATCGTGGGGGAGGACTGTACGTAACGCACCAGCAGGGTTCTTTGCATTTTGAATTTTGCTTTTTTAAGTGTGTTTTGGAGCTTTATCTAACTTCTCTCTCCAACTACACGCAAAGAACAACCGCAGTAGAAACTACCATTTCGAGGGTTAAATTGAGCCCAAGCACCAACAATTTTCACCTGACTATAAATGCGTTTGATTTTACCATGCCTGCGATTAGATCAACCATGGTGCGGTTGATATCAATATGAGGTCTGTCAAATATACCACAAACGTTGAAGGTTTTACCATAAACATAGTTAATTTGACTGAAATTTCATGGTAGTTTTAAAAATAGGCGTAGTCGGGTAAAATGGTAGTTTTTACTACAAGATTTTTTTCTGTGTAGCAATACTTCATGAGAAATCATAGACAATGCTGTTATAACAATACAGAACTATTATGGTTTGTGCATTTTTGTTCGTTACAGCTACTATCAATATTGACATATTTTAAAGACGACCCATTTGCACTACCCAGCAAACACAGGATCGTATATAATAGCGGATAAGAGTGCAAATTGGAGGCGATATAAGTACATTTTACATGAGGTCAGACTTCTCTGCAACCGATTTAGCTGCTTTTGTCCAAGGTTTTCGAATTATTTCTACAATTGTTTTTTGTTGTTGAAATTGAGGGAGTTTTCTCTTCACGAGAGCCCAATACCACTCGATAGGTCGAAACTCCGGACAGTTAGGTGGATTCACCTCTTTCGGTACAAAATGGACTCCATTCGTTTAATAACATTTCATAACATCTTCGGCGTAGTGACAAGATGCCAAATCAGGCCAGAATAGCGAGGGAGCATCATGGCTGCCTTATAATGGTAACAATCGCTTCCTTAGGCATTCTTCACGGTATATTTCCTTGTTTACCGTTCCGGTAGTGATGAAACTTTGGTTTGCTCGACCACAGCTGCATATTGCCTGCCAAACCAAATATTTTTTGGGAAACTTAGCCTTATTTTCGTCCTGAAATGTTTCTTTTTCATCATTCATCATTGGTGATGGTGAACAGTGTAGTTTGTTTCTGCAGTGCAGTGATTAATTACCTAATATTTAGTGTGAAAAGTGAATTTTGCGCCTAATTATAATTCCTATCGCGCACAGAAAGTGTTTTTCCAACCAGATCAGTTGGAGACAATTAGTTACACGATAAGTTACACTGTCCATTATCACGCAGGAAAATTTCGTCAAATATTCGCGATACAATTTGCGAGCCCGGGTTTCAGCCGTCACATTCTGTTTATCAATACGATTCGGCACAGTTTCCACCTAGAACGACTTCATACCTTGCCGGCGTTTGGACGTATGCACGAAAGTTGGGGACATATTTATTTTTCTAGTCACAGTACGTACCGAAAGATCTGGTCTCTTCAGCAATATTTGCTTCACCATTGCGTCCTTCTGGTGGTTCCTGAGAAACTTTTCTGTTCCGCTCCCAGCCTTCCTGGCTGTTGTCAAACGTTTATCGAAAGGTGTAAGAACGTCATGGTCAGTGCTTGCAGAAAACCAAGCTTTTTTGCAAGTTTTCTTACTGACAGATCGGGATTTTCATTGCAACCGCACACATTTGCTTTTCTCACTTGCTCTTCTCTCGACACCATCTTCGATCTAAAAACTTGTAGTATCACCAAAAATTGAATTAAAACAATAAAAAGACATACGTTCATTACGTCTGCGAAATATTTCACGCGTTGATGAGGTATTTCCAGAGGTAAACGTATTTAGGCATGTTCAGTTTTGGTCGCGAACAAGCCTTAAATGGTTATAAAAACCAGAAGCTTACATGAATTTAAATTTTCAATGTAGGGATTGTATGCGTATAATGGACCCTGAGCAAATAATGGACACCCTGCCATATTTTTGCAATTATTTCGTTATTATCGTATTTAACCTAAGCATTGCCAGTTAAAACACATAGTTTCAACACTAAAATAAAGGTGAGAATATGACTCCTCACAAATTTCACACATAAAACATCATTATTAATTATTTTTACCTGAGCACTGCATGGTACAGTGATTTGTAAGTATTTTCATTACAGGCGAGAAAAAAGGAAACTGATCATGTAAATAAATTGAAGATAATAAAAAGGCATTTTCAACACGTTAATACTTAGTACTTATATTCAATTTAACTATGCAGATATGATAACAATGAAAAATTGTAAAAAATGTATAAACTTTGAGGGTCCATTATACGCCTGATTGGAAATACTTTGTTGCCTATTTCCAACCCCTCATTTCTTTTTGTAAGCAACTGAACTTATTTTATGCTCACCATCTTAAGTGGATATTGTTGATCAAAATGGGAAAAATTAATAAATGTAAGCATACATACACGGATTGGATTGGATGACTTTATTAAAGAGACTTTCAGTCGGAGGCTGGTTCGTCTCTTAGCTACTTACACGGAATCTGAAGTGCAACAGTGTATTCGAGCGATTCAAAACCATGTGCCGATTAAACAGGTGTGCAAGCAGTATCAAATTCCACGCTCTACCGTGAAGTATTGTCTCGGGAAAAGCTGGTCTGGAAGATCTAGGAGAAGTCTACCAAACGGCCCGTCTACCAAATGCAACGTCTACCAAATAAGGACTACCATACGCAACGCAAAATCTTCCAATACAAAGTGATCAGATGGGATGAATTTGGTGGCATTTTGGAGTTGGCAAGCACTCGCTTTCGACCCATTTGTACAAACCTTACAAGTTTTATATTATAGGTCGAAGACTGGAACGAAATTCATGTAGGTGCTTCAGTGTAGGAGGACAAAAGGGCTGAACGCATAAAGAACGCAGAATTGAAAAAGTTGCCTACGATCACAAAATTGGAGCAGACCCAAGTAACTACAAGCATTATATTATTGAACTTAATCAACTCAAAATCAACATCGGTATTGCGGGATCGCATCAATTCAACAGTTGTCAAGTAATGAAGCGTAAGATTTGCTTAAGAATGTAGTGATGCATTACCAATACAGTAATGCTACTTTAGCAATGTCTTATAACACTACAAAAGATATAGCATTAGTTCGATCTTAGTGGGGACCTTTTAGCTTTAATCCAACTTCAATGATGCACTAGATGTAATACATATGCCCTATATATGCATGCTATTACAGCCTCGTGATTACTTGGGGAAATTGTCACGTTTGAAGAACAATAGCCAGACCGGCGGTGTTTTGAAGAATTGTTGAATTTTCAAATATGACTAAATGTTCATGGTTGACCTTACATGCTTGAATAATGAAATAATAAATCATTTGTTATATACACCTCAATTTTTTTACAGAGATCTGTACAGTTTTACCGAATTCCAACAGCTGAACGTTCTGCAGTCCGATTTTACGGATTTCGGTGAAATTTTACAGATATCTGTAAAAAAAACTACCGGATTCGGTTAAAATTTTACCGAAATCCGTAAAATCGGATTACCGAATATTCAGCTGTTGAGAATTCGGTAAAATTTTACAGATTTCTGTAATATAATCTGATTGTGTATGTCTGTTTTGTATTCCACATAATAAAATGTTCACCCCACTTCGTTCAGCGAAAGAAGAAAGTTCGTTCGATCCAGCGCTCCGTTATTTGGAAGATTTATTCGAGTGCTATCCTTGGAAATAACTAGTTTTTTTTCTCAAAATATACTCACTTCAGTGAGTAGAGCAAAAGTGAGTCTTTTTTTTTTAAAAGGCAGTGTGGTTTTCCAGTGAAATAGGAAAATCAAGCAGTGCTTGCTGGCGAATTATCTTCCCGCTTATTTTCGCTTCATCTCCGCGTGGTGACGCTAACCAGCGATACACTACTACACCGCCAACGGTCATCCGACAGCGTTGAGCGAGTGCACCCGAAGGCGATCGTTTCAGCGCACCGCTCCCCGCTCCCCGCATAGAAGTGTGACGGTCACGCATACGGTGCGTCAGCAGCAGCAGCAGCAGCAACAGAACAGTAATTTAGTTAAGTTTTTTTTTTCCTGTCCCTCATCCCACTAGAGTTTAATTTGTGTGTTCTTTGTGTGTGTGTGTGTGTGTGTGTGTGATTTAAATTTTTGGGAGCGTGCGATGCTCCCACGAGTAAGGCAAATCGTGCATGTTGAAGAGGTTTCTTCGACATGGACGGTTTGGCTGAAAAAGTGCCTTTGCCACCCGATGATGGGGAGGCACAAAAAATATTCAGACCGCGATCGTATCCGGTTGACTCGGTCGGTCCATGGGTTGTCTACTTTCAGCCCAAAATGAAACCTTTGAATGTGTATCAAATCACTACTGATCTGACGAAGCGATTTTCAGCCGTGACAGAGATCACGAAAGTAAAATTTAATAAACTCCGTGTTGTCGTCTCTAACCTGAAGCAGGCTAATGAGATTGCTTCCTCCCAGCATTTTACACTGGAATATCGCGTTTATATTCCAGCTCGTGATGTGGAGGTGGTAGGAGTGGTCACAGAGGCGAGTCTGTGCCCTGAAATTTTGGAGAAGCGGGCGGTTGGCCGATTCAGGAACCCTCTTCTCCCCCCAGTTCAGATACTGGAAGTACGAAAATTAGTTAAAATATCGCACAGCGAGGGTAAGAAAAAAGTTACCCCCACAGACTCATTTCGGGTAACCTTTTCTGGTTCTGCCCTTCCTCAGTTCTTAGAACTGGACAAACTTCGGCTACCTGTGCGGTTGTTTGTACCCCGGGTAATGATTTGCCAAAACTGCCAGCAGATGGGGCATACGGCCTCCCATTGCGGCAATAAGACACGCTGCTCAACTTGCGGGGAGAAACATGAGGCTGGTCCCTGTGCAGATAATACACTAAAATGCGTTTTCTGCAAGGGAACTCCTCCTCATGCTCTCTCGTCGTGCCCGGCGTATAAACAACGCGGGGAAAAATTGGAACGTTCTCTGAAACAACGTTCAAGGCAATCTTTTGCAGAAATGCTTAAGAAAGCTTCGCCACCCGACACCAATACAAATCCTTTCGCTCCTCTCTCAGATGACGAGTCTGATTCGGATTTGGTTGAGGAGGGGACATCTTTTAGTTTTCCAGAAGGTGCTCCACGGAAGCGAAGACGCATCCGAGCTGTGAAAGCAGCTGAACAGAAGCCTCAAATAAACATGCCCAATTCAAAGAGCAGAGAAAAGAAGGATAATCCGAATCCTCCTGGTTTTCGTAGTGCCAACTACACACAGGATTTCCCATCTCTCCCGGGGACATCTAAATCCCCTGATGCCCCGATTTTAAGAACAGAAGCCCCCCCTTCATCTGGGCTGTTCTCGTTCGATGATATTGTGGAAGGTATTTTGAAGTACCTCAAAATGTCTGACCCTCTTAAAAGCATTGTTATGGCAATGCTTCCCACTGTGAAAACTTTTTTGAAGAAATTAACATTAAAGTGGCCCATCCTTGCAGCTATAATTTCCTTCGATGGATAATTTGCCAAAAGAGGTCGGGGATTTGATCACTGTTCTGCAGTGGAATTGTCGAAGTCTTATTCCTAAATTGGAATCATTTAAATTTTTAGCTCACAATATCGGTTGTGATGCATTTGCTCTTTGTGAAACATGGCTTTCAGCCGAAATCGATCTTCCGATTCACGATTTCAACATTATTCGGCTTGATCGTGAGGATTCACGTGGAGGAGTAGTACTTTTGGGGATCAAAAAGTGCTACTCCTTCTATAGAGTGAATTTTCCTCCAATTCCAGGTATTGAAGTTGTCGCATGTCAGGCTGTTATTAAAAATAAAAGCCTTTGCATTGCTTCTGTGTACATTCCTCCTAGAGCACCAATTAACCGAAAACAACTTTCAGATATTTGTTCGGTTCTACCTGCTCCGCGGTTGGTCATGGGAGATTTTAACTCTCACGGTACAGGCTGGGGAGAACTGTACGATGACAACGGGTCTTCTTTGATATATGACCTCTGTGACAACTTCAATATGACAGTTCTCAACAATGGAGAAGTTACACGCTTGGCTTATCCATCCTCACTTGGTAGTAGGTTAGACCTCACACTTTGCTCGAATTCATTATCGTTGGACTGCACGTAGAATGTGATCCAGGATCCCCACGGTAGTGATCATTTGCCTATAAAAATTTCGGTTGCCACCGGGCTCACTCCACCGGAATCCATCAACGTCACGTATGATCTAACTCGTAATATCGATTGGACAAGCTTCAAGACAGCAGTAGATGAAGCCGTAACAACGGTAGAAGGGCTTCCACCGCTGGAGGAATATAACTTCCTCTCCAACCTGATTTTGGAAAGCGCGCTTCAAGCTCAAACTCGACCAGTCCCAAGAACGTCATTTCGCAGGAAACCTCCTTCCCCATGGTGGGATCAGCAATGCACCGAGGTTTACCGCAAAAAGTCTGACGCGTTCAAAGTTTTTCGTAGACGTGGAACACCTGAGCACTTTGAAAGGTACACGGCTCTCGAACGAGAATTTAAGAGCCTCATCAAGGCCAAGAAACGCGGTTACTGGCGACAATTCGTGGACGGGTTATCGCGCGAAACGTCGATGAGTACCCTTTGGAATACGGCGCGAAGATTGCGTAACCGAATTACGAACAACGAGAAGGAGGAGTACTCGGACCAATGGATCCTCAAGTTCGCGCGGAAAGTTTGTCCAGATTCTGTACCAGCACAAATGTTTCCTCGCGAAACAACGAATTCGACAGATGAGATTAGCCAACCCTTTACAATGGTAGAACTCTCTCTCGCACTTCTTTCGTGTGGCAATACGGCTCCAGGAGCTGACAGGATCAAGTTCAACTTGCTCAAGAACCTCCCAGACGTCGCTAAGAGGCGCATGTTGAACTTGTTTAATCAGTTTTTGGAACTCAACATTGTACCGGATGATTGGAGACGGGTGAGAGTTATTGCCATTCAAAAACCTGGTAAACCCGCGTCCGACCACAACTCCTATCGACCCATCGCGATGTTATCTTGTATTCGAAAGTTGTTGGAGAAAATGATCCTTTTCCGTCTGGACAAATGGGTTGAGACGAACAAACTTCCTTCAGATACTCAATATGGTTTCCGTAGGGGTAAGGGAACGAACGACTGCCTCGCGTTGCTTTCCACAGATATTCAGTTAGCTTTTGCTAAAAAAGAGCAAATGGCTTCTGTATTCTTGGATATCAAGGGGGCTTTTGATTCAGTATCTGTTGAAGTTCTCTCAGATAAACTCCATGCTTGTGGTTTTTCACCATTAATGAACAATTTTTTGTACAATTTGCTGTCAGAGAAACATATGAGCTTTTCTCATGGAAACTCTACAGCTTTTCGATTTAGCTACATGGGTCTCCCCCAGGGATCATGTTTAAGCCCTCTTTTGTATAATTTTTATGTCAAAGACATTGACGGTTGTCTAGGTGACAACTGTACGTTGAGACAACTTGCAGATGACGGCGTAGTGTCTGTCACGGGACCCAATGGGGTCGATCTACAAGGACCCTTGCAGGATACCTTAGACAATTTGTCTACTTGGGCTCTAGAGCTAGGTATCGAATTCTCTACGGAGAAAACTGAGTTGGTAGTTTTTTCTAAGAAACTTAACCCTGCACAACCGAAACTTCAAATTTTGGGTACACCGATAACTCATTCCATGTCATTTAAATATCTTGGGGTCTGGTTCGATTCAAAGTGCACCTGGAGATCTCACATTGAGTACCTGAAGCGAAAATGCCAGCAAAGGGTCAATTTTTTCTGCACAATTACCGGGACCTGGTGGGGAGCGCACCCGCAAGATCTTCTAACGTTGTACCGGACAACGATTTTGTCGGGTATGGAATACGGTAGTTTTTGTTTTCAGTCAGCGGCTCGGTCGCACATAATCAAACTGGAACGTATTCAGTATCGGTGTCTTCGTATCGCATTAGGTTGCATGCACTCGACTCACACCATGAGTCTTGAAGTGCTGGCTGGCATGTTGCCACTCTCAGATCGGTTTACAGAGTTATCTCTCCGGCTCCTCACCAGGTGTGAAGTTATGAACCCCCAGGTGATTGAAAATTTTGAGAAGCTCCTAGAGTTGAACCCTCAAACCCGCTTCATGAGCTTATACCATTTGTACATAACACAGGATGTCAGCCCTTCGCTTAATATTCCCAATTGTGTTTGCTTCTCCGACTTCGGAAATTCGGTTCATTTTGATTTATCCATGAAACAGGAGCTTCGTGGAATCCCAGAGCATCATCGTCCTATGATTGTTCCGGTGATATTTGCTGCAAAGTTTGGCCTAGTTGATTCCACTAAAACGTTTTTCACTGACGGGTCTTTGATAGAGGACTCCGCTGGCTTTGGTGTATACAATGAAAATTATAGCGTCGCTCGTAAACTTCAAGCACCTTGTTCTGTTTTTGTCGCGGAATTGGCAGCAATTTATTTTTCTTTAGAAACTGTTGCCTCTTTTACACCGGATCAATACTACATTTTCAAGGATAGTCTTAGTTCTATAGAGGCTATTCGCTCCTTGAGGCCGGTAAAGCACACCTCCTATTTTCTTATGAAAATACGAGGTCTTCTAAGTGCTTTATCTTCACGTTCTTTTATTATCACCTTTGTGTGGGTCCCTTCTCATTGTTCGATTCCTGACAATGAGAAAGCGGACTCGCTTGCAAGGGTGGGCGCTATCGAAGGCGATATTTATGATCGACAAATCGCCTTCAACGAATTTTTCTATATTTTTCGTCAGATATCACTCGATAGCTGGCAGTATAAATGGAGTAGAGGAGACTTGGGGCGATGGCTACATTCTATCACTCCAAAGGTGTCTAAGAAATGTTGGTTCAGGGGATTAGATGTGGGTCGAGACTTCATTCGTGTGATGTCTCGCCTCATGTCCAATCATTATTCTTTAAACGCTCATTTGTTCCGTGTTGGGCTGGGAGACAGCAATCTCTGTGAATGCGGACAAGGTTACCAGGACGCAGATCACGTTATTTGGTTTTGTGCTGAGCATCGTGGAGTCAGATCTGGGCTGTATGATTCCCTTCGGGCTCGAGGTAGACAACCCAATGTACCGATTCGAGATATTTTGGCTGCGCGCGATCTGGAGTTTATGAAACTCATTTATGTGTTTTTGACTAACATTAGCCTTAGATTGTAGTTTGATTAACTTACTTGTTTAGGTTAAATTTGTGAGGAATGTGTGCGCCAGTGTGTGAGTGTGGTTGTGTGTGTGTGAGTGTGATTGTGTGTGTGTGAGTGAGTTATTCTTTTTTTTTTAAATTAAAAACGTTCAATTAAAAAATTGTAATTTGAAGTTCTAGATATAAGAAAACCATTGTTCCTTATGCTTTGTTCAAAATTTCCACCCCAATTTTCCCATCCTTAAAATTGTTATTCCTATTAACCTCGAGACGACCGCGAGTAATCGGTTCTATCCCCTTAACCTTAGTTCTAAGATAACTGATGTATATAAACATGAAAACTTGGCTCTGTAAAGTTGATTTGATTGAGCCTGTACAAATAAATGAATTCGTAAAAAAATAATAATAATAAAATGTTGTATACGCACGCATGTTACAACTTATTCAACTAGGGTAAATGTACCGAATTTAACCAACTTTGTTCATATCCGTGGAAAGTGCCACATAAGACTGATTTGTTCACACATAAACAGCGCCCATTGAGAAACACATATTTGACAAATGAAAAGTATAAGTGGTGTTGTGTACACATAGGAAGTATGAGTGGTTAAAAATAGCTATAATTTGTTGATCACATTGCAAAAAATTATGTGTCGGACACAAATATATTATCATTACTTTTCTATCAGTGTACGGGAACGAATATATTCTGGTCATGTGTGTATTTTGTTCACTTTGCAGTAAAATACATTATATACGGTGTTCGGTTCCTTAGTGCCAATATATTCAGGGGCAAGAGGGGATGATAATTGAAGATAAAAAATGTTATACGCATATGGAGAAAGCTCCTAGTTTACGGAGTTATTGAACTTTTATTTTTTTGGAACGTGTTAGTCCTGATATTTAGCATATTTAGATATTTAGCAAGATTATATTTCCTTCATTCGAAAGTTATCTCCTTAAAATTTACATTTAAATGTTGAGTTGTTGTAATTTAGTGTCTTAAGGATAAAAATGTTTTAAACTTCGCATTTTCCAAGGATTTTTTCATGTTTTTAGAAAAAAAAAAAAAAAAAAAAAAAACAGCAGTGGTTGATATAACAAAAATATGGCTTTAACCGTGTTCTACATCTCTCTCTTTGACACAATCTTTCTATCTTGCTTAGTATTTTTTTTTAAATTTGAATGCAACATGTTGTGCCTGAAACCCAACCGTGGTAATGTCTGTGCGCAGGACACACAGCACACTTGATTACCGCGCTGCTTGGTGTCCAAGGAGAAGAATGTAATAGCTCAAATGTTTTCGAAACAGTACCAAACGGCTTTCAGAAAACAGCTATGTTTTTTCCAGAAGAGTTAGCAGATAGTCATCTCTGCTACGGTTACGCCAATTGTTTGGCATCTGCAGTCCAAATAGAATCTTGCTAAATAACATAATTTTGAGTTACAGCCAATTTAAGACTACCATGTACCAAAAAAATAAAAGTTCAACAACTCCGTAGAATATGAGATTTGACGATCTGCGTAGAACAATTTTTTCCTCAAATATCATTCCCTATCGTTCCTAAAAATATGAAGAACTGCATCACAGATTGTAATAGATTTATTTAATACCTAGATTGTAGCTAGATAGATTTCAACACAGGTGTTGTTACACATTGGATGCGTTTAGAATGTTTTCTATTTGAAGGTGGTTATAATATATATAAGTCCAAAATATATGCGTTACCCTATTTGTCTATAGACATCGTATAACGAATACGTATACGAGATAACAAATTGGTTTAGCAGCGTCAGATCAATCATTTTAATCAAATTAGTTGATATGCGTATTTTGGACCCAGGTCTATAATGCGCATTATAGACCCGGGTCCAAAATAAGCAAATGGGTCCAAAAAAGGCACATCATATCAGCGCAAATTATCGATGTTTACCAGGAAAACCTAGCCTCAAAAAAAAGAGTTCACTATAATTTTGTGTAAATAACTAGTTATTTTCATCCAATGTGGGAATGTTGTACAAATAGTTAATAAAATTCTTAAGGAATACATCGAAAATGTTCAAAGCTTCTACTAAGGGGTCCATTACTTGCATATAAACCCTGTTTTGATATATCATTAACATTTTTCTTAATTTTGATCAGTTAAAATCTTTCTCCCTTTGCCTGAATTGCTAGCCAAATGCATTGTTGCGAAGCTTTACAGCTGACACGCACGAGGGGCATATCATTTCATATTTTCACCATGCGTTTCATAACATTTTCACGGTTAGTACTCTGGCATTTCTTAGTTTTTCAAGCATGTAGCCCCATGCACAGAAGTCTAGAGGATTAAATCAGATAAGAGACAGGTAAATGGCGGGTTCGGATTTACAGAAACAATTTTAATGTAGTTTTATCAACAATGCCTTGAAATTGTTTTTGATTAAGAGACCTTTGAAATATTCAATTAACAATCAAAAAAGGTGCGCATTATGCCTCGAATGTTCAAAGCAAACCCTCTTTGTTACCGCACTAAATTACATGTTTTATGACTGCAGAGCAATTAATCATGTAAGCTGAAAGTTAATCTATGAAATTGAAAATATGTTTGAAAAAATTTCAGTGAACACTAACTGTGTACTATAATTGTAAGTAGGTCAAACTTGTCACCTTGCCGAATGTATGACAGCTCAATCTCATGCTGTAGGCTTTCGTGGGAAATTTAGATTTATCAGTATTGAAAATATCCCATCAATTTGTATTTTTATTCCTCTGCTAGGTTGTAGTACGTTTATAAAAAGGCACCCAAGTAATACGAAATTTTATGTTGAATGCATTTTTACTTTAATGGGAAAAATTATAATGTCACCATTCCGGTGATTTAAACCTTTTAGAATACTGCTTTAGAATTGACAAAGTACAGAAGGTGGAGCCTATGACACAAGATAACAAACAATTCATAGGCTTTAGTAGAAAAAAAATCTTGTTGGTTTTCAAAAAAGTACTCATAAACTAGGATTGAACCGTAAACTGATTTGCTATATTTTGAAGATTGGTCGATTACGCATCAGTTTTTGCTAATACGTCATTAAACTAGCAATTGTACTGATGCCAACAATATTCTTTTGCACAAGGAATTGGCTACAGCAATAGATTTGTTTTTAACACACTGACATAACTGAATAAGATTATTTAATGTTTCAGTTGTAAACATAAATGTGTGATACGAACAAAATGTACTTTTTCTAGTTTTGTTCAGAAGCCAGAATATATATATTTTTTTTTCAAATACAGAAGATCATAATTTTTATCCAGCAAGTAAACAACCCCATTCAAGCTTCAAAGAGCAAACAGTGGCCAGCACTCACGATATTTTTCTTGGCTCAGTCAGTACTAGCACGTTGGTCCCAAGCTTTATAATGCGCCCCTGATAATGAACTCACACAAACACACTCTCAAATATTCTGTCAAAAGCAAATCAAAACAAAGGCGCAAATATGTTTGGGGAAGAATTTCATGAACCTTCAAGTTTGGCGGGTTCAAGTTTGGGGAAGAAGTTCATGAATTGCCAGGTTTTTTTTCCTGTGGCAAGAAGACCAAAGTCTTACGACGGTTAAAACAAGTCAAAAGTGTACAAAGAGAAGTGCCTCATCAACCTTATATTACCGTTCGTTAAATCCCATGATGGTCTAGCCAGCTGACATTACAGCAAAGGAGTACTACAATAGTGCAGGGTGTCTCACAATAGATGTCACTAAAACAAAATCAACCAAATCATAGTATTAATTTTTCATTTGAAAGATACATGTTATAGAAATAAACCATATTAATTCAACTCGAGTCTCTCACCCTTTTCCTAAATAACATTGCGTAAACGCTTTGTAAACCCATCGCAGCTGGCACGCAGTAATTTGGTCCCAAATATCAACGAAATGTTTCTTAAATCGATCTAAAGTAAGCCTTTTCGTAGGGCCTATATGTTGAAGCATATAACCCCAATCAAAGTGTAAAATTGTCCGCGCAACACGCTTGTGTCTTCTTTGCCTTGTGAGCGGGAGCTGAATCCTGTTGGAAACAATATGGTGAATTCCTATACAGCGTTGAAGCATGAGCATGCTGTGAACTGCTGTGACAGATAATTCTTAAATAAAATGCTCGATGTTATATTCAGTGTTGATTTTTACGTTAGGTTCTATTAAAAGAAGAGGAAGTTTACTTCCTCTGCTACAGTTTCTACAGCTAGTTTATCTCTTGGAATATTGACAAGACTTTTGCCATACACTCGATCATTTTGTTGATTATGACTGTCTTGAAGGAGGAAGAGCTTTTCATCCGAAAATAAAATCTCTCAGTCACCGTGCCGAGCCAGAAGATTTCTGCTTCTTTAAACCCTGGCATTCTTTTGACGCTCCGTCAACCCGTGAACCCGTTTTTTTTTGTACGGCTTGCATTCATGTCTGATGAGCCTGTTCATTCAAGCAGAGAACGTCTTATTCGCTTCCTCACAACTTTGATCTTTTCTTCGTTCTGGCAGTTCGTCTAGCACCTCCTTTGTGTTGAATATGGACATTTCCAGTTTCCTTGAACCGTTTCAAGATACAAAAACCAAACTATTGCATATCTGACACGGTCTACGCTTTTGCAAATGTAATTTTAAAACTTGCCCCCGTATGGCTCCCATGGCAGCTGATAAATATAAACAAACGGAATCACTTATTTATCTTCAGCAATAAGCTGTCAAAAGAATACCCTCAAAACGGGTATAACCAATTCCGCTGTTAAAATTATCCAGCTGAAATAAACCAAGATTTAAAAAAGGTGACACCTATTGTGAGACACACTGTACAGAGATAATGAGGTCCAATTCATCCCAAAAGGGATGAATTCACCAAATTGCCTTCAGTTACGTCCAATAGAGAAGTATTGGGTGATAATTAAGCGGAAACTTTAGATGTGCGCCGGCTGATGGGCGACATCATCAGAAAAGTGCGAGAATAACGATGAATAGTATATTTCAGTTATTTATAGAAATAATAGAAACAAATTAATATTATGTTTGTTGCATTTTTAGTAAGTTTATCGATTAAAAGAAGAAAAGAAAAACTTACTCTTGAAAGTTTACAATTGTTTAAGGATGATTTTTGATAACTGAATAGATATACGGGTAATTTTCCAACAGATTCATGTAAACATTTTAATAATCTATGGAGCAGTTACAAGTTAAGTAACAAGGGTTTGATTGGTAACGATATTTCGAGACAGTCGCTATTTTCAGATTTTCATATGACATCCTACACTTGCCGTAAGACGTCTAAATGTCTCAGTTTACCCAAAATTGCAAAAAAAAGCACAGACTCATTAATGGGCATAATTAACCTTACCCATATTTGAGTAAATTTGTATGAGAAAAATCCCATAAATGGATATGTGCACTTTTCGCGACTATGGGTATTCTTCACCAATATTTGGGTAAACTGATTTTAGCATGTGCGTGATAGGTTGGTAGCAGAACAAAATTAATTAATTGTGCCAAAACTGACATTTGCAAATAGGAAGCACATTCAAGTAATAATTCAGGATTTTCAAAGGTCCTAAAATACAACAATCGGTCAATGTGGAAGAAATTTCATTTCGTTGGCTCAGCAGATACTTTCTCCTGTTTATAAGAGATGTATTTCTAGAGAAACATCAAAATGGGGATAAATTATACTACTCTGTAAAATTAAAATCCTACTAGAGTATCGTCTTCGCAATACTTTCTCCATATTTGCTGGTTCCAATCTAGATGAAACCCCACTACTATCCACAGCCATAATATCTACGCTTACTTTTACTTATATTAACTCAAGGATTAGCCTTCGGAATCCTTCTTTCATTGATGTCTTTGTCTTAACTCACCCTACCTTGAGCATATTACCCTCTTCCTAGGTAATGGCAACCTAGCTTACGATGACAGCAAAATCATTTTCATCAGTCTCTTCATTATTGTTATTGTCATAATAATTCACATTATCAATGACTGTTAGGTACTTAATCCAAATGAACCTATTTTGGGGTGAATGAATCTCACCACTGGTATGTGTGCCTCAATAGAGTAATGACAAAGAAGATCAGGCCACAATGAATAAATATCTATTTGAATGATACATAGTAAAACCCGCTGTCTCTACTAGCTTCTGTCGTTGGAGATCGTAGGATTTTTTTTACAGCAGGGCAAAAGTATTGTCATGTCTGCTAAAGACATCCTGACTAAATACGCTTATGTAGTCACATGTTGCTGACTGGCTTCACCTGAATACCAAAAAAAAATGTACCTCAATGGCAGAGCAACGCACAAGTATGGGTAGATTATAGAGAAATAATAAAAATTTACGTGATGCTATTTCACGTTCCTATTCGTGTCACACAATGAGAGTAGTAAAAGCCTTAATAACCAACAACGCAACGACGGTTGGATGACTGGATTTGCTTTGTCATTTGCCTAACGATGTCTCTTAGCATGTATATTACAATGCTGCCAACTGTTTCCTCGCCATCCTATGATAGTAGCGGTAATGATACTAGAACTTAACGAAATTATTCGATAGACAAATAACAACAGGTGAGGATTCCGGATAAGTTAGTTAGATATACTCATTAAATGCCATAACCCCAAGCCTGAAAAACGTGTGACGATTCAAATTGACGTCGCTCGTTCCCGTAATGTATTGATCAATCATTTCCTATGGTTGATGTTTCATACGAAATTAGTGACGATACGATTCAATTAGTAGTAAACCATTTAGCAAGAAATTTAAAAAAAAACCTATAAATCTACAAGTTACAGCCCCATTTAACGCTATTATATGTAAGCTATTTTTATTGTAGAATGCAAAATTATTTGAACTACTATACTTTTAAAGATAGCGCTTTAAATTTATGATTTTTTCAATAGTACGTGCTCCGAAATCAACAAAGTCTTCTATTGAAATCGATGCGTACAAATATTTCCGACCGATTGGTGCAAACATTTTGAAAATCTTTGGAGAAGCGACTGACATGTTGAAGCTCAAAATCTGACCACTTAGTCGTGACGGTTGCAGTTTGATTTTGTTTAAATTGAACCACAGTATAGAAGTTTGTCTTCAAAAATGAAGTTTACGAATCATAAATTTCTGCCAAAACTTGAAAGGCACAGGGTAGGTGTGTGTCCCTTGACCTTGAGTCTAATATGCAGCGATCGATTCATTTTTTTATTATAATTCATAAGTTATTTGAGCTGTTAGCGATGTTCAAGTAGTTCTATCACCGACAAATCGACATGAATGTCAATATAAAATCACCGACAAACCGACATGAATGACAATAGCAAATGTTTTAATATTTCTGTTCAAATTATATTGCTGACATCTATCTTCGTGTTCGCTGAAAACGTTTATTGAAGCCACAAACACGCTTGGGAACTTGATGAGAAGGTTCATGTCTGAGCAATTCTGGACACATTTATTTGATCTAGATAAAATGATTCTTTAGGTTTTGACAGATGGGATCGCTACACATTTGAATCGGTCGTTATGCATTCTTGATCAATAATGAAGATTGAGTTTCATGTCGGTTTGTCGGTGATAAAATGTCTTAATGTTTCTGTTCAAATCACATTACTGACATCTGTCTTCTTGTTCGCTGGGATCGTTTATTGAAGCCACGAACACGCTTGGGAACTTGATAAGAAGGTTCATGTCTGAGAAATTCTGGACACATTTATTTGATCTAGATAAAATTATTCTATAGGGTTTGACTGCACATCGCTGCACATTTGAATCGGTCGTTAGGGATTCTTGATCAATAGTGAAGATTGAGTTTCATGTCGGTTTGTCTGTGACATACTCACATATTTTGATTGCAAATTTAGCCAATAGGTATCAAAATTTTTTCTACGCTTTTAATACAGCAGGCAAAATTTGGCAACACAATACATGGGTATGAGGTTTTCTTGATAAATCAATGTTAATCCAAGTGACCAATAAATTTATAACATGTGACAATTTTCTGCGTATCTATAGGGTTTTCGCGAAAAAAAAAGGATAAAAAATTGATTTGTTATTTAACTTAAACTTACAGTGAAATTATACAATCTCCGCGTTCTTTGGGTTAAAAATAGTAAATACAATCGATTCCCTCCTGAAATGCGTAACTGTCGGTAGTATTCCACTTTATTTTGTTTTTTTTTTTGTGTGCTTCGCCTCCGTACTCGGAAGAAGAGTTACATTAGCTAAGTTTTGTTTATTAGTGTTAGTATTGTGAAATCCGGACAGTAATTATTAAGTTTGAGTGTTTTCCGCTTTGTCGCGAATGAATCGATGATTTTTTGCAGTTTTGAAGTTCGATATAGAGTCGCCTCATAGCGGGGGTTTTGAATATTGGCAGAGTGAAAAGAAGAAGACCAATACACGTACACGGAGAAAATCGAAAATTCTGAAGCATATTATATATTCCTATCTACGCTTCATTCCTTTTAAATCACTGCAGTGCCTAAAAAGTATGCATTGGATCAATATATTTTATGCATTGCAATACAGCTGATTATTATTTTCCGTGCATATTACGTTACCGGCGTCAAATACTCTAGGAGATTGGCCGACTTGTGCCAATATATTTTTTTTTGTCTCCCGAAAGCGCGTGTATTTTGCAAACTTTGCAGCGCTCCGCCATTGTGTGTAAGAATGTGAGTGTCAGTCGAGGTGCCCACTTATGTGGCGGAGGTGGGGCATAACATATCATGTCAAAACTTCGATAAAAAGACTTGGGACGTGAGACAAACGTGGATAAAATATTTTGACATGCTAGCAGATTCCACATCTCCGACACATAAGTGCACTGATGGGCACCTCGACTAAAAACATGTGTGAGAATGAAATTGAAACAACTTTTTTCAAAAAATTTTACCTTTTATTTTATTTATAAATTCACAAGAAAAAAAACATCCAAAAATAATCCTTTTGAATTTTTATACAAATATGCATTGCAATGCATAAATTTGAATTATTCATTGGAATGCATATTATCATACAAATATGCATTTAATGCATAAATTTCATGTATGCATTAGAATGCATAAATTTGATAAATGCATTGGAACGCATATATTTGTTTTATTCTTATCAATGCATAAACCTGGTATAATCATTCCAATGACTGGATAGATTGAATATGGTTTTAGCATAGAATTTATGCTGTATAGTATATTTGTTTTTCTCCGTGTAGAAAACGGCCATTTGCTGGTCAGAAGCAGCAGACGAAGAAACGCGCATGCGTGCCTGAAAAGCTGCCACGTAATATCAAATGCATTCACCACGTTGACAGAGTTTTGTTTTGCCGGTTGCATATCTAACAGGCGATTTAGCAACGTTAATTTGTGCACCTATTTTGTCGCGAGTGCATGAAATTAATTTCTTGTTTTTTTTAATAGGTAATCATTTATTTGTACAGGCTCAATCGAATGAAGTTTACATAGCCAAATGTTCATACTTTTATACATCATTTATCTTAAAACTAAAGTTAGGAGGATAGAGCCGATTACTCGCGGCCGTCCTGAGGTTAATAGGAATTACAAATTACGGATGGGAGAAATTAATTTCAAATCAACGTCGAATTTTTTTATTTTTATTTATTTTATTAAGGCTATGGGTGAGATCTTTCTGATTATAACTACAACTATATAACAATAACCTTATTAAATAATACTAAATACGGGCCTGGTTTGGAAATTTAACATTTCCAAATCTGGAAGTGTGTTGCAGTGCCCTTATCCAAATGATATCGGTAATGCTTACATGCGGGGCTTACTGTATGTGAAAGTAACCTAGTAATGGGCGTGACTCTCCAGACATTCTGAAATGGGTTGCTGGATCTGCAGTAGAGCTATCTTTTTCTAGCTCTCGGATAAAAGTTGCTTCCAATGGTCACTTGAAGGATTGTTGTAAACAGATTTCTTCCATAATACCATTGCCAGCCAATGAGTGTTAGATTGTACACACATACTGATCATAAGTTAAGTCACCATATCGCTGCATGTCTGGTGTGTGCTGTCCCAACAAACAAAGCTTGGTTTGCACGATCTTAATTGCGAAGTGTTATGCGTCTTTTATTAAGCAAGAAGCACCCTATTTTCATTTTCATTTCGGCATAAGCCTGCCATATTCTGTACCACTTACTTCTCATAGAACCTTTTTAATTTTCTTCTGTATTTTATTAAAACCGCAGCTTGGGTCCCATGTATCATAGAAGGAGCTATGACGGACCTGTATAATACACGACCCAACTGCCAGGATGGCGTAAACTTTCGCAGGAACTCCACACGCACTGCATTCCGGCAGCAGGTCCTAACAGTCATAGGACCTGGACCCTAATCTGGCGGATAGGTACACACCTGAATACCGCATTGGCTCAATTGTCTTGTAACAACGGCCACCAATGTGCATATTTGTGACTGCCGTGACTCTCTTTGCACTTTTCCGCATTAAGATTCAGACCGACGTACGCAAGAAATGCTTTGATTTTGCCTAAGATTAGTTCCAAATCTTCATTGATGTCGAAGGAGGCAGGAGATAAGTTACGTGACGTTAAGAAAAATTCTAGTCTTTCCTGTTGCGTTTACTTTAGCTTTCGTTTGCACGTCACGAGTTATACATGAATCCGCTTGATTTAAACATTTTTTTTATTCTTTACTTTTATTTTTGCGCCTGCCATTTTTAAACTAATAGCATTATTTCGTGACAATTTTATCTTCCTGTATTGTGTATCACGCACATTTGTGCTCGACCCCAACAGCATTCATAATTTTTGTTTTAAATCGGTACCAAAATTATAAATAATTATACTGTACATCTCCGGCCAACCGGATGTCTGGAGAATAAACCGGAAACAACGTCTAAAATCTTATGGTTATCAAAATGAAAACCCTTCCTAAATTCAGCGTTCCGTTTACCAAAACGAACCATGCTGCTAACCCTATCCATATATCCAATATCCCAGTGAGTTCTCGTGGAAGTGCAGAGGTGTTCTCGGCTTCCATCAAAGCGAGTATAACGTCAACATACTCCTACCCTATCCTGATTTGACCAGCATGGATGCGGCCGGCGCTGGTATTGCCTTTTAACCTGGTATTGCCTTTTAACTTCCTACATCAATAGAAGGGTATTAAGATCGCTTGAAAACTCGACTTTTTATCCGAGGCCCACAGGGCCGAGTGTCATATACCATTCGACCCAGCTCGACAAACTGAGCACATGTCTGTGTGTATGTATGTATGTGTGTATGTGTGTGTATGTGTGTGTGTGCATTACAAATAATGTCACATCGGTTTCTCAGCCATCTGTGAACCGATTTCAGTTCTGTTGACGGCAAATGAAAGCTACAACATTCCCATAGAACACTATTGATTTTTTTTCATTCGGACATTTCGTTACGCAGATATGAACGAAACAGTACTTGACAGCCTATCACTATTATAATCAAATAGTTTAGTCTCCGATTACATACTGAGCTATTTGTGAACCGATTTTTGTTTTGTTGGTGCCAAACCAAATCTATGAAATTTCCAAATAACTGTTCAAAATTTCATTATGATTGGATAATCCTTCATGGAGATATGACCAAAACAATACCTGAGAGAAAGAGAGCAACGAATTGTGAGATGAAAATATACTCGTTGCAGTTCAAAACCAAACAGTACCACTCACACCCATCGATGCCGCTTGCATTCTATTGTGTCAAATCTGGGGCATTGTATAGCACATACAGCGGACTATCCACACTAAGCGACTCTATATAATTCAGGATCGATTGACTCGAGTGGTTTTGAATTGCAACGAGTATATTCGAAAATTACACAAAGTTTCCATTAACTATAACTACACAATTTTGACCATTAATTATTAAGTATTTATTAAGCATCTTGATTCCGTATCGATGATCAAAATTTATTCTGTGGACCGAATATACGAAATTTCTTATATATGTGTAAATTATTCTTTTATATAATAGGTCGTTAAACACTATTAATGTCAATATTTTAATCACTTCGATGAACAATATGTTCAGGATTAACAAATAGTTCATTTTATAAACTAAATGTTTGAATATTCCTGGATCTTCTTGGAATTTCTGATGAAAATATGTATCCAGTACCATATTGGCCACATTTGAGTTCGTAATTCTGGTGAAGTGTAAGAAGGATTCAGTCTCACCATCGGTGGATTAATGCAGGTTTTTTTTCAATTCTAGATCGCCAGTTTTTACACATTGAGGATGACTGTTAGTCCCAAACATCATCTGTTGGTTCTCTGTGTAATTACAGCCGATCTGGAAAAAAAAGTAGCAACCGCAAGCAGTCAATCATGCTCATGCTCATGCATATGCTCATGTGACTATTTTTTGCGTATCTAGAATGCATAACTCGGTTTATCGGTTCAATTTAGCCAAACTTGCTGTTGAGTCACAAAGTAAATGTAGCATCATCTATGGATAGGCTTTACTGCTCGAATCTATTATCAGTAGTTGTCTCACTTCTACCAAATGACTGTTACGGTTGTCTATCGCAGCATCCGATCAGGTATCGATCGTTATCCGTGGTTATCTTTAACCCATCTTCCCATGATCGATAAAACTATTAGGCAGTAGAGCTGAGTCAGTTGGAAATAAACAGTCGATAGCATCAAACCGAAAATCGTCGCGTATTATCAGTCGAGCTAATAAAATTGTTTCAGCATTCATTGCCTAAAAATCAAAGCGCAATTATTCCCCACTTCGAACTCTACATAAAGTATGGTCCTTCGACGGATTATTTGCTGTTGGGGGTGTGCTGGCAGTTTCGTCGTCGTCGGTCTGAAGTGATCTCAGTGATTCCGTGAAAAAGGACAGATGAGAACTGTGTCCCGATCGTGTATCGAACAATTGACCGTTGTGTTTCGTGGCAGATGCGAATAAGTGGCTGGTGCTAACGGTCGACAATTGAATCTTATTTGCGCCATCAAGAACAATTCGACTATCTCGCCAGGCTATTGAGAGCAAGAACGTATTATTTCTGTTTGCCTTTGTCGACCGATTCCGATAGCGTGGCTTGGGTATCACCGCGTGGTGGCGCAGGTTCATCGTCGAAGACTGCTTAAGTACTGAACTTCCATGCTGCATGTGACCGCATCGAAAGGGGAACCAGCCTGTTGCGGATATATTCCACGTTGGTGAATTTTTCGTGATACTTGCATGACCTGATTGCGATTATTATAGCCACTGCTCATCATGGCTCCAAATCTGAGAAGGTTGGTGAAAGGAGAGCGGTTCTGCCGAGATTCGCTGAAAAATTTGGCTCAATTAGTAGATAACTATCAGAGTATAGAATGAGGACGTGAGGGTTGGAAGGAGCGATTAATAGAGATTTTCGAGGATTTTGGGGATACTGAGTTTGCAGTTAGAGGTTTCGATGATTTTGAAACACTCTCAAACGAGAACTAGCAGAAAGGCACAACTACAATCGCGGGCAGGAGCTAATATTGAAGCGATCTCTATAGAACAAGCGAACAGAGAGAGTGCGAACACCTTTGAATCAACGTATTTGAGACTAAAGGTTCGATTCTAGCTAAAATTCGGGCTAATAGTGATATTCTAGGATCCACCCAGAGGTCCGGCTCAGCAGATTCGGGTAGAGCTACCGGAAATAAAATTGCCCAGCTTTGATGGTACTATCAAAAGAATGGCCGCATTCAGGATTCGTTTCAATCCGCTGATTGCATCAAATACGCAACTTAGTGATGTCGATAAATTTTCTTTGCCTTCTGTCCTCTTCTTTCGAAGGAAGCAAAACGTGTGATTGAGGTGATAGGATTACTTCGTAACTATCCAGTAGCCTGGGATCTTCTTGAAAGGCGATATGAAAATAAATACTTGATTGTGAAATCTTACGTCGAATCGCTTTTTTCAGCCGATCCGATAAAACGGGAATGCTACGATTCTTTGAATCGATTGATCCGACACTTTCGAACGTAATTTAAAGATGCTGGAGAAAGAAGGAGAACACCCTGGAAATTGGAGTACGTTATTGGTTTTATGCGCCTGGGCTCTCGTCTGGATTCTGTTACCTTGCGTCATTGGGAGACGCATAGAATGTCGACAGTGGTCCCCACTTACACCGAACTTATCGGTTTCCCTGCAGCCATAGTCTCGTCTTGCAATCAATCAAATTAACTTCCAAAGTCGACCATCGGTTCTCTCGCTCTTCCGTAAAGGTACCCTTTCGCAAGCAACCAAACTGAACCTAGCCCATTCAGCCGTTACCGCTCAAAAATCCTGCCCCTTCTGTAAACATGCATAGCCCACTCACCCTATCAATGCGAGAAATGTTTCGAAAAATGACTCCTACACAGCGGTTTGAAGCCACAAGAGAATGCTCTTTGCATCAACTGTCTGTCACCTTCGCATCTGAATGGGCTTTCCAGTGGAACTTGCCGGGTATGCCAACAACGGCACCATACGATGCTACATCAGAGAACCGTCGCTCTAATAGTCACTCGATCAATCGACCATAAAACCATCAAGTCGCAGTCACCGTCATCTTCGGCTTCAGTACTCTGATATCAGTCTACCTCTTCGACAAACCGCAGAAAATCGAACCCAAACCACCAGCCTACCCCTCAAAACCAGCCACTTCTCGTCTACCTTACACCGAAGCATACCACACCGTTCCACTACTGTTCTTCTGTCGACGGCTTTGGTCGAGATATTCACTCTTCTGGCACTCATCTATGGGCGTGCTTTATTGGACTCTGGATCACAGCTCAACTTCGTTTCGGAAAATCTCGCACAAAAACTAAAGCTTCGTCGGGCAAGAATTCGTTCCTATCCCAGCGGAGTTGGCCTTTCGTCTATTGCGTCAAAGCACACCGCACTAATCCGTATTCAGTCCTGCAACGCTGATTTCGAAGAGACCTGGAAGTTTCACATACTCTCAAAGCTGACGTTAAATTACCGAATCAATCTGTTGACGTGTCTCAGGCAATTGGCCTTCAGATATTTTACTGGCCGATCCAGCATTTAACCGACCGGGCTCAATCGATTTAATTCTCGGTGTTGACATTTTGATCTTCTCCGTGACAAAGTCAGATCAAAAATAATAGTGCGAAATGATTTTACCAGAACTTTTTGTACCCTTGGATGGGTGGTATCTGGAAGGCGCAAGCGAAGATGCCAATATCGTCCTGCAACCTTGTCCACATTTCGTCCAATCCAACGATTGAAGATCAACTAGCACGATTCTGGGAAATCGAATCGTGTTCCATTCAGCTTACACATTCCGTCGAAGAAACCAAATGCGAAGAATTCTTTGCCAAAACGACGAAAGATTCTTCTGGTCGTTTCAGTATCGCTCTACCAAACCGATGATGTCGAGGCTTGGGAATTCAAGAGACATTGCGGTCGCCGTTTCTTCTCGCTAGAACGTCGACTCAACGCTAGTCTACGCGCAACACACTGAGTTTATGCACGAGTATGCACGGCTAGGACATATGAAGCAGATTGAAGATGCAGGACGGTCAGTTCCAGCCTACTGTTTACCTCATCACTGCGTTACCTGAACCGAATAGCCTCGCCTGATGCAGGTGGTTTTGATCACGTCATGTTCAACCGATAGCGGCGTGTCTCTCAACGACGCATTGTATGTTAGCTATCATCCAGATGATTTGGTCACCATTGTCCTGGAGATTCCGGAGATACGCAATTTTAATAATCGCAGACGTCGAAAAGATGTATCAAACCGTCCTAGTTCGAGAATCAGACCAACCGTTACAAAGGATCCGATGGAGGAATTCTCCGATACAACCGCTACAGACTTTTCAACTTACAGCAGTTACCTACGGAACATCTTCAGCTCCGTACCACAAATAAATGTTTACAGAAGCTTTCGAAGATGGTTCGGAAGAATCGTCAAATCTTGCTCTTGTTCTTGGTGAGACTTTTATATGGATGACGCGTACCGGAACCGGTAGCGTGAAGAAGGTCCAGGACCCTTTTGTCGGGAACTACTCGAGCCTGACCCGACTGGCTGGATTACTCTCCCGCAAATGGGCTTCAAACAGTGCGGCAGCTATTCTGAACGCCGTTCCTCTGCAATTGAGAGATGAGCGTACTGTTTTCGAACTCGATTCTTCTTCATCACCCATAAATACGTTGGGACTTCAGTGGGATACTACTAAAGACACGTTGCAGTTTAATGTTCCGAAATATAAAGTACGCAGCACATGATTACCAAACAAACCGTATTTCCGATATCATCTGTTTGACCCCTTTAGGTCTTACTGGCCCTGTCTTGGTTCAAGCAAAATTGTTTCTCAAAGATCTTTGGCGAGACGGTTGTGAATGGAAGGAGCCGCTTACCGAGTCCGTCAGCATCAATGGTTAGAACTAAGGGTAGTTTCGTCGCTTTCCGACCTCAAGATACTTCGATGGTCATTCGCAACTATTGGAGTCATAGTTACAGAACTTGCGGTTTTCCGACGCGTCCGAAGAGCATATGGTTCCTGCATCTATATTCGCGCAGTATCGGACACTGGCAACAGCCACGCCAACCTTCTTACCGCAGAAATCCAAGATTAGCGCCGAAAGGAAAAAAGGAAAAAAGGGAGGAGTCGTCTCAGTCTACCACGCCTTGAGCTCTGTGGAGCTCTTTTGCTGAGCCATTTGTTTGAAAGAGATTGAATCCAGTTTGAATCCGTCAGCTTGATGCTTTTGGACGGATTCCGAGATCACGGTATTCAAGCCGCTTCATAGAAGCCTCGTTGGAAAACGTTTGTCGCCAACAGATGCTCTGAGATACAGCGCATAACAGCTAATGGCATATGGTCACATGTACCGGGTTCGGAAAATCCCGCCGATATTATCTCTAGAGGGATGCTGCTGCAGCTCAACTACGTGACTACTCGTTGTGGTGGAAGGGGCCCGGATTGGCGTAGTCAACCATCTCGATTTTGGCCAGCTCTCAGTCGTCAACTAACCGACTTTTACGTCCGAGGAATTGGAAGAACGATCAATATCGCTTCCTGTTCAAGATTAAACCCCCAAATGAGCTGTTTTCCCTATATTCTCGTACGCTTAAAATAAATCAATACCATGTACCTTCAGATTCGTATACAACGCGAAGGCTACAGATAAAACAACGCGTCGCATTGGATTCCTTACAACTACGGAGCTTAACGAAGCTACCGTAACCTCGTGAAACTTGCGCAAACGAAACGCTTCGCTCAGAATGCCTGAATATCAACCGTCGAGACACAAGTCAAACCAATTCGCATCTCAATACGCTTAATGTTGGTAGCGGCGTACTGCATCGGTGGCCGGCTGCATATCATCTATTTCGTATGACCAACGGCACCCGATAATCTTGCGGACAAACATCCTCTCCGCAGGTATGTGGTGCACTATCACTTGAAGTTTTTACATGCTGGACCGCAGCTTCTCGTCGCGGTTGTGCGGGCGTTTTCTGGCCTCGCCCGCGCCGCGAAATACAGCGCGCCGAGTGGTCCATGCTTGTACTCGATGCTCGCTGCAAACCCAAAGTTTTGGAACTAACTTATGGAGAACTACCGCGGAACGATGGCCAACCGTTCCATTCTCGTCACGGGTGGATTATTGTGGCCCATTTTACTATCGCCCGATCCGCCGTGCTACTGACCGTCCGATACTACGTATCAATATTCGTTGCCTGGTTACAAAGGCTGTCCATCGCGGAGTGCGTAGCAGACTTGACCACCAATTCGTTTCTCGCCGCTTTACGACGGTTTGTTGCTCGTAGAGGCAAACCAGCGCTGATAGAGAGTGCGACGCGCACTCAACTTCAAGGTGCCAAACGGGAGCTTGAAGAGGTTATGCCGTCTGTTTCGGTCTCAACAGCATCAAGACAAGGTTACCCGTAGTTGCGCGGAAGATGGTATAGCTTTCAAATTCATTTCCTCCCAGGTCCCCGGAGAGACTTTGGGAAGCAGCTGTTAAGTCGATGAAAGTCATTTCGCCGAACTGGCAAATGTGATCCTCTATCAGGACGAATTTTTAACCCTGTAGCCCCAAATCGAAAGCTGCCTTAATTCTCGTCCTTTGACCCAGTTAATCTCGGACCCAAATGACCTGGAGGTGCTCATACCAGGGCATTTTTGGTTCATCGTTCGCTAACCGCCATCCCAGAACCCAGCCTGGCCGACGTCCCATTCAACCGACTCCAGTCGATACCAACAGACTCAGGACCGTTCGTAAAATCTGGAAGCAATGGCAGTCGAATACTGTCCGGGTTGCAGCCTCGCACTCGTTGGACCCAGCGACGCAGCAACATCAAGTCAGGTACGCTGGTGCTGGTGAAGGAGGAGAATCTACCTCCACTGAAGTGGAGCATCGGTCGAATCACGAAAATCTTCAAAGGAGACGACGATTGCATCCAAAGTTGTCGATGCGGACAAGGACGTTGAGTCATCGCAGAATGCCAGAATGCCGCGTTGCTGCCAGTCGTCTGGTGATGGTGAAATTACGCCGATTCATAAAGAACCTAAATCGCGCCATTCGAACGCAGTGTTCTGCGCACCGTCGGGAGGTCAAATGACCTCCCGTTCATGTAGTAGTTGTGATAAAAATAACAAAAAAATAATAGAATGTTTCGTCTCCCTGCGTTATCGTCGTTTGCACCAATCACCGTCACAAACGAGTTCATGGCTTTTTTTTTTTAGACTGGGATGGAAAATCTGCAACCAGACTCCTGAAGAACTCAGGGTGTGGGGATGAGGGTGCCAACTCCTCGACCCACTAAAAACCCACCCGTGCCTTAAGCCTTTCTCCCTCCCCGGAACCACCTTTCGGTATTACTTCAGGGAGGGGGCTTTTGTGCTAAATAAGCACCCACTATGTCTAACTACTTAGGTCTTTAGTAGTTAGCTTCGCCGACCTGACGCTGATTCGATCGAGATGCTCCTGGATCCAAGCAGGGTTCGGGACGTCTGGTCGCGGTCCAGATCGTCCGCGATCTCCCTACCCGACCGCTTACGGTACCTGCCGAACCTCGCGTCGTATGGTCCCTCCTCCGATCGAGAAAGTCGGGGCCATGTCACGACCGCTTACGACCTCCTGCCGGCTCCTGCGCCGTATGGCGCTTCCTCCGTTGTAGTTCGTTTAGCCGTTAAGGGGAGCTTAACGTTTCCAGGGTGCACCGCGGGGAGGCGAACTACTTCCACACCCCAGGTTCATGCTGGCTTAGCTTTGACGATCTGTAGCTGACCTAATGTATCCACTGTACGTCGGACAGACTTGTGGAGTTGCAATGTGGAACGCAAGGATCTAATAAAGCAAGCCGGAAATTACCCGCTGTCGTATCACCCATCGAAGGATGTATCGTTGCCCGAATTATTGCCCAGACAGAAGGATGTCGTCATGTATGCACAAGTACGCTCAGTACTTCGCTGCCAACGGTCATCGTCCGGTAACGGACCCGTGGAGGCCGGTTGCCTCCGCCCCAGTTAAGTATTGTTATTTTTGATCTCCTGAATATTTGAAAAAGCCGCCGATGTTCGTTTGCAGAAAACAAAACCACCCCCGAGGACGGCGTTTCCGATGGCCCTATGAGAAGGAAGCATGAAGTCACCCTATAAATATCACCACCCACCCAGATCCAAGGTCAAGGTCAGCGCCGGTCAGCTGTGCGATCGCCCAACCATGGCTGCCGAGAAGTCACATGGACCCGACCAGCTAATTACCGAGATGTCGCCGAAGTAGCAATGGAGAGGTAAACAAACGAACGATGTCGTAACGAACGCCGATAAACAACCCATCGCCAAACGAAAGGGACACAGTCGTCACGATGAGGATACCAATCAGTGAAATTTTCAGAGCAAGATAAAATTAGAACTGAAAAAGAATCTAGTATGAATTAGTTAACCTAGGATAGATTAATAGGCAGTTTATGCATAGCCAGGCTAAGAGAATGATAAGGTCTGAATTGTTAAAATTAGCATTTTCACGGTGGCCGGCATGTTGAGTCACAAAGTAAATGTAGCATCATCTATGGATAGGCTTTACTGCTCGAATCTATTATCAGTAGTTGTCTCACTTCTACCAAATGACTGTTACGATTTGTCTATCGCAGCATCCGATCGGGTAGCCGATCGTTATCCGTGGTTATCTTTAACCCATCTTCCCGCTGATCGATAAAACCCAATAGGCAGTAGAGCTAAGAGTCAGTTGGAAATAAACAGTCGATAGCATCAAACCGAAAATCGTCGCGTATTATCAGTCGAGCTAATAAAATTGTGTTTCAACATTCGTACCCTAAAATCAAAGCGCAATTATTCCCCACTTCGAACTCTACACTTGCATTATTTGGTGATCGTGAAATTAATCTGTTCAGCTTAAAAAGAGAAATCATGACTGCTAAATATTTAAGGAAACTGTGAATTACGTGAAAGTGAAAAACTATTAATTGATTTATAATGTCTCGATTCACGATTTTCTTTGCAGTTTTTTTTCCTTTTTTCCAAACTCAAAATGAGACTTAGGGTAAAGAGACTCGATTACTTTGCTGCTATAAAAGAGAATGCGACAAAGGAGCTAAAAGCCATTTCTCCGACGGCCCATGAACATTGTGCAGCAAATCTTGCATTTCCGTTATATGCTATAACGCAGAAAATTATATATTTCAGGGTCAGGCGTTGACACATGTCCGTCAAACGGGTTTTATTGTGAAGCAAACAAAATAAATTTGCAAGTAAGTTACGAAAATTTTATTTTATTTACACATTTCTGGTACTTGTTGATCATCGTGTATTCTTTTTCAAATCATGCCGGTAGCAAACCGAATGAAATTTTAAAAAGCGAACCGGAATGAAAACTCCATTGAGAGAACTGTGTAAAATGCGTGTGGAAAGGCCAGCCTCAATAACCTGGGCGGCTTTGATTGATTAAAATGGCTTTATCTGAACGGATATGTAACTGGTTTTTAATCTATTTGAAATACTTCAATGTAAGAGTTGGGCTAGCAAAATTAGTTGAAAACATTTCCTTATAACTCTTACACAAAAATGGTAGCGAACATCAGTGGTTCAAGTTTCATTTATCTGCAGCAAAATGGCCAGTATATTATTGACTCAAAATTCTAAAGATGTCAATAATATATACGACTACGAATTGGCCACAGGGTGACCCTGAAACAGGTTCCGGATGCCCTGGGAAAATTGATCAAATTTAAATTACAACAGAAATATGTCATGCGACTTATGATCGTTCTCAGTATGTTATGAACAATTAAATAGGTTAAGAAAACTACGAGAAAACTATTAAAAACTGGATTTATATTGAAGAACGTTTTTTGAACGAATCTATACATTTATTAACTTCCACAGTCCAGTGAATTCAATGACGATCAAATAAGTGACATATTAGACATGTTTTCTCCAGACCAATAAACATTTCCCAAATAAAAAATCCATATATTATGATATTTGTGGAATACACCTGCTTCCTGCTGCGGAAATTCTGCTTCCACCTTTCGAACCCTTGCATACACCAGCTGGTCCTGAGCGCAATTCGGACGTTATTGGCCAATCGTCACTACTGTACCGTCAACGTTACCTCATGGCCGTAGCACAATTACATTGTATCCGAAGATTGTGTTGTGTAAGATTCTTGATAAAAATACATGCATTACTTCATACTGGTAAACTTTATTCATAAATCTCAAGAACCCTTGTATTTAGCTTGTCCTGTGAATACCCTTGGTTGATCAAACCTAATCTCGAGAGCCGGACATTGAACATGAACAAGAGATAGTGGAAAGAGAGAAGAAAGTGGTCATTGAGGAAGAACAGCTCTCGAACTAAAAGTGATGAAGACTTTATTTTAAAATAGGATTAGTTTTGGAAATACCGACCTATCCCACACCTCCACCAGTCATATGATCACAAAATACTGCCAGCTGAAACATAGTGATGCTGGTTGGTTGACTATTTGACAATAACGAAGTGAGGAGGTGCGACTGAAGATCACATTTATTTATTGAGTCGTCATCCTAAGAATTGAACAATTAGATAAAACTGAATAACATAGAGGGTGTTCCGATTAAAATTTAGTAAAAACGGTAATGTGTGTGAGTCGATCAAAGTTTCATCATATGCAGATGCAGAAAACAAAACCAGTGACAACCTTAGACAACCAGACACAGCATTTGATGAAAAAAAATCACAGACAACAGACAGTTGAAAATTTTGATTTTTTATAATGCAGAAAAGAATCTATCACTCTTAGACAACCGAATGCAGCAGTTGCTGGAAAAAAAACAGACAACAATAAAAAACGCCGTCGTTCGACAAGCGGGCCCACATGTCATATACGACATGAGCGCCGCCGTGGCCTATCGTCAGTCTACTGATTTTTAATTCAACCACTAAAATCAGTAAACGATGGAAACTGTATTGAGTGTCATATCTGTTTGTCTGTGCCGAGAAGATCGAGCTGACTTGGAGGATGCTTTGTTGTTAAATTTTGACATTTCGTGTCGGTCACCATCCTCATCGCAGCCAACTTCACTCCGATGCTCCTTACACGGAACCATAAATCTACCCAAATTTGAGTTGTTTTCACCCTTTTCACCCACCTCTATGGTTGTAGGCCAATATGAGTAAAGTGAACATCGCGCTGGGTAGTCTACATTTACACCCCGTGAAAAATGTTTACTCTCTCGGTAATAAACTTTACCCAACACTAAAACAAATTTTGAACGCAAAATCGAGAGTGTATAATTTTACTCAAATTTGAGTCATTGCGCCAAACATCCCGGTGGGTTGAGTGCGGCTTGCTCTATTTTTTGTCAACATTTCGTGAAGAAAAGAGAGAAAACTACCCTAAATTTGAGTACAAATTTCAAACGCTGGCTCAATTTTCGGTGTTTATAATTAAAAAATATTTATATTTTTCTTCCCATGCGCACATTTTAGGTATTTATAACTCAAAACTTTGGCAATTGTTTTTTCTGTGTAAAACCAACACAACGTGGTAGTTCAACGCAATAACTCAATTTTGAGTAATATTATATACATTCTGGATTTCGCATTATCACAATTCAATTATCAGAGGTACTGAAGAAGGGAGTGATCGTCATGCTGTTACGAAACTTGAATCCGCGAAAAGGGCTTTGCAATGGAACAAGAATGGTTATTGAGGGACTCGATAGATACAAAATTAGCATATGCTATAACGATCAATAAATCGCAAAGACAGACATTTGATCATGTGGGAATTGATCTTCAGTCGACCGTATCTTCGCATGGGCAACTATACGTTGCTTTGTCACGATCTCGGAACCCTAATCAGGTAAAAGTTCACATCGTACCTAATTCACAGCAAGGAGATCTATTGAAGGATGGTCGTCAGCTTACACGCAATGTGGTCTTCACCGAAGTTTTTCAGATGTAAATATAAGCTGCATTGAATTCACCGAATAAAAAACTCTATTCAAAACGTAAAAAAATGTAATGCTTTTCTTATTTAATCTACAAGCGTGAATCTGAACCGTTTATATGGAAAAAAAAACACTTGCCACGGGCGCTACTGCGTCCACAAATAAACTAGTTTATTAATAAGTCAAATTCTTTTTCGATTTCAAGTTTAGTAAATACATAATACACGAGATATATTCAGCTAAGTTTCCTTTTTACCGAATGCGAGTTGTCGGGTCTTTCGTTTAACACCTGCCATAAGATTTTGTACAGTCTCCACTTTATTCACCACAGAACGCCAATTTACCTTAAACTATTTTTCGCTCACAACAGCTTTTTGATTCTTCTTAAGGTTCCGCTTGACGATGGCCCAATATTGTTCAATTAGGCGGACCTCTGGCGTGTTGGGGGGGTCTTGTCCTTAGGCACAACTTAAACGTTGTTGGCAGCATACCACTCCATGGCCTTTTTTCCGTAATGGCAAGATGCCAAATCCGGCCAAAATAGAACGGAACAATTATGTCGCTTCAGCACAGTCGATGTTTTTCGTGAAACTCGCTTGGATACATTTCCTGGTTGACGGTTCGGGTCGGAATGTAAACGTTGCTCTTCTAGCCACAGTTTCAGATGGCCTACCACTTCAGATATTTCTTCACGAGCTTTGACAGTTTAATCTGCTTGAAAACCTTTTCCTTTCCCCGTCCGGTTGCCGTATAAAATTCCTGTCCTGGAATCTGTTTAAAGACTGCCTTGCATTGGCGTAACTACTTGGGGTGCCTAGGGGGGCCAGGCCCCCTCCAGAATTATGTAGCCCCCCCCCCCCCTCCCCCCTCCAGGATTTTTTCCTAATATATTTCAAATTTGACATATAACACTATAAATTTTTTGTACTTTCCTCCCTTCAGAAATAGTTTGAATGAGTAACTTCAGAAGTATGAGTCTTTACTCCTTTGCATTCTCTTTTACACACACTCACCCCACTGTACCTTATTGGATGAAAAGTTGGTATATTTATCAAGAAAACCATAGTTAACGACAATTAGATACATGAGAATTCCTATATATCAACATTACATCCACTTCGCTCGAGAGTTTGCGTCTGTTAAAATGTGTTGAAATTGGAAATATCTTCCTAACATCATGGGATCCTAGTTGTTAACAGCAATTTTTGCTAGAACCAAAGATGTAATGAGAAAGTATCGAGCTCGGCAGGTTATGAAATTACTTCGAAATACTGCTTAACAAAAGCTCTACGCCTTAGCTCTAAATAATTTCTAAGAATTCTAGTAATTCAATTCTATTTATATAAGAAGGTATTGCAATAATGAGTTTTATTTGAAGGCGCATTTTAGAATTCACGATATCATTTTCTCTTGTACGAACAATTTAGTAACATGACGCAGAACCGATTTTCAAATCTGGCTAATTCAAGTATTTAAAACGGAGTTGTGAAGGAATCAGTATCAACCGACAGAATTTTGAAGATTTAAAACGCGTTATCCAAACTAATCTATATTTTATATAAATTTAAAATGTTCATTGACTCAATACTGTTTTTTGAAGTTTTTCAGATTTTTACTTGAAACATGACTCTACATAGATTCAGGACTATTCTCCGCCTCGGATGAGTTGAGACGCCTCAAGAGAATTGAGTAAGGTGACTACAGTAACCTCGTGTGAGTCCATTCTTTATTTTATCCAGACGGAATAATATGAGGTATATATTCACCCCACTCGATTCTCTTAAGGCATCTTCACTCACCGAGGCGCAGAATAGACCTAATTATTCTATTAAACCTGTCTTTATTTATCAATTAAAACAACCTACGCTACTTTTGTCGCTCTTTTCAATATTCGTATAAACGAAAAAAAAATCGCGCAGGCCCCCTCCAGACTAATTGTCTAGCTCCGCCAATGCTGCCGAATCAAACTTCGTCAGCATCGTCGTGTACAACTTTCGCGATCGTGCTTTGGCTGACGTGTTTTGTTTATCGTCGCGATTTAGAGTCACCACTTTCTTTTTGTCGTCGCTGTGGCCTCCGGCTTTCGATTTTTTGAGAAGTAAATGAGAGATAATTGTATTTTGTTGAACTAAGATAATTAGGTTGTATCTTTCTACTTCATCGCACAGTTAAACGTGGCCCAAAAATAAAATTATTATCAAAGTATATAAAAATAGCTGACCGCAATATCAGCTTTCGTTTTTTTCTTTCGATTTCTTTCGATTACGCCGTCATTAAAGTCTGCACTTCAAATTTAACATTCGCAGACGTTATCGGAGAAATTCTGAAAGTATTCGACTAGGATTTTTATTTACAACCTTAATATGATTCACTCATTAATTTTCAGTTGAAAGCGATGCCGATGATATTACTATTAACTTCATTTTTGTCTACAACCATCAATAAAGGGTGTACGGAATCAAATTGCGACACACACAAATGTTCGGTAAAATTCGCCCGTTTAACCAATTATCTTCCAACTTTAAGGGAGTAGAATAAAACATGTTATAAATATATTCCCATGTTTGCTTTGTTCAATTTCAATTCCATAACCAAATGCACGAACTTTCTTCTTTACACTACTCATAAGGTCCTATACAACATTTGGACCAACTTTTTTTTGCGTGGCAATTCATTTTCTCTTCATATCTTCCTCCGATTTCACTTCGTTAGGACGCTTCCGAAGTGCCTGTTTCATGATGGCCCAGTACGTTTCAATTGGCCGCAGTTCCGGTGAGTTCGGGGGGTTGAGATGCTTCGGCACGAAATTGACCTCCTTAGCCTTGTACCACTCCTAACCTCTTTCGAGGCTAAATCCGGCAGAAAATCGTCGGACTATCGTGAGACTTCAGGAGAGGAAGTAGACGCTTTTGGAGGAATTCCTTTACGTACACCTGCCCATTGACCGTTACAGTTACAAAATTGGAGCCCCGGAAGCTGCCGGAAGTCTGCTTTTACATACGTCTCATCATCCATAACGAGACAATTTGGTTTCATATGGGTGTAGAATTTCCGTGCACGTGTTTTACCTACCGTATTCGGCCGTTCATCGCGATTAGGCGCCTTTTCGACTTTGTACGTGTGTAGCCCTTCACGTTTTTCCGCATCTTGCACGAAAGTTTTGGTAAGATTCAGTTTCTTCGCCACATCTCAAACTGAACTGTTGGGATTCCTCTTGAAAGCTTGAACTACCCGCTTGTGATCAAACTGAACACTATACGGAGATCCATTTTTGCCACGTTTTTCTTTCCGATGGATGATCAAACGTTCGTGGTACCAATTTAAAACACGAGACACCGTAGAATGTACCATTCCCAGCTTCCTGCTGGTGACAGGATGAGAAAGATCCGGATTTTCGAGGTTCGTGCTCAAAATTTCTTTGCGCCACTGCTGTTCTTCTAACTTCATCTTCGCAACGCTTGCACATCTGCTAAATTTACACAGAGTCAACACATACACATTGAACTAATTCCACTCAAAATTTCAATAGAAAATACCCAACGGGTAGAAAGTTACAGCCATTTTAAAGTGGTGCAATTTGATTCCGTACAACCATTATAATTAAAAACTGCAAATTAATTGATTCAACCACTTAAGAATATATTTGTCAACACACGAGCTTGTTGCATTATGTGATTACCAATATTTATAACTTTACTTCTCAAGCACGTTCAGGCGGCTGTCATTTCTATTGCAGAAAATAACAATTCCATCACAAGTTGTAACTTTTCAACCATGGCTAAACATAAAATTAAATAAATGCCCTGGGCCATTTCCTGTGCAGTTAAGTTTGTCGACAAAAGTGCTGCAGCCTTTCCATCATCACCATCATTGGCTTCATGACGGGAAACACAAGCGTACAATCAGTGACCACATATAAATTTATTTGCTGAATGCAAGTGCACATATGCTTGTAGCCAGACATTGGTTTTCGAAGCGGGCTTCAGATAAAAGCGATTCCTTTTTTATTTTTTCACCTTTTTTACCTACCAAAGCTAGTGCCGGAAATTAATTAAACCAAACGTATAATACCGAATTGTCGATAATAATTTTAACGATGCCGTCCTGTATGCAAATTTTCCACTTTTGCTGTTTGATCAGCACGACAATTGATTTTCCATGTTCGGAATTGAATTTTCTGAAATAAATACACACGCACCATTAGTGCCGTGAATAAATTATATATTGTCCCCCATTTTATCCCAATCGACTATCCACTCCTAGCAGCAAAGGTAGCAATTCTATTCAGAGCTGTAAAAAGGACGTATTTGCATTGTTAGGTTCTCTGCATTGACTTTCTCTTTAAATCTATATTCAAGCAAATATCATGCCATTTTTGTTCACAATAATAGATCGAAAAGCTGCTTTTATTTTAAAGAGAGTGGACGATAAGAAGAATATGAATCGAAACATTCTAGCTTCAAAAAAAATCACAACGGATTTCTGAGCCCAAGATAAATCTGAAGCGGCTTCGAAAACAAAACCCTAGCTTTGAGCCCTTTTTCTTTTGAAGCCAAATCAGAGGAAACTTCCGTTACCCTATTGCCTATTGCCCCTGTTGGTTCGGTTTTCCACTCATTTTACTAGAAATTAGAAGAAAAAGTTACAGGTATTTCACTAAACAGCTCAAACCCTCTCATTTAAGTTTGAAACTTAGATGTTTCAGCTTTGATTCCGCCTCCAAAAAAATTAATCGAATTGTTTATGTACACTCCTAAAAAATATCATGTAAATTTAGATCTTCTTAGATACACATAAAAGGACCGGCCCGTAGGATAGATATTTGTGCATGTTCTTAAATTCACATGACCGTAAAAACTCGAAATGATAGCCTACATCAAGCAACGTAAATGTAAGCTGAGGAACACAAAATTATATTTTACAAATGCCGCTACTTCCATCTCTCCCGGGGACATCCAAAACCCCTGACGCCCCTATTTTAAGAACAGAAGCCCCCTCCTCTAGTGGGCTGTTCTCATTTGATGACATCGCCGAAGGTATCTTCAAGTACCTTGAAATTTCTGACCCTCTCAAAAGCATTGTTTTGGCAATGCTTCCAACAGTGAAGACCTTTTTGAAGCAATTGACAATTAAGTGGCCCCTCCTTGCAGCTATCATTTCCTTCGATGGATAATTTTCCAAATGAGGTCGGGGATTTGATCACTGTTCTACAGTGGAAATGTCGAAGTTTGATTCCTAAATTGGAATCTTTTAAATTTTTAGCTCACACTACCGGTTGTGATGCATTCGCTCTTTGTGAAACATGGCTCTCTTCTGAAATCGATCTTCCGATTCATGATTTCAATATTATTTGTCTTGATCGTGAGGATTCAGGTGGAGGGGGAGTACTTTTGGGGATCAATAAGTGCTACTCCTTCTATAGAGTGAATTTTCCTCCTATTCCAGGTATTGAAGTTGTCGCATGTCAGGCTGTTTTTAAAAATAAAAGCCTTTGCATTGCTTCCGTTTATATTCCTCCAAGAGCCTCCATTAACCGAAAACAACTTTCAGATGTTTGTTCGGTTCTTCCTGCTCCGCGGTTGGTCATGGGAGATTTTAACTCTCACGGTACAGGCTGGGGAGAACTGTACGATAACAACCGGTCTTACCTAATATATGACCTCTGTGACAACTTCAATATGACAGTACTTAACAATGGAGAAGTAACACGTTTGGCTGGTCCAGCCTTAGTTGGCAGTAGATTAGACCTCACACTTTGTTCGAATTCATTATCGTTGGATTGCACATGGAATGTGATTCAAGATCCCCACGGTAGTGATCATTTGCCCATAAAAATTTCGGTTGCCACCGGGTTCAATCCGTCGAAATCTGTTAACGTCACGTATGATCTTACCCGTCACATCGATTGGACGAAGTTTAGGACAGCAGTAGATGAAGCCGTAACGACGGTAGAAAGGCTTTCACCGCTGGAAGAATATAACTTCCTCTCCAACCTGATCTTAGACAGCGCGCTTCAAGCTCAAACTCGAATAGTTCCAGGAACGTCATTTCACCGGAAACCTCCTTCTCCATGGTGGGATCAGCAATGCACCGAGGTTTACCGTAAAAAGTTCGACGCGTTTAAAGTTTTCCATAGACGTGGAACACCTGAGCACTTCGAAGTATACACGGCTCTCGAACGCGAACTTAAGAGTCTCATCAAGGCCAAGAAACGCGGTTACTGGCGAACATTCGTGAACGGGCTATCGCGCGAAACGTCGATAAGTACTCTTTGGAACACGGCGCGAAGGTTGCGTAACCGAACTACGAACAACGAGAGCGAGGAGTACTCGGACCAATGGATCCTCAAGTTCGCGCGAAAAGTTTGTCCAGATTCTGTGCCGGCACGGATGATTCCTCGCGAAAACACGAATTCGATAGATGAGATCAGCCAACCCTTTTCAATGGTAGAGTTCTCTCTCGCACTCCTTTCGTGTGGCAATACGGCTCCAGGAGCTGATAGAATCAAGTTCAACTTGCTTAAGAACCTCCCAGACGTCGCTAAGAGGCGCATGTTGAACTTGTTTAATCAGTTTCTGGAACTCAATATTGTACCGGATGATTGGAGACGGGTGAGAGTTATTGCCATTCAAAAACCTGGTAAGCCCGCGTCCGACCACAACTCCTATCGACCCATCGCGATGTTATCTTGTATTCGAAAGTTGTTGGAGAAAATGATCCTTTTCCGTCTGGACAAATGGGTTGAGACGAACAAACTTCCTTCAGATACTCAATATGGTTTCCGTAGGGGTAAGGGAACGAACGACTGTCTCGCGTTGCTTTCCACAGATATTCAGTTAGCTTTTGCTAAAAAAGAGCAAATGGCTTCTGTATTCTTGGATATAAAGGGGGCTTTTGATTCAGTATCTGTTGAAGTTCTTTCAGATAAACTCCACGCGTGTGGCTTTTCACCATTAATGAATAATTGTTTCTACAATTTGCTGTCAGAGAAACATATGAGCTTTTCTCATGGAACCTCTACAGCTTCACGATTTAGCTACATCGGTCTCCCCCAGGGATCATGTTTAAGCCCCCTTTTGTATAATTTTTATGTCAAAGACATTGCCGGTTGTCTAGGTGACAACTGTACGTTGAGACAACATGCAGATTACGGCGGAGTGTCTGTCACGGGACTCAATGGGATCGATATGCAAGGACCCTTACAGGATACCTTAGACAATTTGTCTACTTGGGCTCTAGAGCTAGGTATCGAATTATCTACGGAGAAAACTGAGTTGGTAGTTTTTTTCTAGGAAGCATAACCCAGCACAACCGAAGCTTCAAATTTGGGGTAAGCCGATAACTCATTCAATATCCTTTAAATATCTTGGGGTCTTGTTCGATTCAAAGTGCACATGAAGATCCCATATGGAGTATGTGAAGCGAAAGTGCCAGCCAAGGATCAATTTTCTCTACACAATTACCGGAACCTGGTGGGGAGCTCATCCACAAGATCTTCTAACGTTGTACCGGACAACGATTTTGTCGGTTATAAAATACGGTTTTTGTTTTCAGTAAGCAGCTCGGTCGCACATCATTAAACTGGAACGTATTCAGTATCGGTGTCTTCGTATCGCTTTAGGTTGCATGCACTCGACTCACACCATGAGTCTTGAAGCTGGCTGGCATGTTGCCACTCTCGGATCGGTTTTCAGAATTATCTCTCCAGCTCCTCATCAGGTGTGAAGTTATGAACCCCCAGGGAATCGCAAATTTTGAGAAGCTCCTTGAGTTGAATCCTCAAACCCGCTTCACGACCTTGTACCATTTGTACATAACACACGATGTCAGCCCTTCGCCGAACATTTCCAATCGTGTTTGCTTCTCCGATTTCGACAATTCGGTTCATTTTGATTTATCCATGAAGAAAGAGCTTCATGGAATCCCAGAGCATCATCGTCCTATGATTGCTCCTGTGATATTTGCTGCAAAGTTTGGCCAAGTTGATTTCACCAAATCGTTCTTCACTGACGGATCTTTGATAGAGGAGTCAGCAGACTTTGGAATATTTAATGAAATTTATAGCGCCAATCGTAAACTTCAAGCACCTTGATCCGTATATGTCGCGGAATTAGCGGCAATACACTTAACGCTAGAAATTGTTGCCTCATTAACACCGGATCAGTACTTCATTTTCACGGATAGTCTCAGTTCTATAGAGGCTATTCGCTCCTTGAGGCCGGTAAAGCACTCCTCGTATTTTCTCATGAAAATACAGTGAGAGCGGTTCCATGTTATTTCAGCAACGAGTAATTTTCATATTTTTTGATTTGCATGAAACCTTGCATACAAGTTTTTGGGGAAGAAAAACGCCGTTTTGCATACTTGGTTCGCGTTTGAATCTAGCCTTACTTATGAGAACGGCCTATGAAAAATGCAAATGATATCTTCAAAAAATTGTATCTCGGAAACTGTTTGTTCGATTGGTTTGGTGTCTTCGGCGAAGTTTTAGACAATTGTTGGTTCTATATGGAAAAAATATGCACGGTAAAAAAAAGTTTGGTTTTTGTGTTTTGAACTAGAATATAGATTTTTAAATTAAAATATATTTTTAATTATTCTTAGGTTATAGCTGACTTAAAATGCTATCTAGTGCACAGTGGGTTGTTCTGGGGAAAAATAGGTTACAATGAATTTTTTTTTAAATTGCAATTTTCAAAAAGATATTAAGAAAAGTCAAAAAAGTTTGACACCCTAATTTTATGAAAGAACATCAAATTTGCAAGCAAAAAGTACTTAGGTAACATTTTTCTAAGATGCACCGTTTAGAAGATATTACTGATTTAATATTGATTTTTTTGATAACTTAATAAGTTTTGGCCGTTTTCGGATGTACTCCGTGATTTTGCAGTTTCAAAAGTTTTTTTTCGGAAAGATTGGAAAATTTTGAGTTAAAATGACACTGACAGCTTAAATATTCGAGTGAAATTCTCTGCCTTAAAAGTATTTTGAAAAACAAGTTACAAAATCCCACTATCAGGAACAATGATTTCTTCCAGTTATTTTTGGTGTATTGTGTTGAAAACGTGCTAACAAGTATTAGATACAGGTAATTAGATACCAGTTAGCTGTACTACGTACAGTTGGTGATTGTAAACATGGTCTTTGTTGGAACTAGTCCACCATGGCCACGCTGGCCATAACGAGGCTAGCTCCGTCGATGACCGTTTCTTAATAATAAACAAAAAGAACGCAGTCTTAGTCACCTTCCATCAAACTAGACGGCTGCCGACTGATACCTCAATCAACAACCGCCGCACTCTTTATTCATTCCAGGTATATACAATTTACAATCTTCTTCAATAACAATATACCGATGCCAGCAAATCTACCTCGCTCCAACTCTCCAAACTCGTACCTGAAGGTTCGACGATACCTGAGCGTTCAACTCCACCTATCTTCCAACAGTCTTTACCCAGTATTCTATGATTTCTACCCGTGAGCTGTATAATAATGTCTGACTCGGTTCTGAATTAATCCAGTATCTACCAAACAGTAAATGCAGAAAGGTTGCTAGTAGCATAGTGATTATAGTAATTTCAGCTCATAATCCTGTGTTTTTGAACGAGATCTAGTGTTGTTTGATAACATAATAATTGTAAAGGAAAGTGTAACACTTTTGGTGCAAAGGTAAGTTTTAAATACACATTTTAATTATATGTTTTGTGATATTTTCGTACAAAACTAACAATTGGAAAATATTGTCTATGTTACAGATTACAAAATGAGTAAAATAAAATGTATTCGCCCATTCAAAGACATTCAGTGTTCGAAAGAGCTGCGATATCTCACGGATAGTATCATCCAAAAACTAAAATCAATTGGATTTTCCAAGGTATCCACACTCAACACCAAGGATTTTCGTATTTATTCGTCTTGCCGTCTACATATTGATTCAAGAGCTCACCTCACCCAAAACGAAGAACAAAGCGTAGCCGGCGGCTCAAGGATGCCAACTGTTCAGACCATACCTGATGTACCTGATTCGCAAAGCTATGAAAGTTTGGTCACGATACCATCAGCGTCAACGCTAAGCACAATTCAATCAAATGAAGACTTCACGATGCCTGTAGACGTCGAAATATTCAACCGAGAAATAGCAGCTATTCGTGTTTCGCCTATAGATTTAGGTAAGGTTAAAAATGTTCACTATCCTGAAAAAAAGTGCGCTGAAATCGTCGAAGGTGTACGAAGAAATCTTTTTAAATTAGACGCTAAAACAGAAAAAGCAAACGAGTTTGATGAAGTCATAGAAAATATGAAAATGAAATTTTTAAATTCAGCCACAAGGCAAGAAAAACTATCAATTTTATCATTGTTACCAAAATCATGGTCAGTACAAAAAATTGTAGACGAATTTAAAACCAGTAGAAATATGGCATCAGATGCAAGAAAGGAAAGAGATAATGTATTTGATTCATCTCAAGGTTCAAGCTCTGGAAAAGCTTTGAGTAATGAAACAAAAGAACTGGTTTTGAATTTTTTGAGGACGATGATATAAGCCGTGCAATGCCAGGCCAAAGAGATTTTGTTAGCGTAAAGACAGGAAATAAGAGATTAGCTGTTCAGAAAAGATTGTTAATGATGACATTGAGAGAAGCTTTTAATCGCTTTAATGAAATGTACGTCAATGTAAAAATAGGGTTTTCATCATTTGCAAGCCTCCGGCCAAGGTAATGTAAACTATTGACTATCACAGGAACACATAATGTTTGCGTTTGCACTACGCATGAAAATGTCAATTTAATTCTACATAGCATAAAAAATACAATGTCTTGAATGATCTAAAACCATTAACGAATTACTTTGCGAAAATAAGACAACTCATTGCCATCTACGAAGATGTAAAAACTGCCCAGATACCTCAGTTTTAGAAGACAGTTTATTGAAACAACTGGAAGAAAACTTTGTTGAAAAGCTTTCATTCGAACAATGGGTTACCACTGACAGATGTGATTTAGAAACCAAGGTTGCGGCTTATCATTTTTGACTTATCCATATTCATTTGCCGATAGCTCTTCTCAGAAGCTCAATTTCAAAATATAATGTATGATGAACTTATGGTGCTTGAGTAGACCTACAACTTGATCTAACAATACATAGCTCTATCTCTTATATCTGAGGAATAAGAGCGTATATTCGCATTGATCTTCGCGATGAAATTCGCGGTGAAGATCCCGCGATTATCATCGTGAAGATCACTGTGAATATACGCTCTTTAATGCGAAGATATAGGAGTTAGAGCAATGTACTGTTGAACAAAGTAGTAGGTCTACTCATGCACTATAAGTTCATCATACATCATATTATCAAATCGACCCTCTGAAAGGAGATATTGGCAAATGAATATGCCTGAGTCAAAAATGATAAGCCGCAACCCTGTTAGAAACTATTGTAAAGCAAACCGATGAGTTTGTTTCATTTTTCAGCTCAAAATTAGAAAGTTTGATTCCGCATGATTTTGTAAAAACCGAACAATCAATTTTTTGAAAACTACAAAACAAAACTTGCAAGATGGTGAATTTTTAGCTATTTGTGACTTTTGAGCGGTTCCATATCATTTCAGCAACGAGTAATTTTCATATTTTTTGATTTGCATGAAACCTTGCATACACGTTTTTGGGGAAGAAAAACGCCGTTTTGCATACTTGGTTTGCCATTTTGAATCTAGCCTTACTTATGAGAAGGGCCTATGAAAAATGCACATGATATCTTCAAAAAATTGTATCTCGGAAACGGTTTGTCCGATTGGTTTGGTGTCTTCGGCGAAATTTTAGACAATTGTTGGTGCTATATGGAGAAAATATGCACGGTAAAAAAATGTTGGGTTTTGTGTTTTGAACTAAAATATAGATTTTCCCTTAAAAGTGACCTGTCAATAATTTTTTAATTATTCTTATGTTATAGCTGACTTAAAATGCTATCTAGTGCACAGTGGGTTGTTCTGGGGATAAATAGGTTACAATGAAATTTTTTTTAAATTGCAATTTTCAAAAAGCTATTAAGAAAAGTCAAAAAAGTTTGTCATCCTAATTTTATAAAAGAACATCAAATTTGCAAGCAAAAAGTACTTAGGTAACATTTTTCTAAGATGCACCGTTTAGAAGATATTACTGATTCAATATTGATTTTTTGATTAATAAGTTTTGGCCCTTTTCGGATGTACTCCGTGTTTTTACAGTTTCAAAAGTATTTTTTCGGAAAGATTGGAAAATTTTGAGTTAAAATGACACTGACAGCTATACAAGCCACAGTGGTACATGAGCGTCATTCCATGCGTCAATTTTTGCCTGTTGAAGTGGCGGACTTGTTCCGTTACTACAACCTACCCCGCAGTGGGATGTTAGGCAAAGATAGACGTCCATGGTTCGAGTACCATTGGATACATGCCCTTTCTCTCAATTTTCGAAAAACATCCATTAAATTTTCCTACCTGCCGCACTCTGACGGACCTTTCACTTTCTCTTCACATCTTTCATTCTAGCCAAAAACATTAATGTTCACTCTTGGTGCCTCATGGTGATGAGCGAACATCTCCTTCTACATCATAATCGTTACTCCTCGCACGGAGAATAAATGACATAACAATTAATGTAA